>OZ023265.1:101643627-102068627 GCA_964006375.1 Tillus elongatus | reverse complement strand
TGCCTGGTGTATGGTTGCGTACTTGCCGAGGCTAGTTGATAGTGTAGCATCGGTGTTGCCCCCATATGCGCCGGCTCCTACTCCCATATTGGTTTTGGAGCCGTCAGCATACCAGCAGAGATCGGCTCTCGATAGGGTCGTTTGATTTCGTTTCCAGTCCTCCCTTTCCAAGAGGACGGTCTTGAAAGACACATCGCTACTGATCTTTGTAGGCATCAAGTCTGAGACCATTCCCAAAATCTCATGACCCTCAATGTCATCGAGAAGTTTGGACCCTCCCAGACTGATTTCCTTCGGCATGCTGTCGGCCGTTTCATTTAATCTGTATGTTGTCCACCTCGCCACCCTCTCCAGCCATATGTGAAGAGGTGGAATATTAAGAAGGGCCTCCAGAGCGGCTAATGGTGCGGTGCTTATCGCTCCCGTTATCATGAGACAAGTGTGTCTATAGATGAGCCAGTTTGGCCCTCGCGATACCACGAACTGCCTTGGGCCACCAAACTATGGCTCCATATGTTATCATTGGTCTGATAACCACTACATAGAGCCAGTACATCTGTTGGGGGTTTGTTTCCCAGTTATTTCCACAGATTCTACGCCATGTCCACAGGGACAGTTTAGCCCTGCAGATTACATTATCTAACTGTACGTCCCAATTGAGCTTCTTATCTACGGTAACCCCCAGATATTTTGCTTGTTCCGTAAATGGAATTGTTTTCCCCATAAGAATAGGTCGTTTTTTTCTGTCTAACCTTCTTCTTCCGGTAAATGGAACAATGATCGTTTTGCGGGGGTTCACAGACATCTGTTCCCTCTGACACCAATCATTCACTACATTTAGTGCCTCTTGAAGAGTACTTGCAAGTTCCTCCTCAGATTTGCCTCTAACCATTATGACTAGATCATCAGCATACGCCTGGACCTCAACCTCCCGCAGCCCCAGGATAGCCAGCAAATCGTCCACAAAGAGGGACCACAGCAGGTGGGATAGAACCCCCTCGCAGCCCTGAAGCTGACCACCTCCCCCTGCAATGAGGTAATAACGGTCCGATTGTGAAGCATGCTTCCGATCTAGCCACAAATGGTATGTTCCACCCCTCTAACGATAATGGCTTCGTAGAGGGAGATAGGTAATGCATTATTAAATGCTCCTTCAATGTCGAGAAATTCAGCCACCGCCACCTCCCCGTTATCCAGGGAGTGTGTGATTTTCTCAACGAGGTTGTTGAGTGCTAACTCAGTAGATTGAATAAGTTAAACAAACATAAATTAGTTGAGATAATATATTACAAACGTAAACCAGATGGTGTTACTTTGAGTGAACCAGTTTGAGAGCATATAAACTCCTGCACTGATAGTGAATTTCAAGACACTTTCAGTGAGACCTCAGCAATTACCTACAAAATCACATGGATTTTCAAAAAGTTGAAACAGAGCTAAAGGTATTTACAATATAACTAGATGCTGCAAACGTGACCGTAAGTAATCTTCAGGCCATAATTGATTATCAGAAGACAATAATAGAATTTCAAAAAGAAAAATTAAATGTAAATATCGCCAATGTAAACAAACCATGCACATATGTGAAATGCGATGTTGCCAATATTTCTAAACATTAGAAAGGTATGGTGGAAAAAACTAACAGTAATAATGTGATCGTTGACAACAGTCACAGTGGGGATGAACTCCCATGTGGTCCGTCTGCAGATGAAAAGCTGCAACAAGATTTTATAAATATAAAATCAAATAGAACGTCTTTTGTTCGTGGTTCAGATGAGCAGCATAGCCTGTGAGCGTCGAAAAACGAGCATGGATGCATGTGGGAAGACCGGCTATGAATACAACAGAAGAACGTGTTCGTAAACATCTGGTTGCTCTTTCAAACTAGAAGCAGATATGGACCTGATTAATGAGCTGTATAAAGGAGAGCACTGGCCCAATAACATAACAGTCAGACGCTTCAAATTTTTACGAGCCAAACAAGAAGCACCCCAAAGTTTCTAAAGGCCAGAAAAACTCTGAAACACGGAATTTTATTGTAGTCTGTAACACCAATTTACAATCATTAGGCAATAAAATTGACAGCTAGTCAGTTTTTGAATTTACATGATATTGATGTCTCTTGCATGACGGAACACTGGGTATCTGAGGATGTTCTCAAATGTATAAACTTGGGTGGACATTGTGTTGCAGATGCGTTCTGTAGGTATAAAGGTAGATATGGCGGGGTTGGTATAATCCTAAGGGATGGTATCGCTTATCAAGCGAATCATTTGATAAAGCGTATGTCTGTAGAGAATTATATTGAAATGGCTGCTATTAGATTAACAAAAGAAAAGTAAAATATATTTGCTGTGTATAGATCTCCACCTGGTAGTTTTGATATATTTATGGAGGGGTTGAATAAAAGTCTTAAATTAATAACAGATGACTCCTTTAGCAAAACTTGTGTAGTGGGCGATTTTAACATTGATTTGTTAAAAGAGAACAAAGAAAAACAAATGATGTTAAATACAGTGGAAACTTTTGGTTTGGCGCCTGCTTTCAGGCAGCCCAGTCGAACCATATGACCATATACATAATACAATTGAGCAGCGCTTCAAGCTTTCCTTTCCAAAGAAAAAAGTACCACTTGACAACAAGTAAACTTTACTTACGTCTCCAGAACTGGAAAAAGTCAAGATGCTGGTGGATTCAGCTCAAGTAATTCATAGGGTAATTAGAACTGAGAACTCAAGACAATTCTTGGCCACACTTAAGAAGCAAAGGAGAGAAACATACACAAGTGAAGTCAAAAGAAGGAATAATGAATATATTGATGCTGCAGACAATAAAGTTAAGTTGTATGGACAATCATTATAGAGAGAGAGTGGCAAACGATGTTGTTCAAACTTGGAAACTGCTCTTAATGCAAATCAACCTAATAATCATTTCACAAGTGTCAGTAGCCTTGATCACTCAGTCGCTCAGGAGGCTATGGGTATGCTACATAACAAAAAGTATAGAAATTGGCACACCATGTTTTTGTACCCAACAACCAATGAAGAACTGACTAATTTTGTGAAAAGTTTTATAAATAAGCAGTCATCTGATATATATGGAATGAGAGTTTCATTGTTAAAGGAAGTATTTCCTATCATAGTTAGCTGTTTGTGTGAGATGCTTAACCAGTGTATGATCCAAGGAAACTTTCCTAAAAAGTTAAAGCTGGGAAAAGTGATTGCAATACATAAAGCTGGTAGTTTGGATGATCGTGACAACTGCAGGCCTATCCCGCTACTTCCAATTCTATCAAAGATATTTGAAGAGCTCCTTAAGAGAAGCTTGCTGGCATTCATTGAAAGATACAAGATATTACATCCGCGCCAGCATGGCTTTGGACCCAAACGTTCAACAGACAGAACCTTGACTGAACTTGTTATGAGTATTGCCGAGGGACTCAATGA
Source organism: Tillus elongatus (assembly GCA_964006375.1). Lineage (NCBI taxonomy): Eukaryota > Metazoa > Arthropoda > Insecta > Coleoptera > Cleridae > Tillus > Tillus elongatus. Next base: position 102,065,181 of record OZ023265.1, on the reverse strand, counting down.
AAAAAATCATGTTTAAGTTGCAGCTTGTGGTCTGAGTAAGGCGTTTGATACAGTTTCAAGGTGTATTTTGTTGGGCAAGCTGGAACATTATGGTGTCAGAGGTGTAGCCCACTCTCTCTTTAGGTCTTACCTGGAGGATAGAAGGCAGGTTGTATATTGGGAGAGACACCTATCCGATGAGATGATGGTAGAGTGTGGTGTTCCATAGGGTTCCATTTTGCACCCCCTACTCTTTATCATGTATATGAATGATCTGCCGCCCAACATTGCATCGGATGTGAGCGGTCTTTATGCCGATGATACCAGCTTTGTTAACAGAGCAACAGCAATGATTGATCTGGGTCTCCGTACTGGGGACTGCCTTGGCCAAGCAGAGGAGTGGTTTAGAGTAAACTCTCTAAAACCAAACTTAAGTAAGACACAACGACTGGTGCTGGGTGCGGGACACAGCGGTGGGGCGAGGCTAAAACTTCTTGGTGTAATTCTGGAGGATGGCCTTGCCTGGTCTGCTCATGTTTCGCCGTTGCTTGGAAAGTTGCCTATGGCTATTTTTACAATGCGACGAATGAAAGCTGTGGTAGGCCTGCAAGATGGCATATTTTTCCAACTTCCACTCTATTGCTGGTTATGCTTCTGTGGGGATGGACTTCAAAAAGTGTTCCCAGTATTAATACAACCCCTTTATGTCCAAAATGGCTACAAATTTATACAACAATTTTATTGTATAAGTACTGTTTATGTCAACGCAAATACCACAATACTGTCTTCTCCGCGACGTTCTGTTAACGTTTATACAGTTGTCTATAAAGCTTTTAAAAAGTAAAAGTGAGCTCGGTTGGGGATACCATATTGGATCTTATAAAACCTGTATAAAACAAATTTGTCATATTCTGGCATGACTGGCTAATACATACACAGCAGCTTTATAAGCATGATATCAAGAAGTGTAATAAAGTTATTTTTTCTTAGTGTTATAAACTTCTACCCAACCTAAAAAAAAGTAATTGTATTGAGTTTAATAAATACACCATAATCGAATAGTATATGAGATGACTTTATAAGGATGTTGTTTCTATCGTCTAATAAAGCTTTTTTGTGAGATAAAAGCTGTAATGTTACCATGATTCATCTGATAATGATTAAATTACCTGTTTTGGAAACTATATATATATATATATATATATATATATATATATATATATATATATATATATATATATATATATATATATATATATATATATATATATATATATATATATATATATATATATATATATATATATATATATATATATATATATATATATATATATATATATATATATATATATAATAATTGAATCATGTCTCATCCTTTATTTTGTGTTTGGGAAAAGTGAGATAAACGGCAAGAGGCCACACCAAGGTAGATGTGAAGGTCACTTTATTGATAAAACCTATTTCGTTACTCGAAAAAAATGACGCGCCTTTGATATTCATTAATTTAACAAAAAAATTAAAAGGTCAAATATTTTGGGTACCTATTTTTGCAGTATTTGAACCTCCAGAATTAACTAATACTATAAGAAATCTAAATCAAACACCGATAAAACTCTGTTTATAAGTAAAAATATTGAAGTATATGTATATTCTTCGAAGTATCAATAGTCATTTACTATGATGGATCTGTTTACATCAGTGAACTTCAAAACAAAATGTCCTCCAAAGTTATAAGACAGTTTGAACACAAAAGCTGGTATAAAAAAGCAATTTAGATGAAAGTTAGTCTTTCAGTTCCTAAAACATCAATTTTGCAAATGATGAGGCTGGTAAAACAAAATTAAGAAGCAATCAGTTATGTAAAAGCTGTGCAAGTGACACCTATAATAAATTATATTAATTACACAAATCTTATAAAAAGGTTGCATATATATATATATATATATATATATATATATATATATATATATATATATATATATATATATATATATATATATATATATACATATATACATATATACACACATGCTGGGAAAGAAACTAATTCCAGTGGTGCCGAATTGTTTTCCGCCGTAGTTAGCAAGAATATACTATTCATAACGTAATCAGGGCTGCAAGAAATAATTTATTAGGCGGGGATTATAATATACGTACTTCCTGGTACGAAAATTGATTCAATTACAAAATTATATTTCAAAGACAAATCAATTCAAATACAAAATAATATCTTTTAATTTTAAATTTAATTTTAAACTAAAATAGTTTTGAATAGGTTTAAATCTTTTATGGGCAGTCTGCATCATTTTTGTTTTTTATCACTCACTGTGTCATTGTTGACATTCATAAATGATTCCAGGGGAGACATTTCAATATACAATACATTTTTTGATGGACATTCCTTATTTTCCTTGGTATTTTCGATTGGCACATCATGATTATTTTGAAACTACTTCATTTATTCTATCCTTGATTTTACTTTCTATCTAAAGTAACCAGTGTGTTTTACTTTTTTCCACTTCGAAATATCCACGTTTTTTAAATTAAACGAAAGAATGATAAACTGCTAATTCGTACCTACAGGTGAATAAAACATATGTGTCATCTAAAATTTGTTAGGTTAAGGATAGTTACTCTAAAATAGTTATTTAGTTGCAACAAGTAGCACTCAATATTGCATAAAAGTAGTTTTTACGTCATAAAACCATAGAGATTTCCTTTGTTGTTTTAAAAGACCCATAATTTAACATCTTTTTTAAAATGTTGTTGAGAGCAACTTGGCTAATAAAACATAAGAGTTGTATTTTGGCTGTATAAAAGTTTTATTAATTATCTCTAAAAGCTATATAAATTATTTATAAAATAAATTTAGACATATTTCTGATAGAATGTTCATAAAACACCTTTAAATCATAAAATTGTCACCAAAAGCCAAATAGTGGTAGGCAATGCTTTAAATGTAGTAAAAATGACAAATTTTATGCAATTAAAAAATAACTATAAAACAATTCATGAAATGCAGGATCTTTGTTAGTTGGAGAAAAAATAATAAGCTGCTAATTCGTACTGGGGAATAAAACATATACCTATACATGTGTGTCGTCTTAAATGGTTATTTAGTTGCAACAAGTAGCACTCAATGTTGCATAGGAGTATTTTTTACGTCAGAAAAGCTTTTTAGAGATTCCCTTTGTTACTTTAAAAGACCCATAATGTAACATCTTTTTTATAATGCTGTTGAGAGCAACTTGGATAATAAAACATAAAAGTTTTGTAATTCGACTGTATAGAAGCTTTTATCTCTACTTAATAAGACATCAATATAACAACTAAAATGCTGTATAAAAGTTTTATTAATTATCTGTAAAAGCATTTATGTAATACCCATACAGTAACACTTTCTGGTTTTATAAAGGTGTAGTCTCAAGCTTTCAGAAAAGCTTTATAAAATATTTATGAAATAAATTTATATTTTTGCTGATAGAACCTTCTTAAAACATCTTAAAACCACAAAATTGTCACCAAAAGCCAAATAGTGGTACGTGATGCTTTAATGTAGTAAAAAAGACACATTTTATACAATTAAAAAATAACAATAAAACAATTTACTCATGAAATGCAGAACCTTTGTTGGTTGGGTTGTCAGACTAGCTGCCGTGGATTGTTCGAACAGGAGCGTATACTTACTGTAGTATCAGTGTTCATTTTTGCCTGCTTAAAATATGTGCATGAAAATAAAGACTTATTATTGGCCAGTGAACAGTTACATACCTATAATACCAGAAAGAAAGCTGGCTAGAACGCAATTGGGTGCAAATTATCTGGGTTTGAAGCTGTATAACAGACTGCTAAGTGATTTAAAGGAAATGCCTCAACCATTATTTGCCAGAGAGGTTAAAAGACTTCTGCTGTGGATGACCCTATATTCAGTGGAGGGGTATTTTGGGACTGGTTGGTGAGGGCTACTAAAGCAGCTCCTTAGAGACTTTAAGTGTATTTTTTGTTGTTTAGTTGCCTATATATTTATACACAGATTGATTTGTTTGTTGTTGGTTCCTATTGTCTTTGTGGTGTTATTTGCAACTATTGTATTTTATCTATTTGACCATCTGTGTTTATGTGTATACATATATTATTTACCTGACACGTCATGTAATTTCTTGATGGCAAATAAATATTATTATTATGTCTAAGCTTTTACCTGGGTTAAATTGTTGCAAATATCTTTATTTTATTAATTTGGCAAACAATTTACAGACTCTTGCATCTAACAAGTTTATAATACAGTTTATTCAGAAAAAAATGTATAGGTACAAAATTTTTTAAATTAGTGACTTGAATAAACACAAGTTATCCACTGAAGTATCTAAACAGATATTTGTGTATGGAAAAATATTATGAACTTCAGCATGTTGTGGACAGTTAAACATCAAGTCCAAAATATGTGATATGTGCAAATATACAAAATATGTTTACCTCAACTTAACGACATAAGCACTAGTATATAAAGTAAAGAAAAAATTAAATAAAACAGAATAGCTCACAATAATACAGACCTCAACACACATGCATACACGGTGATACATGCAGAATTGTCAAGACACATACGCGCGCGCGTACACACACACAAGCATTACATTTCTTGTGACGGACATACTGTCATCCCGGAATATGGCGGATTTGAAGTGTCACAGTACTATGTGTTCCTCTTCGGTTTCTGAGATGGCAGTACCGTGCTGATTCTACAAACACTTCTCCTTTAGAGAGAAGATTGAAGATAAACACATTTATAGTTCTTATTGCAGTGTGTCAAATGTCTGCCAGATATATTGTAATTTGGGATTGTGTTAAGAAAAACTGCCAGAATAAGTGCAGTGTCAACAATATGTTACATGCATCTCAGTACAGCGTTGCCGCGTTGCTCTTTGAATATCAATTTATTTTAAACTTCCATATTTCTGTTTACAGCATTTTACAGTGTGAATTACATATCACCCGCACGTGGTAACAGGCAATAGATAATATCACCTGTAAACTGTATTTGCCTATAAAGCATCTAATTTGTTCCGTATTCTTTTGGAAAGCGAAACCCTACTGTCAAATAGTGGTGTAAAAAAAGAACGTTCTTAACCAAAAAAAATAGCAACATAATAAATCGATGATGTGTATGTGCATATATCTAGAACGGTTTCGTACGATAACTTTGGAAGTCTTGCGATAATGACTTTGTTTTTGGTATATAGAATACCCTAAATCGTAAAATTAAAGTAATTAAAAAACCAGCCAAATCAGAATACTATTAAGAAACAGACTGATTTTTAAACGGGATCAGCTAAATAGAGACATGGAGACTTTTACTCTTGATTCACAATTGCTAGTTTTCCTCTCTGTAACTGGTTTGGCTGCTTTATTTCAATAAATTGAGGCAATAATTAATTGAATAAACACAAACCAAAAAAAAATTACATTACCAAAGGACCTAAACTTAAAAAAGCAACAAACGAATATGAACAAAACAATGAAATTTAGAGCATATGTTCAAATAAACTTCCATTGTTTTCCAAGCACAAATAGCATGTTCTAACTGTCGATTCTAAAACCCTAGTCAACATTTGTGAAGTAATACTAGCAAATGCTTCCAGAACTAACCTCCTCAGATCTTGTTCTGTAGAAAACTTTTGCTGATATACATGATTATTAACGTATCTCTATACGAAGAAATCAAGCGGGGTTATATCTGGTGAACGCGCTGGCCAGAGCATTTCCGAATACGTGCTGATTACCTTATCTGGAAATCTCCTTATAAGATATTCCCGAACGGCTCTGGAATTATGTGCAGGTCCCCATCCTGCTGTATCCAACAGTTGTGAACTCTCTCCAGAGGCATGTTATCGAGAGCATCCACTAAATCATTGTGTATCAAATGTAGGTAACACTCTGATGTTAAGGTATGGTAGTAAAGAAATTATCCTACAATCGTTGTACCGAAAATACCAGCCCACATTTTTTATTATTATTATTTTTTATTTCAACAACACACCACGAGGGCTCACAGCCTAAATACTATCGTACTGTGGGTGACGAAAAGGAGGAAAGAGGCAACTTGTTAATCATGGACTTGAAGGTTTTGAGGTTCGGAGGAGAAAGAAAAACATGTGCCGGCAAGGAATTTCACAGCTTGGAAGTCCTCGGGACAAAAGGGCGGGCATAACAAGATGTTCTATGTCTGGTGACCTGGACAGTAAGAGGGTGCATTCACTCTGTTCCCCTGGTAGATCTGTTAGGGGCAGCAGGTGGAGGAACTATGGAAGAAATCTCCTTTGAGCAGTGCCCGTGCAAATATCTATAAAAGAGAGAGAGATCACCAACGGTACGTCGGTGGGCAAGGAATGGCAGCCTTTGGGTGAGGGTAGACTCAGCGATGAGACGTATAGCTCTCTTCTGAATGGAATTCAGGATAGCGAGCGTAGAAGCGGCAGCGGCACCCCAGATGTGGGAGCAGTATTCGAGGTTTGGCCGTATTTGTGAAGTATATAAGGTATAGAGATTAGCTGGTGAAAAGTATTTGCAAGCCTGGAAGAGGAAACCTAATTTCTTAGCAGCCGCTTCTGCAATTGATGTGACGTGTTGGTGCCAATTGAGATTTCGGTCCATAGAAATGCCAACAGGTGAAAAGGACTTATTTAAATAACTTGGTTGTTCATTGTGATGGGTCTAGGGCTAGTGTATCCCTTATGAGATAGAAGGCAAGACTGAGATTTGTTGGAGTTGAATTGTACAAGATTTCTACTTCCCCAGTGCAATATTTTTTTGGAGATCCACAGAGACAGAACCCTCCGTGAGTCTGCGATCCTCATCTAATTGGGCTAAAGAGACAGGCTGAGAATATTGTATATTTGAGTGGAGGGTGCTGTCGTCCGTGTAACTGTGAATTGGGTTGGATGTGCTAGAGAAGAGGTCATTGATGTGGAGAAGAAACAAAATAGGGCTAAAGCTGAACCTTAAGGGATTCTGCATTAATTGGATATAGTTTAGAGGAATGGCCATCCACGACAACAGAAATGCTCCGGTTGGAGAGGAAATTTGCTGTTCAGGTACAGAGTTTTGGTGGTAGGCCATAGGCCGGAAGTTTATTAAGCAGCGCTGCGTGCCAGACCTGGTCGAATGCTTTGCATATGTCTAGAGCGACAATCTGGGATTCACCGTGTAGTTCCATGGACTTGTTCCAAGAATGGGTGACAAAGGAAAGGAGGTTGGCAGTTGATCTGCGCTGACGGAATCCATACTGCCTGTCGTGGATTAGACTGTGTTTTTCAAGAAATTTTAGTATATATTGAAAGCAAAATGGTGTTGATGCCTCGACGTTTTATTTGAGCATTGATTGGTTTCAGACCAATAATGAACATTTCTTCTATTGAAAATACCATTAATCATAATCATGCTTTCATCAGACCATATTATTTGACATGGAAAATTAAAATTGCCCTGGCATTTTCTTGTGTACCACTCACAGAATGAGCGACGTCGTTCTAAATCACCTGTCTGAGTCCTTGGCAAATTCTGTACTTGTACGGATGTAATTTTTGTTTTTGCAAAATAAAATGTGCAGTTGATTTTACTATACCAACGTTTGGAGCCGGACTGATGCACCGGTATCCTCAGTAACTGCTAACAAAACATTATGTACTGCTTCTTCATTGCTGGACTTTTGCCGAGAAACTACAGGTTTTTTTAGAAGAACCATATGCTTTAAGGTTTGTCACTAATTTGCTATAAGTCCTTTTATTTGGCTGTTTTCACACCTAAATGCATAAATGACATTAAGTGTTAATTGATATAGCTAGTTCTTTATTACCTAAGTTTAAAAACTATGTATAGGTCCGTAATAAGAATATTTTTGATTAATGTCGAAAAAAAGACTAAAATGCTACTAAATAACATAGTGTGACACATTGCTGAATTTGGAATAAAAAAGGCGTTCAAAATATAATATCAGAAAATGAGGGCTGCATTTTAAAAAAAAGTTTATGATGGTCCTGCAAAGGTGAAACGTCGGATTCAAAAATTAGCAATGCTACGTTAAAGAAAGTGAAAAGTTGCTGTGGAGAGGTGTCATTGGTATCGGTGTAGGTCCACCGTTGGCCAGACAAAAATAATATGTAAAATAAAAAAATCCAAATTTTTCAAAATATATCAAAAATTGAAAAAATTTCAGTGATGTCTAACTGCCATTTTGTTAGGCTTTTGAGTGCGCACTTTTCTCCCATTTAACCAAGTCTGTATCTGCTACAGTTCTGGAGATCCCCATAGTAGCCCTCCTTATCTTGGACACACTGTGTATATATATATATATATATATATATATATATATATATATATATATATATATATATATATATATATATATATATATATATTGTAATATCCCCACAGGCTAATCAAATTTTTACAAACAAAAGGCAACAATGCAACTAAAATGGCAACACAGCATGATATTGTGTAATACCTAATTGGAACATTTTATTTTAAAGAAAATGCATCTTAGTCTCTCTTGCATTATTGACTAATATGCAATTAAATCCCTGACTGCATTACATTACTACGGGTGACCTGAAATGTACTCACTTACCTTATTTGGAAGGCTTCTACCTTTACTTACTAAGAATGACTAATTTTCTGGGCTACCAGGAGAAATATTTGGGCGTAAAAATCTAGGGTTAGGACCAGGTTGTGTTTGTTCAGACTATGGGATTGAAAAATTGTGAGAGAAATGCTATAATTTGTAAACACTTAATTTATTTAACAAAGTTTCCCATTTGACCAATACAGTGAAACGGACATGAGAGCACAGACATCTTGGCGCCCTATTGCTACGAGAAACCACATGGCTGGGCCTAATATTACACATATGGGGAATGCACTAGCATAAAAAATTTGGATCGCTTGGAGGATTAATGACCTGGTGTGTATCGAGGCCTCCGATGTCACTCTCAGTTCCGACAGTGGCGTAGAATTAAAGATTGATATTTTCATTTCAATATTCATTATTTAGATTTTATTGGTTTCATCGTTCACATTTCAGTTTTGGTTTGTCTTTGCTTTATTACCGTGGGACTGATTGAGCAACACCGCAGAACAGGACACCACACTCGGACATATACTTGAGGCTTACCGACTCCTCCCGCTACGTCTCTCATGTGGCCATTGGTCACTAGGAAATGACGCATTGCGCATTTGGGTTGCCTTTTCCACTTCCATGGTGCCACAGTTAAGATTTTTCACGAGCCCTTTCTTGGACTATAGCCTCACTGGAGGTCTTAGATTTTCGGAGGTTTGGCAGGTCAAGAAGTAAAAGGTTCAACCAAATACCGCTTGGAAATTATTTTGTTTTGGACCTGTAGGCTCTAGGAGGCGCAAGAGGAAGGTATTGTTGTAATTCAGGCCAGATCACTGTTGACTGACTAAGCGGAGATGGTAACAAACCTATTACTACCTCGCCCAATATTATGACATGTATCGCAAGGCTTTCAACTAATTACTGACCTTCAGGTTGCCCTCTCGTTTCAGTCATGCAAAATTGTGATAAATCGCGAAGTCCTTCTTGGACTATGCCTCACTGGAGGTCTTAGATGTTCGGATCGTGGCACTTCGTGAAACGAGGCTTCACCTGAATGCCATTGTTGACACAAGGAGAATAATTACACAACTTTGTCATAACACAGGGGGAAGTACTTCATTTACTTTATGTCCCTTTGCTTTCTTTTCCGAACCGTCCAGTGCACACCACATACTCTCAATTTCAAGTTTTAGCTTAACACAAAAGGGGGAGCCAAGATGTCTGTTTCAGGTACAAAGCAATTTCATCAGGTAACATACAAAAGAATGAGATTCCTAACTTCAGGTTTTGGTTTCAAAGTGCATTAAAATTGTGCCACATATTTTCGACTTCAAGTTTCAGTTTCAATACTACACAGAAATGGAATTACATACCTTCAGTTGTAAGTTTCGGGTTTAAAATGACATCATGTAGAGCTAGATATTTCTGGTTTCCTGTTTCAGGTCCAAAATTGTATTATGTAATACTAGATACTGTTGATTCCAAATTTCAGATTCAAATTATCTTATATAGAGCTACGGACCTCTCGTTTTCAAGTTTCAGATTCAAAATTATATTCTAAAGAGCCGCATACTTCTGGTTTCCAGATTCAGATTTAATTCACATTATAATAAGCTACATACTTCTGGTTTCATAATTCAGATTTAAATTATATCATAAAGAGCTACATGTTCCTGGTTTCATGATTCAGATTTAAATTATATTATAAAGAGCTACCTGTCCCTGGTTTCATGATTCAGAGTTAAAATTATATTATAAGAGCTACATAATTCTGGTTTCACGATTCAGATTCAAATTATATTATAAGGAGCTACATAGTTCTGGTTTCACGATTCAGATTTAAATAATATTATAAGGAGCTACATAATTCTGGTTTCACGATTCGGATTTAAATTATATTATAAAGAGCTACATAATTCTGACTTCACGATTCAGATTTAAATTATATTATCGAGAGCTACATAATTCTGGTTTCATGATTCAGATTTAAATTATATTATAAAGGGCTACATAATTCTGGTTTCACGATTCAGATTCAAATTATATTGTAGAGAGCTACATAATTCTAGTTTCATGATTCAGATTTAAATTATATTATAAAAAGCTACATAATTCTGGTTTCACGATTCAGATTTAAATTATATTCTAAAGAGCTACATAATTCTGGTTTTACGATTCAGATTTAAATTATATTATAAAGAGCTACAGAATTCTGGTTTTATGATTCAGATTTAAATTATATTATAAAGGGCTACATAATTCTGGTTTCACGATTCAGATTTAAATTATATTATAGAGAGCTACATAATTCTGGTTTCATGATTCAGATTTAAATTAAATTATAAAAAGCTACATAATTCTGGTTTCACGATTCAGATTTAAATTATATTCTAAAGAGCTACATCATTCTGGTTTCATGATTCAGATTTAAATTATATTATAAAAAGCTACATAATTCTGGTTTCACGATTCAGATTTAAATTATATTCTAAAGAGCTACATAATTCTGGTTTTACAATTCAGATTTAAATTATATTATAAAGAGCTACAGAATTCTGGTTTCACGATTCAGATTCAAATTATATTCTAAGGAGCTACAGAATTCTGGTTTTACGATTCAAATTTAAATTTCATTAGGTGGGAACAAGAATTCTGTTTTAAAATGCAAAGTAATTTCATTAACTACTGCATGAGCTAGTAACGTTTCTGATTTCAAGTTTCAGTTTACCTATCAGTAAATTTGGCAACTTTTCAGATGCAGAAGTAATTTATCTGAATAAAACACAAACAAATAAAATTGCAGGCTTCAAGTTTCAGTTTGAATATATCAGATTTTGTAACATTTACCGGCACAAATAATTTCTCGACATAATGTAAACAACTAGGTTTCCAAATTTCAAGTTTAGTTCAAATATATTAAATTTGGCAACGTCTCAATGCTCGAGTAATTCATCTACACTATATGCAAACAAATCAAAATTCCAGACTTAAAGTTTTAGTCTGAATATATTAAATTTGGCAACATCTAAACGCACAGATAATTTTTCTACATAATATGCAAACAAATAACAGTCCAGATTTCAAGTTTCAGTTTAATTTATCAAATTTAGATGCACAAATAATTTCTCCATATAATATGCAACCAACTAAAATACTAGGTTTCAAGTTTAGTTTAAATGTATTAAATTTGGCAATGTCTCAATGCTCGAGTAATTCCTCTACACTATGCAAACAAACTAAAATTCTAGACCTCAAGTTTTAGTCCAAATATATCAAATTTGGCAATATCTGAATGCACAAATAATTTTTCTACATAATATGCAAACAAATAACAGCCCAGTTTTCAAGTTTCAGTTTAATTTATCAAATTTAAATGCACAAATAATTTCTCCATATAATATGCAACCAACTAAAATACTAGGTTTCAAGTTTAGTTTAAACATATTAAATTTGGCAACGTTTTAAATGCACGAATAATTTCGCTTTGATGATATGCAAATCAACAAAATCCCAGCTCTCAAGTTTTAGTTTAAATATATCGAACTTGGCAACTTTTAATGCACAAATAATTTCTATACATGATATGCAAACAACTACAATACTAGGGGTCAAGTTTAGTCTAAATACGCCGATTTCGGTAACATTTAGATGGAAAAAAATACTTTCTGTACATTATATGTTCACAATTAAAACGCTAGGTTTCAAGCTTAGTTTAGATATGACATATTTGGCAACATTTAGATGCAAAAATACTTTTTATACATGATATGTAAGTAAATAAAATGCTAGGTTTCAAGTTTAGATTAAATATAACAAACTTGGCAACATTTAATGCACAAATAAATTTATTTAAATAATATGCAGGCAAATAAATTAACAGGGTTCAAGTTTCTGTTTAAATATATCAAATTGGGCAAGCAATTTAGAGACACCCGATAGCATATGTCATTTTAAAGGTACACTCACCGTTTGCTGAATTACTTCTCGTCCCGACAGGCTGCGGCAGGGCCTTCAAGCGGGGACGGCGGCTCGACTCCTGGGTCGCGTCTATGTGCGGGGGTGTAGTGCGATTCGCGTTAACAATACCAGCAGAGGTCCCCTACTTTGACACTCTCGCTGGAATTTTATTCATGGCGCTAGTGTTTACCATAGGCTTTCTCCGCCAGTACGCTATGGAAAACTGAAACCCCAGATGAGTTGTTAGGAAGTACACGAATTTACCTCGGCGGTAGTATTCTGCACCTACTACCTATAGAATTTCCGCACTATAACCAGCTGACTTCAGACGAGGTTCTAGGAAGCCCACAGTGTTCAACACAGCATAAATCTGCCAGAATCGAACATTGCGATAGTATGCTGTGCCTACTAACCACAGGGAACTTTTCAGCAGAAGGGCGTTCAAAAGGACAGACACAATTCCAAGGAAAACCACAGTTTTCAACATCAGCACCAATCAGCCCGAATCGATCAAAATGGCGAGAGTGTGCTGTTGCTTACTAGCCCAGGATTTCCCAGCAGGACAGTGTCCACAAGTCTGCTTAAAGAACCTTAAGTTCGAAGACAGCTTTGCAGAAGCGACTACTCTAAGGTATCGATGAAGTCCCCTTATCTGTTCCAATCGTATGTGCTTTTATATGAATCCACCACGCCTCCAGCGTGAGAACAAAGAATTCCAGGCCTGGTCACTACAGTTGAAAATATATCGACTATGTACATAATTATCGACCTAATTGTTGCGTACATGCTCGCTCGCATCTCGTCGATTGCTTGAACACATGGCCCACATAAAAAACTGTCTGACTGTCTCACTACATTGTAGTATACCTTCTTTTAATTAAAATATAATACGTTCCCATGAAACTAGACACACTTATAATTAATTATCTTCAAATGACAAAACCCTTTTAAGAATGCTTGAACTGAGCTCTTCATTCCCTTTCAAGGAATATGATTTGTGACAAGTGATCTCAATGTGCGACCTATATCTTGACCTTTGGCTGCACAGCGTGTGAAAGTTTTTTAACGTGGTTCGTTTTTATCGGCTTAAATGAGATATTGAAATTTCTAGATCAATCCGATCGAAACCTCCCTTATGCATCGTTTTTTACTGTTACCTAATATTAATTCTTAATTCTATACAGGGCATAACAAACACAAAAATACAATTCTTATCTGGCATTTCACTTGTCGTATGAGAGTTGTTTAATAAACATTAAAAGCCAATAAAATGACTAATTGCTGACGGGTCCGAAAGAAAATAATATGCTAATATACCAGGATATTTCAATATATATATATATATATATATATATATATATATATATATATATATATATATATATATATATATATACAGGGCTTTCATTAATTCTCGAAACACCTTAATGAATAATCAGTTACAATTGAGGGATTGACAATAATCAAATAAGAACTAAACTATAAATGAAAAATTGATTTAAGAAGTAAGACACTGGTTGATAATTTCATATTACATATTTTCTAGTTAGTGTATAAAATTATATTTGAGGTAAAGCTATTGGTATATTTAAAATCAATACAATAGACAATTTGCATGATTTTTTTAAAATCACATCTGATAGACATCCCACAAAGATTATTTTTTAACAAATTTTCATTTCACATACTACAAAAATAACAATGCAAAAAAATATTTAAAATGCGAATTTCCTAATTGATTTCAAACACCACTATTTTGCCGTCATAATCTGTGATGTCACTGGACGGTAATGTCACAATGACAACGAGCTTGCTTCTCTGTGTTTACATCACCACGATATTGAGAAACAAGTGTCCGTACTTATCATACCATAGGGCTAATGTAAACACGTCATTTATTCACTGTCCAAGTATGTCACGACCAATAACAGAATGTTCACGGTCACATGATAATAGTTCGAATTTTTTTTATTTTAAAAGTCTTTCTGTCCACTACATATGCTTTTGGGTATTTTCATGCCTGTAATAATGTTATATGTATGAAAAACTATTAGGTAAAACGTCTACAATGGCATATCTGTTATTGATTGTTAAAAAAATAAATTAAAAACATAATAAAATATTACTTTTATTTTGTGTAGATATCAAAATTTTGTAATGTACGTAAACAAATTGAGGTCTGTTTATTTAAACTTCTAATTTACGGCTTTAGGAATGTATATTGTGTAACATGTAACAAATATGTACCTGTTTGGGCAGATTACCGACGAGCAGATTTGGTAGGGCTTCATTCCATGCGATGTCGAATATAGTCAACAACATAACCTTAACATACCTACACTTTTAACTTACGTAAAAACGCAATGAAAATCCTAAGTTTTGATAAAAACTGTTTATTTTTATTGTCCAACAGATAGAAAATTATTTGAAGAAGGTAAACACTGGTCGAACTTGGAAAATGCACAATATACATACAAAATAACCGTCAAAATGGAATTGAGCGCCATTGGACTGAACTGTCAATTGTTAGTTGATTTAGTAACTTTAGGGTCTCTAGTCTAGTGTTTTTTTGGTTACTTTTTGACTGCCAGCTCATAAAATCATATTCCACCAAGAGAGAGACAAAATCCGGTCACGTGAGGTTCAGGAATTAATGAAAGCGCTGTATATATATATATATATATATATATATATATATATATATATATATATATATATATATATATATATATATATATATATATATATATATATATATATATATATATAATTAGACAATGACACTCAATTTTAATATTAAAAAAATCCCAAAAAGGTTTTCCTGTTTATATTTAATTGTGCTATTTAGAATATTCAAAAAAAAATATTATTAGAACCTGTGATTTTTAGTGGATTAGAGGACTTAACGTCGGTTTACTCTTTTGCAACACAAAATAAGTCTATAATTTTCTGTAAATTTGTTAAACTCAAATAGACTGCAAAAGTATATTCAGCACCTTAATGAATAATCAGTTACAATTGAGGGATTGACTATAATCAAATAAGAACTCAGCTATAAATGAAAAATTAATTGCTTAAAAAATTGGTTTAAGAAGTAAGACACCGGTTGATAATTTCATATTACATATTTTCTAGTTAGTGTATAAAATTATATTTGAGGTAAAGCTATTGGTATATTTATAATCAATACAATAGACAATTTGCATGTTTTTTTTTTCTTATCACATCTGATGGACATACCACAAAGATGATTTTTAATATTTTTTTCATTTCACATACTACAAAAATAACAACGCAAAAAATTGTTTGAAATGCAAATTTCCTAATTGATTTCAAACACCACTATTTTCCGTCATAATCTGTGATGTCGCTGGGCGGTAATGTCATAATGACAACTTGCTTGCTTCTCTGTGTTTACATCACCACGATATTGAGAAACAAGTGACCGTACTTATCATACCATAGGGCAAATGTAAACACGTAATTTATTTACTGTCCAAGTATGACCTGACCTGACCTGACCTGACCTGACCTGACCTGACCTGACCTGACCTGACCTGACCTGACCAATAACAGAACGTCCACGATCACATGATAATAGTTCGATTTTTTTATTTTAAAAATCTTTTTCTGTCCACTACATATGCTTTTGGGTATTTTGATGCCTGTAATAATGTTCTATGTATGAAAAACTATTAGGTAAAACGTCTATAATGGCATATCTGCGTCCTAATCGTTCAACATACATTTTATAATTTATTTTTTTTTACAGTAAGTTAGCTAGCGATTTTACCTTTGTCTATTCTTGACTAAACATGGAGTGGGTTTCACTAAGGTAAATAAGCATTACTTAAATCATTTCGAGGTACTAGTATGTGTTTTTATAACAAGCATTGTAAAATATAAAAAAATAATGGTACTTTCTGTAAATTTAAATAAACAGTTATCATTGTTGAATTTATTTATGGAAGATCAAATAAACAGGCTAAAAGAAAATTACAGAGAAACAAAATAAATACAGACAACGGTTCCATTGCCATGGTACGCAGATGACATATGGCAGCCAAAAATAAAAATTTACCCTTAAATAAAATATTTATTTCATTGCTTACTATTAGTGCCTTGCAAACTTCTATACCCGTGTTGAACTGAATTTTGTTATTATATTTTTTCATTCTGCGACAGTGGCATTATTATTCTTAGTAACTTTTGTAATCATCTGATCGCAGCGCTTGCACATGTTTGGTTATATATAATCATATGTAATATAATTCTTACTTTAAAAAAATTCAGGCTTAGGTATTAACAACAGTGTATCGAAATATTTAAGTCTTGTTGGAATTATTTAATAAAATATAGTAATGTGAAGTTGTCTTTTAAGATGATTAGACACCAGTTGTCTTTAAAATGTATCTATTTCTTATTTTACATCTGTCACAGTTTTCCTGGACACATAATTTAAAATTTTACAATTATTGTGTTTTTGTAAACATATATTAAGTTTACGTTCCTCCTGGCAATATAGTAAAGTGTTTACTCTAGTGAATTTTCTTCGTTCGCTTTATTTCATGTCGGCCAGTATCTCTGCTGCAGAGACTGCCCGAAAGGCCACCACTGCATTGCCCGTCCGCGACGTTAGGGGACAATACTGATGCATGATGCACTTGCGGACTGCATAATAATTCGACATATTTATTTTCATTTAAACGCAAACAGTATTAAATAACACGCTAAACCAGTGACACTACAAATAATGCCAACATTCGTTAACAGAGGCGATACACAAGAAGTATATATTAAGCATTATACCTATATTTATTTACCACCAATTGTACTCGTGGCAGACGCTAACTTGACAAAAAGCATAGGCGCGCTATCGGACAAATTATATGGAGAAGTAACTAAAGTGGTCAACAAAAAGTTAGGCAAAAGCAATTTTCAGCACAATTTTCAATTAGCTACACTCTTTTAAAAGTTGACTTTTTTTAATGTGGTTTGCACTTCGCAAAGGCACAGTTGGTCTAGATTATGCAAAATAACACATTCTTTTGGCAAAGTTAAAAATTTCATATTATACTGGGTGTAAGATAAAGCCGTGTAAAAGTTGCCAAACTTTCGTTGTCCGCCATTTTGTCTAAAAAAATGTATCGTCTCCTATTATGGATAATAACTGAGCTAATATCAATATCTCTAGACGGTTTCGCCAGTTTTTTGATAAAGACCTTTTAACATTAGGGCAAAACAAAGAAATTGTAAAAATCGTGGTAGCCATTATACAATTGGCTAGCAGATAACTTGATTTTTTTGTAAAGAAATATTAGCCAACTTCTCTTGACAAGTATCCACAACAATGTTATTCAGACATTTTTTGCATCTACATGGCCTACTTTAGCAGTAATTACTAATTTTGATGGCTGACAACATAAACAATTGTTATATTGAATTTTATTGAATTTTTAGCCAGCATGTATAACGTAAAAACCTCATTTAGACAAAACATCGTGTGATTATGAAAAAAAATTAAGTAAATAGCTTTTAAACCACGTAAGGGTTATCAAAATCTGTCAACGTGTTTCCAAATTACAGGGTTTTTAAAATAAATTTTCACAATTCATTTCTTTCGCACTGTATAAAATGCTAAAAGGTCTAAATCAAAAAACGGGAGAATCCAAAAATATTGATATTAAATTATTTATTATCCATAATGGGAAACCATAATTTTTAAAAAACAAAATGGCGGGCAACCAACGTTTTGCAACTTTTACACGACTTTAATTTACACCCAGAATAATATGAAAATTTTAACCTATCCAAAAAATTGTGCGTAATCTAGACCAAGTGTAGTGTGCAGTGTAAACCACGTCAAAAAAAAAACTTTAAAAAAAGGAACAGCCACTTAAAAATGGTTCTAAAATTGCTTTTACCGATCTTTTTGTTGACGACTTTACTCGATTATTCTCTGTTCTTATGAATAAAGCAAATAACTTTTCATTTTGTTAAATCTTGAAACTTTTTACAGAAAAATATAAGGCATTTAAGCCTTTTTGATGTCGTAGAGCTATATGCTTATAGCATTTTTTTTAAATTAAAAAGCACTTAAGCTTACTTTACGCCTAACACATTTTCACATACTGCTTTTTCAACATCCTTATGGTTTTTTTTAATATTAATTCGAAAATATTTCAGCATATGCTATTCTACAAAACACAAAACCAAAAATGGTAAAACTAACATTGCGAGACATTTTCTCCTAAAAGGTATACAGAAAATATATCTAATTATTATTATTATTATATTATTTTTTCGTAACACAAATTATAAGAGATAAAGGTCAAAGTTATAAAAAGAAACTTTTTTTATATACTAAAGTAATTGTATCTGGAGGTTTTACCTTGTGAAATATGTTTAAAACCTGAGTAATTAGAATCTTACGGCATAATATATACCGAGAAAATGAAAAACGTAACCATACACATCTTTGTTGGGTTCTCTTTGATATTTACAGTGATCCTAAACCGCCTTCAACACAGGAATCATAATAATGTGCTACTTGCAAGAAATATATTCATTGTGTATATTTACTTGCGCCCTCAACGGATTTATCGCGAAATAAAACTGAATAATATATTTCATCTTTAGCAATAAATTGCATCCACTGAATTTTATACTGTAGCAATCTGGTGTGACGAACAGCGGAAAGAAAACTTATTACAGAATGACAAACATAAAAGAGAACTAAATGTGCAAGATAGGTGTGTTTCTATGCTTTCATATAACTTAGAAATCAACGAAAACTATTTTGCGTCCAATATATGGTCGCAAAATAGTCACGGAGGCAAAACGTAATATGCGGAGTCTTGATAGGGATGTAAGATAGTCCTATGTATATATATATATATATATATATATATATATATATATATATATATATATATATATATATATATATATATATATACATCCTGCAGTGGATACGGCTTCCATGCATTAGGTATTTACGGTAGATGTGGCGTCCGCTGCGATATGACGTCTGTATATCGGACGTTACATCGCATTGTTGAGTTTTTTGACTTCTATGATCATTTTTGACTTTTGTGAAGTGATTCTGAGATTTTCATTTTGACGCCATAAACCCGGATTTTGGATAAAAGCGTATATCTTAGTTCAAGCTTCTACCGCTTGTTATTAGCGGCGCTATCAAGAATCAATATACGCAATGTATATTATTAGTATTAGTTTACAGTGGATACAACATCCAAGTATTGGCAACGTGGCTTATCGTTTGTTTTGCTTAAGATTTTAAGTTATACAGTTCACTGTACGTTATTAGCATAATAAAGACTCCCGCCTTTTTATATGTTATAGGTCTTCTGGAGCGTTTCTTTAAATTTCTGACATTCTATATTTAACTGATGTTTTTTCAAGAATATTTACATGTAAAAATATTTTAAACTGATTCTAGAGAACAGTCCTAATAAGCAAATCGCAAATAATAAATAAAGGAAATAATTGTAATTTTCTATTGTTTTAATTTAGTTGTATTAAGCACTGCACATTTAAAGATTATTTAGAAAAATAAGATGTAAAAAATAGGGTGAGAATATGAAAGTATGTGGAAGTTCGTTTGGGTTGAACTTAGTTATTTTAATAAATGCAGTAAGGAAGAAAATTACTGTTTCGTTTAAAATTTTGAATGTTGTCTAATTTAATACACTAACATAGTATATCAACACTATTTTTCTAAAACCTCTGATATCACCTAAGTTTTTCATGCAAGGTTGTTGTACAAACTCAGATAGGTTCATGAGCAAATGAAAATATAAATATAAAAATACGTAAACTTTTTGTGAAGCCTTGCGTAAAAAGTGCGAGTGTGTCTGTGCGCGTACGTGCGTGGGTGTGTGTGTATGCGTGCGTGTTTGTATGGGCGTGAGTAGCACAATTTTGTAAACAAGAGCTTTGAAAAGCATTAAGGTTATTTATGACTTCATTTTCAGTATATGAAATTCTTGGAAGCGTAAAATAAAGTTATTAAAAACTCTGCCCTATCGTAATAGCCTTTATGTTTTTTGTTTTGTCTTTAAAATAGAAAACATCGCTTAGTTAATAATTCAGCAAATCGTTAAAATGTGTTTTAAAATGGTCTTTAAAAACTCAAATAAAATATCTCTTATATTTTTTTACTAAACCCGCCGATTTCAAGATGGCGGCAAGTTTTTCATAACAAAATTTTATAATCAGTATTTGATAAATTGTAAAGAAAAAAATGATCAATAACAAAATAGCAGTCATTCATAAAAAATGTCTAAGTTAAAATAACATCGTTCAAACACGTAAAATATGTATTCAACATTCAGCAATGTTGAATGAGGTTTTTTATTTTCTGACATGTATCTACTGACACCTGCTATAATGTATTATAAATATGTAGTAGCAAATGCATACCTCCTTATCAGAAAACTCCATAAAACCTAACCAAGATAAAAATTATATTGGATTGAGGTGTTGCTGAAGGTCTCATCTATGTCTAGAAAAGTCCCCAGCGCCACCTCACAGTTCTCCAGCGTATTCTCCAGTTTCAACACCAGTTGGTGCAGTGCTGTTTCTGATGAGACTCCTGCTCTGTATGCATATTGTCTGCAATGTAGGGGATATGCTTCCTGTACACCGCCCCTAATGTGCTGGTCGAGCAGTTTTTTCATTGTTTTTAGCAAGAAGGACATGAGACTTATTGGCCTCAGGGACTTATAATAAATACAACCCTGGTCAGTCTCCATGCCCTCGGAATGTACCCCAGAGCCAGGCTGGCCCTCATAATGCGGGTAAGCCCCTGCGCCAGTGTTACATATGTCACCAGTTTGAAATAAGACTTTTCAGCCGGCAACATTGGAGAAGAAGTGGAGGATAGAATGTGGTACCTACGAAGGGTGTGTTGTGGAAGTGCAGCTCATTGTTTTACAAACGTACATAATCATTTAAAATTACATATTTAATTTACATTATATTCACTAGTTCACGAATCGTTATTTATGTTAGGTAGCAATAAAGAATTAGTAGTTCTGTTATTCGTCTTGTTTAATCACTTCGTCAAAGACATAACAGAAATGGCGACGAAGATTGGATAGAAACAGAGTAAATAATACTCTAATTACGAAATCTGTAAGTTAAGCATTTACTCTATTTAATCAAAAATACATTACATATTACATTAGGGCTTTTACATATGTGAATTACTTGCACAAACAAATATTTAGCAGAAGTTTTCCACATCTACAATAAGTACGATCGTAGCGGCCTACGTAGGAAACAGAATCGCCTGCAATCGATTCATCCATTTTACACAAAAATTGTGCGTTGTTGCCATATCGTTTTATTTTACTTAAAACTGGTTACTTCAACTGCAATTGGTTATATTATCAAGATACACAAATAACGCAATCTGGACGACTTACGACGCCGTACCTAACCCGATTGAACCCTTATTACATAACCTATGAATCAGGGGCCTCCCATAACCTTAAAAAAAAATCGCCTTGGTAGCCCTCTAGGCGTTCCTTTTTCCTTCTAATGTCCTGCAAATAAAAATAAATAAAAATGGAGCAACTTTTAGAGAAGCTGACGCAAGCTATTACTGAAATAAGTAACAACAACAGATTACAGACTGAATTATTACAATCCAGGCAAGGTGGCATTACGAAAACCAATTTACAAGGAATAAATTTTCAACCATTTGATGAAACTAGTGAAACTTTCGACTCTTATTTACAAAGGCTTGAGAATTATTTAGAACTTAGAGGTTTAACAGATGATACACCACAAAATGATAAGAAATGTGTTCAAATACTGATCAGCTGTCTTGGACCGAAATCTTATCATACTCTAACGAGCCTTACAGCACCAGATCCTCCAAAAGCAAAGAAATTTCAAGAAATTATGATACTTTTTCGAGACCACTTGTGTCCAAAACCAAGCATAGTGTCCGAACAACACAAATTTGCATCTCGAATACAACATGAAGGAGAGACAATTTCAAATTTTCAAGCTGAATTAAAGAAATTAACTACAAATTGTAATTTCACGTGCGAGCATTGCTCAAGATCTACCATAAATACTCATTTGAGAACTCAGTTCATAAGAGGGGTTAGAGATAATGATATTAGAGAAAGATTATTACAACAAAGCTCAAACATTACTTTTGACGATGCAGTAAAAGTAGCAGTGTCTATTGAATCTTCAAAGCTAGAAAGCAAGCAAATGAGCAAGCCTGCCGATCAAATAAATTATATAAATAAAGTTAAAAGTAATAAAAATAATTATAAAAATGAACATAAAAATTATAAATCAAAAGAATCAAGGTCTACTACAAAGATTCCAGAAGAGATATGGGGGAAATGTTTCAAATGCGGGAGAACTAATCATAAGTCTCCTGAATGCAAAAGTAAAAACTTATTTTGTACAAATTGCAAGAAAAATGGTCATGTTAACAAAGTATGTTTGAAGAAAAACTCATCTAAACTACATCAAATTTCAGAACTGGATGACAGAGAAGATAATTCAGAAATTTTTACAATAAATCTACTTGCAGTAAATTCTTTGAACACTCAGAAGATTAATATTGACTTAGCTATAGATAACAATAAATGCACTATGGAACTTGATACCGCTGCAGCAGTCTCTACAGTTTCTTACAAGAAATTTAAAGAAATTTGCCCAAATAAGCACTTAAACCATACAGAAATAAAGCTCAGAACTTACACTGGAGAAATTATTAAACCATTAGGAACTTGTAACGTACAAACCATTAGGAACTTGTAACGTACAAATTAAATACAAAGGTCAAGTTGCCCAAGGAAATCTTTACGTAATACAAAAGAATGTTGATGCTATATTTGGAAGAGATTGGTTACGAAAACTGAAGCTTGACTGGTCAGAAATAAATCAAATCCACTCTGTTTTTCAAGTTGATTCCGATACAGCTTTAACTAATCTATTTGCGAAAAATGAAGATATATTTTCAACAGAAGTTGGGGAAGTACCGAACTTACAGTGCTCAATAAAAATTGAAGAAACCTGCACTCCTATATTTATTCGACCTAGACCAGTGCCATACGCTTTACAGTCTAGAATCGAAGAAGAGATAAATCGACTAGAGAAGCTGAAAATAATAGAAAAGGTGAATTACTCATCGTGGGGTAGTCCAATAGTACCTGTGGTCAAAAGCAATGGCGAGATAAGGTTGTGCGCCGATTACAAAGCCACAGTAAATAAATTTATTAAAGATGATAATTATCCAATTCCAAAAGTACAAGACATATTCGCTAAGATGAGTGGATGAAACTATTTTTGCACTTTAGATATTAACCAAGCTTACTTACATTTGAAATTAGATGAAAACAGCTCCATGATACAAGCCATCAGTACACATAAAGGTATATTCAAAGTCAAAAGACTCATGTTTGGAATAAAAATAGCTCCAAATGTGTGGCAACGTTTTATGGATCAAGTACTTCAAGATTTACCAGAAGTTGCTTGTTTCTTTGATGATATTGTTGTCAAAGGTACTACATATCCAGACCTACTACATAATTTAGAAAAAGTTTTTAAAAGGTTAAGAAAACACAACTTACATTTGAACAAATCGAAATGCCAGTTTTCACAGCGCTCAATAAGATACTTAGGTCATATCATTGACAGTACAGGTATTCGACCAATGCCTGATAAAGTCGAGGCTATTGTGGAAAGTCAAACTCCAAAGAACGTAAATGAATTAAGAGTTCTACTAGGCATGATAAATTATTACCAGAAGTTTTTACCAAACCTTGCAGCAAAGTTACATCCCTTAAACTATCTTCTACAGAAGCATGTTAAATTTACGTGGACGGATGAATGTGAAAAGGTATTTCAGATGTTAAAGAAAGTAATTTCAAGCTCAAAAGTGCTAATACCCTACAACCCAGATTTACCGCTGATATTAGCAACAGATGCATCACCAACTGGGCTGGGAGCAGTAATTTCACACATTACAGATCAGGGAGAGAAACCTATAGCTTTTGCATCCCGATCACTTACAAAGTCTGAAAATAACTACAGCCAACTTGATAAAGAAGCTACAGCAATTGTATGGGGGTTAAAGAAATTTTTTCAATACTGTTATGGAAGACAAATTATTTTAATTACCGACAACAAACCGTTAACAAGAATATTACATCCTACTAAAGACTTACCTTCATGCTCTGCAACAAGATTATTACATTACGCAAATTTCATGGCTGGATTCAAATACGAAATCAGATACAGGAATACCAAAGAACATGCTAATGCTGATTTTTTGTCAAGATTCGCTCTGAAATGCAAGCAAAAGAATAAACTGGATGAAGACTCAATATTTTATATGAATCAATTAGAACAATTACCAGTTACGAAAGAAGAAATTAGAAGAGAAACACTCAAGGATCCTGAATGCAAACGAAAATATGAAATGCTTCAAACGGGAAATTACTTACCAGGAGAAGATGTGGCCAAGTTTAGTCTTCAAGATGGATGCATATTTAATGGGGTAAGAGTAATAATTCCAAAAACACTACAAAAGAGAGTACTTACTGAATTACATACAGCCCATACAGGGATCGTCAAGATGAAACACTTAGCTAGAAGTTATGTTTGGTGGATAGGAATCGACAAAGATATAGAATCTACAGCTAATAAATGCAAAGATTGTTGTAAAATAAGAAACAATCCAAGTCAAGAATTGCCAATTCACTCGTGGGAATATCCAAAATACCCATGGCAAAGATTGCATATAGATTACGCCGGACCATTTTGTAACACCTATTTTCTTATAATTGTAGATGCATATATAAAATATTCAGAAGTTGTACTTACTGATACTACGACCACAAAAGCCACTATAGGAATACTACGAGAGACATTTGCACCTTTTGGATTGTCCATTACTTTAGTAAGTGATAACGGAAGTCAATTTAAATCATTGGAATTTCAGCAATTTCTTAAATCCAATGGTATACAGCACAAAACTACAGCACTTATCATCCTGCAAGTAATGGGCAAGCTGAGAGATACGTCCAGACATTCAAGCAAGCTTTACGTGCCATGATGAATGAACCAGGTGATTTGAAACTAAAGTTATGCAGATTTCTAATGCAGTATAGGAAAACAGTTCATTCTACTACAGGCTCCAGTCCTGCAGAACTTATGTTTAAACGACAATTTAGAACAAGAATAGATCTAGTTAAACGAGACCTTTCAAAGGAAATGACTGAACGACGTCCAGATGAACAGAGATTTATAAAGTTATACATTGGAGATACAGTTCAAGTAAGATTTTATGACAATCCAATTAGAAAATGGAAATTCGGAAGGATTACAAAAGTACTTGGTAGCTTACATTATGAAGTTGAAGTGGATGGAAAGCGACATAAGCGACATGCTGAACAACTTAGAGAGACTGAATACGAAGGTTCAAATGATTTACAGATACCGTATGTTCCAGTACCTGAGATTAGCAGCAAGGAGTCGAATAAAGAAGAGCCAATTACAGGAAGAAAAGCTTCCAAGCAACTTCGAAAATGAGAATGAATCACCTTCCAAGGAAGAAATCGTCACTGAGCCAATTCACATACCATTGACGTCTACACCAAGGGCCGAAGAACCATTACGAAGATCGACTAGAATAAAAAAGAAGCCCCAGTGTTTGAATTTATAGCCGAGGGGAGAATGTTACATATGTCACCAGTTTGAAATAAGACTTTTCAGCCGGCAACATTGGAGAAAAAGAGGTGGATAGAATGTGGTACCTACGAAGGGTGTGTTGTGGAAGTGCAGCTCATTGTTTTACAAACGTACATAATCATTTAAAATTACATATTTAATTTACGTTATATTCACTAGTTCACGAATCGTTATTTATGTTAGTTGTAGCAATAAAGAATTAGTAGTTCTGTTATTCGTCTTGTTTAATCACTTCGTCAAAGACATAACAGCCAGTATATCTATACTCTGTTGGAGCATGATGGGCATTATTACATCAAATCCCGGAGATTTGTATGGCTTGAAGCTGTTAATGGCCCGTCTGATTTTGCTCCAAGTAACCACCTCTTTAGCGACTGTCCATTCTACTCTAGATACCCGCCTATAAGGCGTCTATTTCTGAGTGTTCCCAGTCCTGGGGTGATTGGTTTATTATGTTACAGCCGGGGAAGTGCGCCTGGAGTAAAACTTCGATAGGTTCCTCCCCCGAGCTTGTAAAGCCTCCCGTGGATGTTCTAAGGGAGCCTATGATAGTCTGAGTGCCCTTGGACAGGATCTTGTGTAGTCGACCACTCAGATGTGTTCTCCACTTCCTCGCAGTGCCTCCTCTACGACTTCTTCCTCACGTCCCTCAGTCGTTTGTTATAGGTCGGTAGGGCATGTCTATATTTATCCCATGCTCCCGATCTTTTGGCCGCGTCAAACAGCTTACGAACCTGCGTCCTCGTTTGCCTGAGGTCTTCGTTTGCCTGAGGTCCTCGTTCCACCACGGGACATTCCTGGTGGACGCCCTCATTTTCAGGGGACAGTTGGCGTTATAGGTCGAGGTGATTGCGTCTCGCACTTGGGCTGCCGCAATCTCGAGGTCTATTGAATTGTCTATGGTACTCTTAACCCCCGCAGTTCCACTGCTAGGTCTGCCCTGTAGGCTTCCCAGTCTGCCTTGCGAGGGTCCCGGTACCATACCGTTTGTCTTTCGACTTTGGCGATTTCAAACCGGATGTATCTGTGGTGTGAGCTACTCACTTCCCCAGACACAGCTCAGTTCTTAACAAAGTTACCCAGAAACTGGGTGGAAACTGTTAGATCTAAAACTTCCTCACGCCGTGTTGTGACGAAGGTCGGTTTATTACCTCTATTCAATATGTCTAAATTAAATTTCATAAAGAATTGTAAAAGTGACTCACCCCTAGAGTTTGTGTCCGAGCTTCCCCACAACTAATGGTGCGCGTTCGCATTAACCCCCGGTTGCTTCCACAGTGGGCGGAAGCTAACGCTTCTCAGGCCCCAGAATGCCTTGAAGAAGGTTCCTTCAAGAGGCCTGTAAGACGCCTGGTCGATCGAGAAGGCGAGAGTCTGTCCTTTCTCCTCTGCCTTCCGTGTCCCCAGTTCAGGGTACTAGATCTTCAGTCTACTGATCACAGTCTCCTGCGGGACGGTGTCAGGGATCCGTACGAGGACCTTGCGTCTCTTTGGGAGTTCCTTGGGCTCGACGGCTGTCAAGTCCGCCCCCTTCCAAATCTGACCGAGGCCCCCGATCGTTTTCCGCAGCCATTCCGCACTCTCCCTATACGAGCCAGCCCGCGCCGGTATTCCAGTCCTGGCCCTTTTTGGACGTCTGTCTGTAGTAGACGTGCTAGAGCCCGAGCGCGACCTCTTCTGACTCGCACTCCCCTCTGCGCCTTTACTGGTTTTTGGACCGTCCACGTCCCGGTCGCCATTTTCTGCGCCCTCCGGAGCTTCATTCTTTGCGCCCCGGAAAGACGCTTTGACTGCCGGGGCAGTCACACTACCCCTACAGTAGGGTCCTCACTGGTGGAGGGGCCTCCACAATCCTCGGACGTCGCCGCCCTCCGGTGGGACCCAGCCTCCAGCTTGAGTGTTGGGGACAAGTCTGTGGCCGAAGCTACATCCCGTGAGACCTCCAGAGTCCGCGGACGCTGCCGCCCCCTGGCTCGTCTCCGTTTCCGGAATAAACTCAAAGCATGAGTCTGTAGCCGGAGCAACTCCCCGAGCCTCATTGGTTTTGGTTTTATTTATATGTTTGTCCTTCATGTTGTTCCTACGAGAATCGGGGAAATATTATCCACACTATCAGAACCCCCAGTATGGTGCAAGGCGGGTTCCTCTGGAATGTTGCCCGGTACTCCAGAGGTTCTGTTCACGACACCATCCTCTGGTGCCATCCATCCCTAGGCACGGGTCACGTGACACCGTGGATTGGGGGAGTTTTTCGACCTCCACGTCTAGATCCGTCATGTTTAGTTATCAGCAGGGTCACCTCGTGCAGGATGCGGCTCTTCACCGCGCATGACGGTCGTGGGAAAAGCTTGCCCCCTGGAGTCCTTTGGCCCACGACTCCTCGATCTCTAATTATTGCTCTTACTAATATACATTTGTTAATGTTTTAGTCACTTCTTTACTTAAGTTTTGGAGAAATGATTTAAAATTTTACTTATAAGAATTTTTTTAAGTTCCCTTTGCATATTTACAGTTGGGTAGAGTCCGAGTCCGTGTATAATATTCTCTGATATGCCTTAGAAAGTAAAATGCTTTTATGTTCCTTCCTTCAGAGGGGTGTAACGCCGTTTGTAAATTATCATTTACTTATTACTCTTCAAAAAAAAAGGACTTCTGTTAGTGACATCTGAACATAGTAGTGGAAATAGCAGCATATTAAACAAAGGAGTATGTACGTGTGTTTCATTCAATAACCCTGGAAACCAAGTCTATTAGTGACAAATTAAAAATTATATATTTTATGTATGTATCGAAATAATAATCCCACAGAATGGACCAACTCGATCACAGAATTTTTTTAATATGCATAGAAACTTATATTACTCATTCATCAAAACATGTTTATGCGAAATCAAAACCCTGGTTTAAAAAAGCTTGTCTAAAACACATTACTAAAAATTCTGCCTACAATCTTTTACGCAAAAACCCGAGCTGCGAGACTCACGCCGCCTTTTGTATCAGCAAGGAACGGGTGCAAACAGACAATCGATCAAGCCAAAAATGACATCCACCAATTATTAAGGGACAAAGTCATTTATTGTCCAAACAATACCCGACGACCCCTGGCTTCAATAATGGTGTACTCGCTGTATCTTCAGAAAAAAAGGCCGATCTATTCGCCCGTATATTTGCTTCCAATTCCTCGTTTGTTTTGCAGTGAAAGAGCCTATCAACTATTCCAGCTCTAAAGTTAAAAATGGGAGAAATATTTTCAGGCATAGTACTGTTAAGCGCATCAAAAAGGCATCAGGACTCGAGGGAATCCCACCAATAGTTCTTGAAATGTGTGCTCCTGAACTGACTCCAATTTTATATCACCTCTTTTCAAAGTCCTATAAAATAGAGAAGTTCCATCATCCTGGAAACAAGCTCGAGTTCAGCCTGCCCCTAAAAAGGAAGACAAATCCAATGTACAGAGCTGTGGTTCAATTTCCATCCATCAGTTTTGTGATCGCCAATACAGCTTTTGTCAAAACCGGTCTACTGCTGATATTCTGACACAACTCTCTTCTTTGGTGTTCTGTTTAAAAAAATTGGAGCTGGTCATGCAATTTCATTGTAGATTACTAAAGCATTCAATCAACCAACAATCCGATCCACAGCTTCACTGATGATAGTACTCTTTGTAGGGGGTGCGTACTTTATCCTAAAGGAAGGACATAGTACAGTAAATTCACATTATTTACAAAATCATGCCGTGACGCTGTCATACACTGCAAGCATCTTACCGACAAACTCCTATTACAGCAATAACACCGCAAAAACAAAATTATATTAAAGTATTTCCTAATACACCAACATAGCAGCATACAATGGTTACTGGTACAGCAAAATAGTAGCATAATTTAATGGCATTATCCCTAATTTGCCTGTACAGCTCTTTCACATGAACCGGAATTTCCTAGTACAGTTTTTTTTTTTTGTACAGACCGGATCTATTACAAATAAAAATTCACCACTGGAGATATATATATATATATATATATATATATATATATATATATATATATATATATATATATATATATATATATATATATATATATATATATATATATATATAATATATTTACCTAGTACAATATTTTGTAGTATCTAGCATATCCCATTATTATACTGCATTCTAATATTGGAACCTCCCTATCTACCATCGTTAAAAGGGTCTTGTCATAAATCTATAATGTCATGTTTAAAGAGCAAGCAAGTTTTTAAGTATTGAGAGCGTGCATATTAAAATAATAACATATGAAGATTTGTATATAAATAATTACGGTAAATGGAATTTTTTACTAAAAACAACATACCCCTTTTATGATACACATGACTGAATAGATTATGAAACCCATAAATCGGTTTTGCTTACAGCTTTAATTTTATACCGAATACATGTACCATACACATTTTTCACTTTTGTCGTAAGACTGGCCACGTGACTCACTTTTCCAATGTCTGTTTCTTAAGTACTTTTAAAAAATGAATATTTCGTTAAATATATTAATTAATGTTAAGTAGATTATGGCATTTTATTCATAGAACTCGAAAGTTATTTAGAAATCTACCAAATTTAACAAAATTCACACACTTATAACTGAAAAAATAATGGGCCGATTTTGATAAAATCAGGTGAGTTTATCGTTTAATGATATCTAATTTTTGGCGAATTTTCGTAAAAAATCAATAAAGCAATATATCCGTTATGATACAAGATACAAAAAGAGTTGTATACATTAATTATAGGGTGTCTTGAGCTACATCTTCGAACAATATTTCTACAATCACAGGATGGTCCATAAGTCGTTGGTGATACAAATTTTCTTTTTTTTTTAATCGATTACCCCTTTTTGCATTTTTGCATTTTCCATCGAAATATAATGCATGTTTGCAAGAAATTCGGGACGCAGCAAGTGCGTTATGGTAGCGAATGTTCATTAAATGCCTCAAATTTGTATACCTCAATTTGCTATTAACCTATAAGGTTGAACAAGAAACCAGTTTTGTCGGGAACACTGTAAGTTTACTTTCGAACATTTTTCTACATTTTCAAACAATAAAGTTATTTATGGCACATTGTTTCTACTATATATGTTATACTGATAACCAAATTTGATGCCTGCTTTTAAAAAAACACACATATTTGTTATTACAAACATTTTAATGAAAATTCACTACCATAACGCACTTGCTGCGTCCAAAATGTTTTCTTTCGGAAACAATTTATATCTCCGGAAATGACAAAGAAAGGGCAACCAAATTTGATATGCAGGTTTGGATTATAAATAGTGACCCACGTACCAAAATTTAAGTGTGTGAGTTGAAAGACATAAAAGTTATAGGCATTAAAAAATTGGGTTTACCTCAAAACGTCAGTCTCGATTTAAAACGTCAAAATTCGCAACATTTAGGCAAAGAACCTGAAACAAATGCGGATTATGTAAAGAAAATGTCGCAAGAAGAGTCTTCTGCAAACCTTTCAGTTTCAGCTTCAACCGTCATTTCATCAAATTTGGTCACCAGTATAACCTATATAGTAGAAACAATGTGCCACGTTTCCTCAAATAACTGTATTCTTTAAAAATGTACAAACATTTCCGAAAGTAAACTGAAAGTGTTCCCGAAAAAACTGGTTTCTTGGCCAACCTTATAGGTTAATAGGAAATTGAGCTATTCAAGTTTGAAGCATTTAATGAAAATTCGCTACCATAACGCCCTCGCTGCGTCCCGCATTTCTTTTCTTACAGACATGCATTATATTTCGATGGAAAATGAAAAAATGCAGTACCATAAGGCACCTTCAATTAAAAAAAAGAAAATTTGTATCACCAACGACTTATGGGCCATCCTGGGATTGTAGAAAGATTTTTTAACATTTAGCTCAAGACACCCTATAATGAATGTATACATTTTTTTCGTATCTTGTATAATAACGGACATATTGAGCTTTATTGTTTTTTTACGAAAATTCGACAACTATTATATACCATTAAACGATAAACTCTATAGTTAAGACTACTGCCAAAGCATCAGCGGAAGGGTTTATTTGTAATGAATTTTCTGGAAATATTTAAGTAAGATGAAGGACAATGGCGGTTGAAGCTAAGACTTCAGGCTTTGTAAAACATTTCTCTTGAGACATTTTCTTTCCATAGCTCGTATTAGTTTCAGGTTCTTTGCCTAAATATTGCCAATTTTGACGTTTTAAATCGCGACTTTCACGTTTTGAGGAAAACCCCAATTTATTTTTCTGTAAATGCCTATAACTTTTTTGTCTCTTAACCTAGAGAACTAAGTTTTCGTATGTAATTCACCTATAATGATAAACCCGCCTACCAAATTTGGTTGCCCTTATTTTGTTATTTCCGGAGATATAATTTTTTTTCGAAATAAAGCACAAAATTTTCCGGGAAAATCTGGGCCGATTTTCCTGGCTAACAAACTTATCCAAGTCACTGTTAAAAGGTAGGTACTCAACAAATGGTTGAAGGCAAATATTACCTAACCTTTTTTTGGATGTGAATTTCATTAAATAATAAAATATTTAATAGTTTTCTGTGAAGAAAATATGTTTTTGGTTCACTTTGATGGGATGTACGGGTCTCGAGAAAAATCAGGTAGATAATTATGTTATATGCTATAAATCGACGGTAACTTTTATGTGTGAATTTTTTAATTGATTTAAAAAGATCCGATTTCATTAAAGTTCATCGTCTGGTGTATTAGAATTGCTGAGGTTCAAAATTTGGTAAAAATTAAACTTAAAATTGAGTTTCATATTAGAGGAAGCTATAATGTCATCATGTCAAGTTTTATACCTTGTGGAGGACTGTAGCTAGCTCCTGTGGAGCTCTTTTAGACCAGGAGTCTGTAATGTGTGCGCTTAAATGGCCCTCCTCACACTGGACTGGATCAGGCGACACATTCAGTATTGCAATACCAATTTTCTCCATCCCACCTTCTCAGCCGCCGGATACAAAATCTGTATCTCGCACATATATTTCTAAAAGGTTATATTTACCCCTTAAAACACGATTACTAGTATAGTGGGCTAGTGAATTAGAAAAACCAAACTATTAATATGGACAGCATATATATGTATACCGACAACTTTATAGCTTAGCCATATAATTAGGATTAATTAATAAAATCTGTCCATGACCGATGCTGGGCGCTCGCTGTGACAAACAGTGTATTGAAAATTTGGACCGTAATCCAGTATCGCAGATAGACATATCTCTCATATGGTATCCTCGCCTGAAAGAGCTCTTGTGAAGCTTTTTTTCTGAACTTGTTTATACGATTATTCTGTTTTAGTTTTGATCATAGAATACTTAGTTAAAATCAATATTACTATTTTTTCCCTCAGGGCTCGTCCGCGGCTTTGCCGCCCCGATAGCACTGCAACTGTTGGCTTATTGTGCATGCCCTTAGTCTTATATTTGTATTCTATGGCCTGCTAATTGAAAATATGAGAGTTTTGTTTTGTATAAAATGTAACTCAATTTTACCTTGATTTACACTTATAGACAGCAGCTGGGGGATCTTAATGAAATATAATAATTTTAAATGAAATTTAAAAAAAGGATAAAGACAAGTTACAATCCGTTCTCTAATATTTTATGGCATATGACATAATTTTCAAAATGGGTTTTCTCGAAAATCGGGCACCCTATCGAAGTGAAACACGAGCACATTCTCTTCTTCGGAAACTGTCAAATTTTATAATTCGTTATTAAAATATGTTTCAAGTGATATATGTTAATAGGCACATTTTAAAAAAGGCATATTAAGAGAGCAGAAAGTAGGCCTATGGGACAAATGTTTCCTACAAACAGTTACCTTGAGGACAATGAATCAATGCCACTTTTTCAAGCTTTTTTTTTTAGTTTTTAGCGATTTTTTTTTAAATTCGCTAATAGGGAGATCTGTGTTTATATATATATATATATATATATATATATATATATATATATATATATATATATATATATATATATATATATATATATATATATATATATATATCGATACCTCAAAAAGTAATGGACCGATCTTAATAAAATTTGCTGAGTACCTTCCTTTTGCAAGTGGCTTGAATAAGTTCGTTAGCCAGCAAAATGGGACCAGGTTTCCCCGGAAAATTTTGTGTTTTCTTTATAAAAACATTCATATCTCCGGAAATAACAAAGTAAGGGCAACTAAATTTGGTACGTGTGTTTGTATTATAAAGTGAACTCTGTACCAAAATTTAGGTCCCTAACTTTAAAGACAAAGAAGTTATGGGCAGTTAAAGCAAAAAATTTTGGAGTTTTCCTCAAAACGTCAAACTCGCAATTTTAAACGTCAAAATTGGCAATGTTTAGGCAAAGAATGTGAAACAAATACCGTTTGTGAAAAGAAAATGTTGCAAGAAGAGTGTTCTGCAAACCCATTCAGATTCAACCGTCATTGCCCTTCATTTTACTAAAATATTTACAGAATATCCATTTCAAATAGACCCTTTTTTTGATGCTTTGGCTGGCAGTTTAGTTAAGTTTGGTGGCTTTTTGGATATTTATTTGTAGGTTTAGTGAAGTTTTTGGTTTAACGGTCGGTCTATAATTTTTTTTAGCTAATTATCGTAGAACAAGTTTGTTAATGCATTTTTGCATTTCTTATCGAAATATGAAAAAAATCTGGACGCACTAAGTGCGTTTTGGTAGCGGATTTTCGGTAAATTTGTAGATTAGCTCCCGAACGCTTTTCAAAAAACTGTTTTGAGAAACCTGCTTAGCCACACCCCCCCCCCCCTAGACCCACAAAACCCAAGAAAAATGTCTTGTTCACACCCCCCAAGGAAGTTACGGGACCAGGAGTGAGTAGGTAGTAAAAAGGAAATATTGAGCAGAAAATTCGAATAAAGCGGGCTTGAAAGCTTTCTTTTTCACATCTTGAAGCCATACCCCCTTTAAACCCTGCCTACCCCGCACACCACCCCTATTCACTCCCAGTCCCATAACTTCCTTGGGGGGTGTGAACAAGAAATTTTTCTTGTGGTTTGTGCATCCAGGTGGGGTCCTAGTAATGTTTCTGAAAACAATTAGTTGAAAGGCGTTCGGGAGCTAATCTGCAAATTTTCATTAAATCCTTCAATGACTCAATTTGCTATTAACGTAAGCTTTGTTGGATAGAAAACCAACATTTAAGTTTATTTTCAGAAATTTTTTGTATATTTTCAAACTATAAGTAATTTTGATAAAATATAGTACATTTCTACCACATAGGCTATGCCGGTAATCAGATTGATGCCTGCTCGCATTTGCTATTAAAAACATTTTTATGGAAATTCACTTCCATAACACATTTGCTGCATCTAGACTTTTAAAAAATGTTTATATATTTTCAAACAATAAATTTATTTCAATGAAATATGGTACATTGTTTCTACTATATAGGCAACCGAGTTTGATGCCTGCTTTCATCAAAGAAAGACATTCGCTACTAAAAACATTTTAAAGAAAATTCGCTACCATAACGCACTTGCTGCGTCCAGAGATTTTGTCTATAAACTAGTCAGCTTAACTTTTACTTAATAACAAGAAACTGCAAGGTTAATAGTATTATAATTATTAGAGTCTTCAGAAAAATTCAGATAAAATACAAGAAAATTTTGTTTCTAAAGAAAAATAATCTGTTTTACTCAGAGCTCCATCCTGTCTGTGGCCAATAGACAGGATGTGAAGATGAGTCCCGAGAAATGTGTGTGCATTTGCTCGGATAGCCAGGCGGTCCTCCGGGCAGTCTGCGCGGCCAGAATCAGGTCACCCCTGGTTCAGGAGTGCGCTGACGCCCTCAGAGGGCTAGCCAGGACGAAGGAGGTGCAACTGGTGTGGGTTCCGGGACACTGTGGCGTGGCGGGGAATGAGGTGGCGAATAATCTCGCAAAGCTTGGTTCCCGGCGGCCGTTCTGTGGCCCGGAGCCTGCGATAGGCATAAGTAGGAAGACAGTCTCTGTCGTCTTAGACAGGTGGACCGAGGAAGCAATGGAGAGGCACTGGGGGTCGGTTGATGGCTGCAGGCAGGCGAGGGACTTCGTGGAGGGGCCGGACAGAGATAAAGCTGTCTGGCTACTCGGAAGGAGTCGACCTGCGCTTCGCCGCATCCTCGGGGTGCTGACAGGCCACTGCGCCCTTAGAAGACACCTCACATTGATAGGCGTAGAGAGGGATCCCATTTGCCAGGAATGTGGCGAGGATGAAGAAACGTCCTACCACTACCTGTGTGAATGCGAGGCTTTTGGGAGTCTTCGAGCAGAATTGTTCGGATCAAGGACTCTGCAGAGGAATCAGGTAAGTACCGTCCAATTGAAGACCGTCACGGCCTTCATCTCGAGGTCGAGGCGGTTTGGCGACGGAACCGAGGAAGAGTAGAGCATGGTTGCTGGGTTGCTGGGGTTGGCAAAAAGGGCCCATTGTGGCCTACTTGCTTGGCGTTGGCCTCCCCACCACTGCTACTACTACTACTACTACTACTACTCAGAGCTCCACTCTGATACCAAATACGTGTTCCAATAAATATTAAACAGTGATCAATTTGAAGTGACTCATGTCAATTAGTATTGTAAATAAAACTAACTAAAAAAATTTACTACTTATTAAGTCTCTCAATACAAATTTCATACAGTTATAAGAATATTACCTAGACAAATTATTATATCGAAAGATATAAGTACATATTTTGAACAAGTTGCTCTGCAAATTTTTTTCCTGGGCATGTTATTAATTGTTTAAGTATTTAGCCACAGTGGTCTATATGGCTCTAAAATTAAAACCAGCATTTTTTCTTATCCAAAAACGCACATCATGCACACACACGCACGCATGTGTGCAGAGACGTATTTATATGCATTCCCATAAATATGTTTAAAGAATACTGACATATAGTTACACGTACATTTATTTTATAAATTTTATATTATTAATATAGTACAATTTTCGGTGTGTGTTTGTGATTGATAAAAAAACACAAAAAAGGGCTACATTCATGTGATCGATATTTCTAAAATGACAAATACCGACCACCTGGCACTTTTACTTCCTAGAAAATCGTCACTTATTTCACGTAGTTTCATTCAAAATACTATACTATGATATAAAATATTTACACATTTCATTAGCTCCTTATTTTAGCAAAATACCATTCTAGAAATTGTATATTTAGGATAGAAATTCCTACGAATTTATTTCTTTTTTTTACTTATTTCTTTTTTTTTACTTAACTCGCCTTTGCGGTTTTTCCACTGCCTGTAGACCTCTCTAAGTCTATTGAAATTGTTTTTGGTACACCAAACAAGACCAAATGTATTTATTTGCTGTATTACTTGGAAAACAGAAGTGAAACAAAAAAAAGTCATCTCTTATCCCCGTTTGCACAAAGTTTTGTCCAACAAGCATCAACTAATAAAAGATTAAAATTAATGATGATTATTAGTTTTGTTGCACCAAAAAACATGTTCTTGGTTCATTAACAATTTTTCACAGAATTAAAAAAGAGCACACTTGTTTTTGTGCAACATAAGTAATAATCAGTGAGTAATGAATTGTAACTACCAATTACCTGATTATTGTTTATCAAAGCTGTCTGACATTAGTAGCCTCAGTGCCATAACGGATAGAGCATGGGCCGTTTGTGCAAAAGGCTTGGATTCGACATCCGGGCGCGCTGAGGCGAGGAACACATTTATTTCCTTAAAAACATTACAGCGCAAACTATAGTTTTACCTTTCCTGAAGCCACCATACTGTTTCAGCAAGCTGAATGTGAGCATGCTCCGTTCTTCGGACGTGACTTAAAGCCTTCAGACCCGTGTTTATATCATGTTGGCACCTCCCTATCATCGTTACAAAAAGAAAGGAGTTTGGCAAAATGTACAGGTTGGTTAGGTGAAACTCTTCCCTATTGTTGGTGATTGGCCATTGTCGCGGAAAGAGACCGACGGTAGATAAATAAAAAACACACAACACAACTGTGCATTAGTCTATTAGGAATCCTAATCATATAGTAATAAATTGCATGAAATTATACATCTTCAACTTTTCTAGTAAATTACTGTATCAACATTTTCTCAAACTTATTAGGAAAAAAATCCACATAGAAATAGACTTAACACATAAAAAATATTTTAGAAAATAATTTTAATGATACGCATTAAGTGGAAGTTTATTTTTGACAGGGTGGTGATAAGATACTTGAACGATAAAATAATCAAAAACGTTTGCATGATTAGAAAACAATTTCTTATATTAATTTCATTATTATCGTCTGACCACATCAAAAATTGAATTTCATCTTTTGGAGAAATAGCGATACGTTTACGACGATGTAAAAAAAGTAAGTATAATAAAAAATGACGCTGGGTATCTCTTTGTACACATTTTCATTGATTTTATGTAAACAGGTTTTTTCCCTTAGGGCTCGTCCGCGTCTTTGCCGCCCCGATAGCACCGCAGCCTTTGGCTTATTGTGCATATGATCTCTTTTGGAGATCACATTATTTATCATACATATATAAAGTTTCCTGAAATATCCAATTACCATTTTTATAACTATAGCTTTTTTAAGTAATATTTAATAATCATTATATTAGAACTGGTGATGCGAATACATTTTGCTTAATATTATACATATTACTTAAACATATAAAGTTACAGGGAGTAAAATATTTTCCATGGCCGGTAAAAATTATGAACAGTGGCAACAGAGCGGAGTGCCAGGTACATTGGATTGTAGACTGTTGAGTTGGCCTGTAGCATCAAAGGATGGTTGATTATTCCTGTAATGTAAAATTCCTGTAATGTCAAATTGGTGTACGAGGAATTTCTCGACACAACTTCTGCTACATCCTACACAGTATGCTGTACCACATCTGTTTTTCTCTCGTATTATCTTTTTACAATAGAACGCATTTAGTGTATCTTTCTCTGCCTAAAAAATATTGTGATAGAATTTTGCCTGTAATAGATCTTTCCGGTATTACGATTTCACGTTTGGCATCAATATTATGCTAGGCAAATATTTTAACAGTGGGCGAAGTTAGTACCCGTATCCCGTACAATCACATTTTGGTAGGATGGCTTGCAGTTGAAATAAATATACATTACAATATATTTGTCGGTATTACACATTATTTTAATATCTCTTTCCTGTACTATATCCTTCTTTTATGATAAATTCTATGGACCCCTCTTTGTAGCAGGTTCTCATCGACTCGCGTAATATCTGCTTTTAGCTCCTTATCAATAAGAGTTAAAGTAACCGACTCCCTAAAGGATGACCTGTCTTAATTTTAATTAAATAAAACTTTCACACACTTGAAAAAATTACGCACAATAAACATGACTTCTTTGAAAACGAACCTGAAATATTTTGTATAATTTTTTAAACCACCTGAAAAGTATATACAGGCAAGTCAACCTACTAGGATGAAAGCCTAGACAGCTATATTATTGGAATTAAAAAAATTCGCCAACTAGTAGAATTCACAAACTATTTTGGGTTATACAGGTAATCGTATAATGGGTAAAAATGTTCAAAATAAGTGTGTAAATGAATGTTCTTTAAATAAGTAATGTAAAACAGGCAGTTATACAACTATAGTTTAATGATTTTGAGCATGTTAAACAAAAAGTGACTAACAGTTTTTTAGTCCAGTCACTCAAGTAAGTTGTTATAAGTGTTATCGTTTATTTTTGCAAATTTTTTGTTTGCTGAAATTTGTTCTTTGAAATCAGAGTTGGTGTGTTTTTCACAATATTAAAATATTGGTAATAGTAATAGTGATATTATTGCTATTTTAATAGAAGTAAAATTACTATTACCAATATTTTAATTTTACTGAAAACATACCAACTCTTATTTCAAAAAAGTGTTTCAAAATACGTTAACACTTATGTCAAATTACTTACACATTACAACGAAATGGCAAATGCGTTAGTTCTAAAAATATATTCTCAAACTATCAAAACATAAACACAAAATAATATTCAAATATGAAAAATGGACCCTTAGGGGCTTAGTGGTAAGAACGTGTGCCTCCGAACCGAAGGGCACTGGTTTTCCTATCACTTTTTCAGTACAAACTGTACAATTAACATCAACCGAGGTTGTGGCATTGTATTTGAGCAAGTTGAATGTCTGCACGTTCCGCCCTTCGGAGGGGGCGTAAAGCCGTCGGTCCTGTGTCCATGTGATGTTGGGCACGTTGAAGATCCCTACCATTCTTACAGAAAGGTGGGGACTTGGCAAAATTTCCAAAATAGTGCGGTAAAACTGCTTCCTGGCGTCGGTGATTGGCCATAGTCGCGGAAATGGCTGACGTTAAAGAAACCAAACACACACAAGATATGAGAAATCAAATTTTTGTATTATTAGCTGGAAAATTATTATTTTGGTGTTTATCATAAGCAGTAAAACAATAATAATTCTATCACAGGTATCCCCATTAAAGATTATATAATTAGTCTGGGTAATATAGTTGGCCCTAAAAACATATCATTTGCTTCGAAGATATCCAACGGTAGAGTATGTATATACCTGGCGTCTGAAGATTGTGTTGATGACTTTATGTTAAATCATGGTCGAATTTTAATTGGTGACATAAGTATCTCTGTGAGACGTCTAATAACTCCCGCCAACAGAATTATTTTGTCCAACGTATCACCTAACATACCCCACGAAGTTATAGAGAGTACACTTAAAAAGGCAAATCTCAAAGTTGTTTCACCGGTTTCATTTATTGGTGTTGGATTAGGAATGCCAGAATATTCCCATGTTTATAGTTTTAGACAACAGGCTTATGTTGTGCGTGACGAGAATCAAGAACTTCCATCGTCACTAGTCGTACATCATGAGGGAGATGGTTATCGTTTTTTCCTTTCCTCAGATGAAGTTAAATGTTTTTTGTGTAAATCAACAGGACACATATCTGTCAAATGTCCAACTAGGACTCAAAACAGTAATGACCAAAATATAGAATCAAATAGCACAAGCACCCAAGAACCAGTAGAAGTAGGGCAAGCAGATGCAAGTAATAACTCACCGTTATCTGAGGAAAGTAACAGAAAAAGTCTTCAATCCACGGCTGATAAAGACCAACAATTGGTAGTCAGTAAGGAGCAAGCTGTCAATACCGACGACCAAAATCAAACCTCTCCACGTTCATCTGCCAAGGATGTTACACCATCAACGGGTTTAAAACGTCTGGCATCAGCTGAAGCTCAGTCATGTGAATTGGACCCACCCCAGGAAACATCTACACAAAATACACTAGAAAGTTATGAAGTTCAGCTAAGTCAATCATCTGCATTTTCGGACGACAGAACGAGACAATCAAGGAAACGATCAAGGAAAACCAAGCATGACCCAGAAGCAGCAGTTGAACCGTTAAAAGTATTATTTAAAGAAAAACAATTTGTTTTGAATTTCGAAGAACTAAAGTCATTTCTACAAAGAGTAAAGGGCAAAGACGCCCCCACAGAAATAGCAAGACAATACACAAACGATGTCTCCAGGCTTACTGAAATGCTGCAAGAGATTTATAGAGGTAAGATCATTACGTGAAAGATGTAAACGTCTGGTAATTTCGCTAACCAAAGGAACAAGATCTCTCTCTGTATCTGAAGTTTCTGACTAATACCTCCTGTGTATATATATATATATATATATATATATATATATATATATATATATATATATATATATATATCAATTTTATATAATTTTCACACAGGTTTATTATATTTATTTGTTTATTTATCTATACAAAATTTCTTTTGTTGCTTATTTTTCTTTCTTTCTTTTTTTTTACAATTACAATGGTTTTAAAAATTTTAGAAGTGTTAGAAGTGAAATTAAATGGTTCGCATTTCAGTCCTTCTTAGAGTCAGTGCGACCAGACATTGTCTGTTTGCAAGAGACTAATACTTTTGGAAAGCCATGTCCCCTTCTAACCTCTAACTATACATATTTTTTAAACCCTGTTCAGGAAGATTACTCTGGGTACACTGATAGGTGTAAGAAATAATTTATCGATGCAGATAATTGGCCATGATGTACTGTACGCGGGCTACTTGCAGCGGCTTGTCGTCGAGTTTGGCGGTGGCGGATATAGTTAGGCTTCATTCCAGGGAGAGAAATATTACAGTTTCAAGATATTTACAACAAGTTATTTCGCAGTTTACATTTAAACATATCTGGATGTTAATGCAGCCATTACATATTCAAGGTTTCACTTTTTATACTGAAACATCCGCCTCTAGAATTGACAGAATATACTGTTCTGATGCTCTTCAAGACTACTGTGTTAGTGCGAAATTATTACCTTCATTTTTAGATCATTTAGCTTTATCTATCCACTTGCGACTATATTCGAAAACAATACTATCTCCTGTGTGGAAATTCAATAATTTGTTGTTGAGAGATGGAAATTACCTGGAGACTGTCAGAACATATATCAACACTAAAAGACTTCTGACTACAGTAGACTATATTAAATGGTGGGAAAATTTCAAGCAAGTTATTTGTCAGCTTTCGATTCAATATGAAAAACAAAAGAGACAGAACCATACATATCGATTAAAACTATTGCAAAACTATTTAGAAATTTCCCTCAGGGGTTCTAGTTCTGTTGATAACCTTGACATTCTGAGAATTAATAAAGAAGTTAGTGACATAAATATGCAGAATTCCGGAAGAAAGATGAATGCGATTGGTATGTCAGAAATATTACAAGCTGATCGGCCTACTGTAAAAAGACTGCTACCAGTTTTGGACATGAAAATTTTTCTTTCCAAAATAACTGT
Source organism: Tillus elongatus (assembly GCA_964006375.1). Classification (NCBI taxonomy): domain Eukaryota; kingdom Metazoa; phylum Arthropoda; class Insecta; order Coleoptera; family Cleridae; genus Tillus; species Tillus elongatus. The sequence goes on along the minus strand of OZ023265.1, from coordinate 102,022,006 downwards.
AAATAATGTAACTTATGATGATCCACAAGCAATGTGTCGTTTGGTAAGATTCCATTTTGAAGAAATTTATAATGGACAACTGAACAAAGTAAATGTAAATAGTTAATTATTTCAAGACCTACCAACCCTAGATAACTCCACGGGAGATTTAATAGGCAACACACTGCCTGAGGAGGAATTAACGATTGCGCTAAACCAACTTAATAAAAACAAGGCAGCTGGAATCGATGGCCTAACTTCAGAGTTTTATATCGCCTTTTGAGATGATATTAAGTATAATTTTAAGATGATGGTGGAGCAATCAAATCATAGAGCACTTTTACCAGTCACTTTAAGAACAGCACTAGTTACGTTACTGTCTAAAAAGGCGATCCAACTGACTTAAATAGCTGGCGACCTGTTTCAGTGATGACAACGGACTACAAAATCATTGCAAAAAGTCTTGCCAATCGATTATCACAAGTAATTAATATTTTGATTCATACTGATCAAAGTTATTCGGTTCCAGGAAGATCTATATTTGACAGCCTCTACTTACAGGGATCTAATAAGCCACATAAATAGAGCAAGCAATTAAGCGTTTATCGTTGTCCTTGATCAGAAAAACGCCTTTGACAGGATCGGACACGCTTATCTGTTTATTTAGATGTTATGATGTTTACTCTGTCAATTCTGGAGCCATGTTAAATTTACATAACTCTAGAGGATATTGGTTGGGTACTTTGAAAGGACATTGTTTAAAGCCATACAATATGAAATGGTCATCTGGTTCCATTAAGATTTTAGGGATAACTTTTGCTAACAATTTTGATATAATTGACACTGGAAATTTACAAAACCTCTACTCACTCATAGAACATTGTGGTAGAAAATGGAAGAGTACATTGATTTCTTTATCATGGCGTAGCAGGGTCTTGATAGTAAATCAGTTTATTGCACCAAGTACACTTTGCAAGTGTTGCCACTACCAGATTCCGATCTATGTATGTTACAAAATTTTCTGTGGTCATCGCAAGCACTGGGTAACAGAAAAACATCTATGTCTTCCACTTACCCATGGCGGCTTGGAATTGGTGCATATTCAATCAAAGGTGAGAGTGTTCAGAGTGGTTTTTGCCGTGAAATTTCTATCCCACGACGAGAATGCCATATGGTACATCATAACTAAACAATCACTTCAAAAGTTTCGTCAGGCCGACCTAAGTTGGCAAGTTCTGTTTATGACCCCCCAACCATTCTTCTTGGAGTTAACACCATTTCTGAGATAAGTACACAAAACATTTTCTCTTATTAGACCTTTTCGTCAAAATTTTCCTGCAACTTCAACAGGTCTACAGGATATCCTTCTTACAAAAACAAGTCTGTTGCCATTTGAGTTTCCTCGACCTTCTCATCTGTGGTTCTCTTGTGGTGTTTTTGGGAATATCATTCAAGATGGGAATTTTTAAAATTTTTGAACACCTTCCAGTTCAAAACTATGATAAAACTCTAAAAAGCAACTTGAGAATTAACTTTATGGAGATCAAAAGATTTGTGGACGCTGGCTTTGACGACGTGATTAATTTAGAAGGCCCCAAGTCTTGGCCACCAGAGGTAGCTTTCACAGATTTAGACGATGTGGCAATTCGTGTGTATAGTAGAACAAGAAGAAAAGTGCTGAATTATTTGCTGCTAACGTCATACAATGCAAAAGAGCCTTTGAATGGAGCTTGGACGGACGATATAGTGAATTGGTATGCATTTTATGCTTCACCAACTTTGACTCATGAAGCTATAATCTCGTTTAGGTTTGCAAATAATCGTTTAGCAGACATGGTGTTTCTACAGCGATGGGGAAAATCGACAACAGCAAACTGTCTGCACTGCAATGTTCAAGGTACAGCATGGCATATTATAGTTTATTGTGTAAAAACACAACCATTATGCGATTTTGTAAGCTCAATAAAGGAAAATTTGCTCAGTTCAAGACTACGAATTGTCGAAATATATGCGGGTTTTGCAGTGCCACTTAACCAGAAGACAAGATTATGTAATTATTTATGCAACTTAGCAAAAGCCAGTATATATGACACTTTCACGTCCAGTAAAATGAATAACAGTGTTATGTGCAGAGAATATGTGGGAGTATTTCTTAGCAGACTAAAAATAAGAATAATCAAAGAGTACGCTTGGTACCTGGGCAACAACGATCGGACCACTTTTGAAGAAAACTGGTGTTGTAATAATGTGCTCGTGTCCCTTGATGACAGTGGCTCAATCAACTTTACATTTTAACACCCATGCGTATGACATGATTATATGATTATTTATTTATTTACTTCTTTGTTTAATTTCATTTTATTTCATTTATTATTTAGTTGTTATTATTATGTGTATATTTATATGTATATATTTTACTTACCGGCTAAGTTAACTACTCTTCATGGTTGAATTTTATTTTGTAACTCAGTTTTATATATGCACTGTTTAAGATTTATGTAGCCAACTGTGATAATAATTAATAATAATAATAATAATAATAAATACACACACACACACACACACAGAGAGAGAGAGAGAGAGAGAGAGAGAGAGAATCTAGTTGTCATAACAAAAATTTTACTGTAAAACTAAGTATGTATTCATAATTGTTTTGGAATATATCTGGCCCGTTTTAAAGAGCATACCACGTAAACGTATAGTAGACATTTAGACATATAGCTGAGTGCAATATGTATTTCTAGTATCCCATTTTACATTATTTTAACATCCAATATAATTTTTATCTTGGTTAGGTTTTACTGAGTTTCCTGATAGGGAGGGATGCATTGGTTGCATATTTATAACAAATTATAGCAGGTGCCAGTTGATACATGCCCGAGAAATAAAAAACCTCATTCGACATTGCTGAATGTTGAATACATATTTGACGTGTTTGAACAATGTTATTTTAACCAATAAGACATTTTTTATAAATGACTGCTACTTTGTTATAGATAAATCTTGTTCTTTAAATTTTATCAAGTAATGGCAAGGAAATTTTTTTAAAGGGAAAGTTGCCGCTATCTTGAAATTGGTCGGTTTAGTAAAAAATTACAAGACATGTTTTGTTTGAGTTTTTAGAGACACATTTCAACGATTTGCTGAATTATTAACAGCAATGTTTTCTATTTTAAAGACAAAACAAAAAAACATAAAGGCTATTACGATAGGGCTGGTTTTTTAATAACTTTATTTTACGCTTCCAAGTATTTCATATACCAGAAATGAAGTCATAACCTACATGCTACACACACTAACACTTTTTATGCAAAGCTTCTCAAAAAGTTTAATTGGTTTTATATTTATATTTTCATTTGCCTAAGAACCTATCTTAGTTTGTATAAGAACCTTGCATGAAAGACTAAGATGATAACAGAGGTTTTAGAAAAATAGCGTTGCTGATAAACTATGTAGGTATATTAAGTTAAACAAAAATCAAATATTTAAACGAAACAGTACTTACCTACCTTACTACATTTATTAAAATAACTGAGTTCAACACAGTCAATTATAAATGAAAAAAACGTCCACATATTTTCATATTCTCACCGTATTTTTTACATCTTAGTTGCCTAAAACAATCTTTAAAACTGCAGTACTTAATAAAACTAAATATTAAAACAATAGAAACTTTTTTTCTCAATTGTTGAGCTCGAGATTTACTCATACGGCCACAGACTTTTTCCATAAACTTCTCAATAGCAACCTGTATTTACTAATTTGTGTTTGCATCAATACAGTTATGACCCACATGCTACTTGGTTCTCATAAGCTCTATATGGTTATCTATACACATATAAGTATTTCATTTGTTACATAATATATATTTAGTATTGTAAAAAATAACAAAGGAAGTATACAGGGACACTTTGCTTCATGTCCTGGGGCCTGGCAACTTCCAAACGATCACACGTGGCCACTGATAGGTGGGGTGTAACATTTGTATAAACAATAGGTGTTAAAGTTATTTTGTATATTTAATATTTGCGATTTGTTCATTAGGGCTGTTCTCTAGAATAAGTTTAATATATTTTTCGATGTAAAGATTCTGGAAAAAGGTCAGTTAAATGTTGCACATTTAAACAAATACTCCAAAAGACCCATAACATATAAAAAGGCGGGAGTCCTTATCATGCTAATAACGTGGAGTGAACTGTGTAACTTAAAATCTTAAGCAGGACAAATGATAAACCACTTCCCAATGATGCTGTATCCACTGTAAACTAAACGTTGGCTGTTCAAATATATACATTGCGTTTACTGATTCTTGATGGCGCCGCTAATAATAAGTGGTAGAAGCTTGAACTAAGATATACGTTTGCATTCAAAATCTGGATGTAGGACATCAAAATGAAAATTTTAGAATCACTTCATGCAAGTCGAAAATGATCGTAGAAGCCAAAAAATCAACAATACGATATGACGTCCGATATACAGACGCCATATCCACCGCAGGATGTAAATATATTGTTACGACCCAGATGTTGTAACTTGTTTTTTTTAATATATCATCATTTTAAAAGGTTTTGTTTCTATTTAATGTGATCTCAGGTGAGTGAGTTATTTAGATTGACACAGACTGTGTCTGTGTTCGTCCATAAGCCTCTAGCAGGTGATACCTTCAGTACTCCTGTTCGTATAATTTTATTAAGTCTATGATAAATATACAGTGGTGCTGGGGGTCAAATGCTGTCTCTCTTTATTTCTGTGCAACAGGTAGTTATAGTTTATGGCTATTAGCGGAGAGACGATCCGATGTCTATGGGTTGGCAAGACTGAGTTTGTAGCGCATGTGTACATGGAGAGGATGGCTGTCACGTCTCCGCCTCCGTAGAGCTCTCTTCTGGTCCTGGTGTTGAAGCCGGCAGATGCTATAGTAGCCGCGGCCATTTTTGTGCGTTACGGCCACCACATATCGTTTATGTAGTCGTCCTTCAGGGCAAGCTGGTACCTATAGCCGATATAATAATAATTCGTTTTAGGGTTACTGCCTTTCCAGTATAATTGAGAGTAGCGTAGATGGGTCGTTACAGTGGATAAGCCGCTGATGCTTGGATTGTAGCAAGCGTGCTTTGATGCTCCTGATCTGGTGCCGGACTAGCGTACGCTGGCGAAGCTGCTCGAGGTCGCTCAGATGAGTATTTACAACAACCCCGTCATTGATGCATTTCAGCTAGTTGTCTGATATAGTTTGTGCCATTGCCTATGATAAATATATCCTTTTTTGTGTGCACTATATTTTATGTCAGTTAAATTTGCGTAACATATAGCGACTGCTAACGTCAGCAACAGCGATGACCTACCGATAAAGTCGATGGACCTGGTGAACGCCACCATAGTGTAATCAATTTAAGTGAATGTATTGAGTGTCACTTGTTAGAAATATAACCCCATTATTAGTTATTTATTGTTCACAATTACTGACCTATAGGGTCGTCTATCTGTATTTCTTTGGTCATAAGGACATAACCCCCCGAGGAGGCTTCACCTCCAAGTGTTTAATTAAGTAAACCTCAACCAGCCAGTGAAGTTTATTATTGTTTATCCTGTGAGAGGAGCTTCGCGTTTCTTGCAATTTAATTCTGGAGGTTTGGTTTACTTGTTACATAGGTAACAATAATTTCAAACATTAATTTCATTGTTCAGGCCCCTTGGGCAAACCATTTTGAACCTGATTAGGTTATTATACCATATGTAAACAGTTAGTGAGCTCACGTACCAGTAACTTGATAGCTGATGTTAATTAATAGCTGGTCTTATTAACCACCATGGATTACCCATATACAAGATGGACCTAACTAGGTTTATATAGGTCCCTATTATTATACCGCACATTGTTTTTATCATAGCATAATACACTGTTAATGGATTTGTGAATATATCTAGCATTATTATTTGCTGACCATACCATTGATTCTTGGGCTATAAAACTACTAGACAAGTAAAGTGCTGCTTGAGCTCCCGTTTTGTTGATTATAGAACTAGTATAGTGCTGATAATCCCTCTGGTTATGCAGTATCGTATTTGATAAATTGATTATTGATCTGGCACCTCGTACGTTGTGATAGTGATCCTAAGTCACCGAGCCATCATGGTTCCCCTCTTAAGTACTAGTGACATCCTGAACCTTGCCACGGGTTGCGGAATAGTGGCTAACGCCTATTAAATGAAGTTTCTAAGACTTATAATATTCAGAATGTTAACTTAACACCTGAACCCGTCTGAGATCTCTCCATGCTCAAGCTTTGCTTAGGCCTTCGCATACTTATTGAGGGAATTGTGGTGTTTTCCACCCTTCTGGCACTTAGTAGCGAGTAGTCAGCAATATTTATATATATATATATATATATATATATATATATATATATATATATATATATATATATATATATATATATATATATACAACCACCTAACAATTTTGTAAATTACAATTACAAAATTGTTGTTTGGTTGTACAGTCTCTATGTATAACATTTTGTGTTAAGTAGAGCTGCCATGACAAGATACTACCTGGTTCCACACCGAGATGGCCACCCTGTCTCACATCTCACAATGTTCTAAAAAAAAAGGTAAGATGCTTACTGGCAATTAGGCCAGTGCTGACCCTTTTTGCTCATCTAAACTAAGCTACCCTCCACCTTAAGTTCAATCTCAACGAAGGAAGTGATTTGAAAAATCATCCGCTGCCGGTGAGTCTCAAACCGTCGTCCCCTGAGTCCACAATGTGCTAAGTCAACATATAATTCAGACACATTCAATTTGTGTTCTACCATAATAGAAGTATGTTCAGGTTGAAAGTCTACAGTTGTGTCAGTTGATACATAACTACAAAAGATATATAACAATTAAATTTTTCAGTTGTAGCATCATGTGGAGAGTTGAAGCAGAAGTAGTAAATTTATTTATTGAATTATCATTGCTTTTTATAATTTGCTTGCTTTTAAAATATAACATTTGTTAGTTTGTACACAATGCTTTTTCGCTATAATTATTAAAAAAGTTCATTTTTTAAACTAAATTCTGGCAGCTTCGGTGGAGAGTGGTATGAACGGGTGCCTCTGCACCTAAGGGTCCTGGGTTCGACTCCCAGGCTGGGATCATTTTGCTTTGTCAGTACATAGTGTAAAAATTAACATCAACCAAGGTTGTGGCGATGGCTGACTTCCCCAGGGGCCAAGTTTGAGTTTAAACCCTTATATGCTGACTACCGATACATTTCAGCGGTTAGGGACTGATGAACGCACTCTTGACTTCAAGCACTATTTTGTGAATTTTGCCTCATTGTGCTTTGACAAATTGGCAACAGTTGAGTTCCAGCAGAAAGTCAGCGGAACTGGTGAACAGATTTGTGACACAACTATTCAATTGTTGGCAACTATTGGCAGCTGGTGAACTTGGCCATTGTGAAGTTGAATGTCTGCATGTTCTGTCCTTTGGAGGGGGCATAAAGCCGTCGGTCTCGTGTCTAATGCGATGTTGGGCACGTTAAAGATCCCTACTTTCCTTACAGAAAGGCGGGGTTCAGAGAAAGTTTCAGGGTAGTGAGGTTCAAACTGCTCCCTGGCATCAGTGATTGGCCATAGTCACCAAAATAGACTAACGTTAAAGGAAAAAAACTGAATTCCGACTTAAGTTTAGAGGTATAACTTTGTTTAGAGTAATTAGAGAAGGAGGCTTTCTTAAACTACATTATGGAAAAAATATTTAAAAATTAAATTTGCTTCATAATAATGATTTTCAAAACCTTAATCTAATAAAGTGATAATAATTGTATTGAAAGCCTGATTATAAGAAATTGTTTATTGGTGAGCTACAGCTTTCAGGGTTGTTTATAAAAATTAATGTTTTTTTTAAATTAAGGGTTTATGCGATTTTTTTGCATATGTAATACTAATTTCTTTCACCGAGTAATTTTTAAATTATATGGATTTATGTTCAATTATTTGGTAAAACATCATTTAAAACAAGCACTTAATAACGATAATTATTATTATAATATTTTAATAATAATATAAAGTGTCTTAAACTTTTAAATCTATGTTCGCATGAGGTTTTATTTGGCTCCATTCTTTGAATTTGTTTTAAGGAACTTTTAAGGTTGTTTGTTTGAGGCCAGGATAACTCAGTGAAGAAATGTTTTTATTTTATCTATTTCTTTACAAATTCCTATGACTGGAGACAAGCTGGCTGGTAGGTGGACAGTGGACTGGTCGAGCCAGTTCTGCCACCGACTGACTGCATGAGGCATGCTTAAAGGATACTCTTAGAATACTGATTTTCCTTTAATTCTTGGCCTCCTTTTATATTCAGCCGTCGTGATAAAAATGTAGATAAGCGATCATAATACTTATCTTCAAGTGATTGATACATGGCCATATGTGGGCTTAACTCAGTTATATAAAGGTGTACTTTTATTCACCTCCTTACAAACTTTAGATAAAGTATTTTTTTATGTTTGTAGCCACTAGGGCATCCGGATGTAAAACAGTACCTTCATGTCGTTTAAAGAAACTTGGAATTAAATCATCTCAGAAGTAATTTCATGTCGTTGGCTATAATTTCAACTTATTAAAAGTACCACTGATAGCACAAAAAATTAGGTACGAATGTACACTTCATGAATCAGATATAGGTTATGTGTTAGGTTAACACATAAACTTTTTGTGACACTATTAGCTGCACTGTAAGTAAATTCTTTATCTGTGGTGAAATAGCCATTGATTTCCTGTCACTGGGACACCAAGCTAATCACCGGTTTGTGAGGCTACCCTGACTCTTTCGTGCATACCAAACCCACAGACAATATCTGATGTATTGCGAACATTGGCCGTCGACTTACCTGTCTAATTACGTATCCATGCTGTAGAGGCTCGAAAATAAATAACCTTTAACTTAACCATCCTATTCTCAGTTTTTTAGATTAATTTTGTAAATGTTAGTTATTATATTTGTAGTTTAAATAAAGGAAGTAGATTCAGTTTATCAGCATAATATTAATTCAATAGGCAGTTGATTATAGTGTAAAGAACTAACATTAAACAAGTATGCAAATTTAGACTCAAAACAATTATTCCACATTGTGTGAATACAATTTAAACTTAATTGTTAAAAGTTATAATCGTACAGTGTGTTACTCAACTGGCTAGGAGGTAATGCGCCAATTTTTTTAAGGAACATTCGATAAAAATAATTTTCAAAGAATTCGTAAAAAAACTTTACATGAAAATTTGATAAATATTTTTGTCGTGTAAATTTAGAAAGTTAAAAAAACAGTAAAAAAATCACTAACCTGCCACAGGGCAGGTGTTGTAAGCTTGTCCAAACCTGGTTATATATAATTGATATCTCTTACATATTTAAATGCCTATAACTTGATTTTCCCTAAAGTTACAAACTTAAAATTTGGTATGTATTATAATCTCTAAGTAGGCAACATGTATACCAAATGTTATTAAAATAACTTATTTTCAAAGATACCATTAAAAAAAAACAAATTATGATAATTAATTCTGCTTTCCCTAAAGCTAGAAACTTGAAATTTTGTTAGGCATAAGGCCCTCTATAGGTAATGGGTGTATTTCATTACTTTAAATTTTTACTGGAAAGACTAGTCCGATCAACCTGACCAACGAACTCCTCCAATCTATTAACAATAGAAAGGCACATGCCAAATTTCATTAAAACCAAAAAATTATTTTTTTAGTTATCGCACCAATACATAGTTGTTAGTTTATTTTCTATAATAAATTGTACATCCTGTAATACGATTATGCATATGGTTGTGATGGTATGAAATACAATTTAAATTGTGTTGGGTAGTCAAAATACATCACATGTCAAAACCTCTCCTTAACTATCACTTCAGCAGTTGTGTTGCATCTAAGCTTTTTGGAATTCATAACATACACAAATAATCCTGAAGACTTTCTTAAACCTAGTGTTTACGTTTTTAATTTAATTTTTAATATTGTTTTTTTTGTTTTTGTTTTATATATATATATATATATATATATATATATATATATATATATATATATATTGTAATTCTTGTTTTGTTTCGTATCCCATCCTGTAATTGGATTGTGTGTAGGATGGTTGTCAATCAATAAATTAATTAATTAATAAAGACTATTGATATTTATGTATATATTTAACATCCAAGAAAATATTGCTTTTTAACTCAGCACATATAAATTTTGGGTATATGTGCGCGCGCGCGCGTGTGTGTGTGTGTGTGTATCGGTGCGATAACTCAAAATGTATATGTATCACACTAATAACTCAAAAAATTACAGGCAGTCTTTAATGAAATTTTGTAAGTACCTTCCTTTATAAGTAGCTTGGATAAGTTTGTTAGCCAGGAAAATCGAATCCAGTTTATCCAAGAATATCTCCGAAAATATCAAAGCTATGACAACCAAATTTGGTATGCAGGTTTCTATTATAAAACGTACGCTATATACAAAAAAATAAAATAAAAGTTATAAGCATTTAATTTAAAAAAAGGGTGCAACTGGAGGTCGGAGGAAAGCACAAGACCAAAATATTATGTGTGTAAACAAATTCTATTAAATATTACAGATACAGATTCAACTTTGTTGCAAAAAGGTCAAGAGGTGCCAGAAAAACTTATTTGCAATTTTTATATTTTTTCTTTTGAAAATGTGAGAGTAACTATATGAAACGTCAAAATTAATTATTTTTAAACAAAAATTCTAGAAGTGACACGGTCTATGAGTAACAAATATTGCATTACATGACTTTAAGAAGGTCCTATATTTGTGTTTCAACTATTACTCCCCCTCATTTGATTAAAATATTTGCAGAAGATCATTTGAATTGGACCTTACTTGTAACAAAAAAACTTAACTGTGGAAAATATACATATGATGTCATTTTGATTATGGTAAGGTAATATACTTCGCATTATACTCCAGTTCACATATTCTCCATGTCTGATTGGTAACGAGACTAGTACATCAGCAAATAATCACTTTTAACAGGTTCAAATTTTAGTGGTTTCTGCATTTTTTAAATTTTTGTTGTCATTTATTCAGTTTTAACGTTATGGTTTCTGATCAGAGTTTGTAATTCCAATTAATTTTACAGCGAATTTTTGTAGAAAAAAATTCAGTAATGAGATGACGACTTTTGAGACATTTTTAATTCAATTTTAAATTTTTAACAGATCATGTTGTTGCCTTAACTTGGTAAAACTGTTCCATAATTAATACAAATGTGCATACTTTCTGTGGCTGCACAAGTGCTTGTTTTCGTATCTGCAGCCAGTTTCGCTATTTTCGGCATCGTCTGGTAAAAAAAAATCTCAATTAAGCCACAGAAAAAGTATGTATACCTTTGTATTTAGATCAGATTATATAATTTTAACTTAATTTATTAGCGAAATTTCATGTACAAAATGTTCTTCTAATAGCAAATTTTCCTGAAGGAATAAATTGTTTCAAATTTTCTTAAGAGAAAATTTGTTACGAATTTTTGTGTGAAAAAAGTTTGGTAAAGTTTTGATGGAATATTTGTTGTAGTGAAATTTGTGAAAAATAATGCTTATGCACCTGAATTTTTTGCAAAGAAATTATTGTTAAATATTTTAAATTATTTCATTTACCATTGTTTTACAGCAAACCAAAGAGGAAAAGATAGAGTCAAGAATACATCATACAAGAGGACGTCAACGATCACGTTCGAATACCAGAGAACCTATCAAGAGACCACCTCTGGTATCAGCAGTCAGTGATCCTGCTCTTGTGTCAACTAATAATAACACTTTGTTGACAAAATTACTGACTAGCAGTAAGTGCCTGATATACTTATTTTGATAGTAAACTTATTTTTATCTAGCACTAAATGTTATGTCATCGAACGAGTATGTATTGTTCAGATTGGCCCGATAGGGGCAAATGTATTGGTGCGAAAAGACTAAATGTATTGGGTCGGCCAGACCAAGTGCGTGGGTTAGAAATATTAGTTTAAAAAAACTAGAATGGTGGTTTAAATTACTCATTTACATAACTCAAAAACGACCAAAGGAATTGTTCTTATAGGTGCAGACTTATAATGAACACATGTGACGTTAAAACAATTTTAATATTAGTTACAAATTTACACATAAAATTAATGGGTGAATTATCCAAGATTGATCAATAAAGGAAAAGTAGCTTACAAATGTAGGTAGGTTCCCTAACCAGCACGTGAAGGATGTCGCTGGTGTCTGGGGGGCCTTTCAAGCTGTCTTGATGTCGCTTGCATGCAGCCGAATGGATTTTTAATCACAAGTCAGCCGCTCGTCGGGAGATTGGCTTTTCCTCGAACAATGCTTGCTGACCTGCCCACGTATCCAGGTGACAAACGTGGGTTTCGATGTCTTGATGGTAAAGAAATGTTGATAATGGGTCGCGAGTCAGGCGATTTTCTTAGGTCGCTAGTAGGTATAGCGCCACTTTGAGCAACCAGCCAGCCAGGAGTTGGGGTACCCCCCACTCCTCCCCTAGGAGGCGGAGCCCCCCCCCGGGCCGAACAAACATGTCGGAATAAAAAATGGCGGCTTTCGTTTTTAAAAATGGCGACCTAACCTGCAAAAGTGACAGCTTTTAACGTTTGTCGGTCTAACCTGTACATCCTTCCATCGAAACATATGTGACCGAGCTATTTCGTTGATGGCGGCTTTCGTTTTAAAGATGGTGGTCTGACAGCTTTAAAGATGTCGGTCTAACCTGTGATACCTTAATCTGACATATATACCCCCTGACATTATAAAAAATTGCGGCTTTCATTTTAAAGGTGGAGGCTTTCGTATTTAAAGATGGTGGTCTAACTTGTAATGGGTAGGTTCTAAAAATAACACACAGACAGGTTCAAATAGGAAACCAAACTTAAGTATCCCAGAGACAATAGAGGTCGCTGGCAAAACAAATAAGGAAGCTCAAAAACAAAATGGTCAACAGGTTCAAATCTTTAAAATAGGAACTTTTTAGCCTTATGTGTGGGCTCGGCAAGTAGCTGATTTTATTTTGAAAGAGATACAGGCTCGATTCGGGATATATGCTCCTTGATATGGTAGTGTCAAACAAATACGAAGAGGTACTGAATAACTAAACAGTATGCTCAGAAACAATGGTTGGTTACAGGTTCAATTCCCGATGTTTGTAACTTTCTTAGTTTTTAAGTTAACCCCCACGTGTTTGGTGTCATGTTACTCGTCTAAGTAAGCAGAATTCAAATATGGCATATGCGCATGCGCGAACTAAGTTTTTTATTAATTAGTTTAAAGGTATGATGTTTGGTGTCATTTTATTCGTCTTAATGAGTAGAATTCAAAAATGAAAGGATCCACCATTTTGATTTCATATGGCATGACGTTGTGTAAAGATAGATGTTGACGCATGCTCAAACCAACTTTCTTAGTTTTTAAGTTAACCCCGACGTGTTTGGTGTCATGTCACTCGTCTAAGTAAGCAGAATTCAAATATAGCATATGCGCATGCGCAAACCAATTTTCTTAGTTTTTAAGTAAACGCCCACGTGTTTGGCGTCATGTCACTCGTCTAAGTAAGCAGAATTCAAATATAGCATATGCGCAAGCGCAAACCAACTTTTAGTTATTTGTTTAGAGATATCATGTTTGGTATCATTTTATTCGTCTTAATGAGTAGAATTCAAAAATGATGTCTAACGCTTGTGTGAAAATGAGATAAAAAACTTAAAACCCTTATCGCCGAAGATTGGTGAGATGTACGATAGAACCAATACATGCACGGTGTCAAGGAGGTCAAACCAAATTGGAATATACAATAAAATGGCCACTTCCGGTCTAAACTTTAAATCCTTATATCTTTTGAACGGAAAGTGATAGAAAGGAACCGACTTCAAAAATATATCGTTTCGTAACAAAGTCTACAGAAAAATGAGATAAAAACTTCAAACCCTTATCGCGGAAGATCCGTGAGATGTACGAGAGAACCAACATATGCATGGTGTTAAGGAGGGCAAACCAAATTGGAATATACAATAAAATGGCCACTTCCGGTCTAAAATTTAAATCCTTATATCTTTTGAACGGAAAGTAATAGAAATGAAGTGACTTTAAAAATATATCGTTTCATAACAAGGTCTACAAGAAAATGAGATAAAATGATTGTTTTAACACGAACCTGACTGGATAACTCTTACGAACCCCACTAATGACACTGATAACGGGCCAGATGGAAGCCACACTATAAATAATACAAGACTTCTGATGAACGGTCAGATCTCTAATGAGGTCTGGGGAGTAGGCAGATTGAGGTCTGATAATTGAATTACCAGAACCTAACTTACCCTTATCTACCGCTCTAAGGAGTAGGCAGATTAAGGCCATGGAATTAGTTTCCTTTTATATTTCCTTAACCTTAAAAATACACCACCTACAATAATTATTATTCCGCCTACTCTTTGATCTAAGCGGTCATTGTTAATCGTATTATCCTGTAAAGTTGAAATTGTTATGGTTACTGGTTAACCAGGTTTCACTTAACAAAATAGGGTCTGTTTTATTTTTTGACAAGCAATTTACAAGATCTACTTGAATTTGCACAATGGGACATGCATTCCACTGTACAATTGTAATTCATTTTTTAATATGTTGTGTCATCATCGCTAACAGTATCTATTACGTTTGAAAATATGGATGTTACAGACTTTTTTACGTTTAATTCTTGGGAAATTTTAATGTTTTTTTTTTGTTTTTAGAAAACTTTAGTGATAAGTTCTGATTTAAAAATTATGAGTTTTTTGCTTTACTTTAAAAAAAAAATTCGTCATAAATTTATCACGATAAGGATTTTGGTATGTGTGTGTGTATTCCGCTTATACCGGAAGTAGGTATTAACTTTGTTATTTTTAATGGACCATCCTATATATTTTTACATTGTTTGATTCCTTGTCAAATTCTAATGTGACATTGTCCATACAACTATGTCTCTATCTTGATCCGTTTCCGAGATTTTCATGATTTTAAAAAAAATTGACAGGCGACTAACATCATATTATCAATGATATCTCCAAACTGATAACAAAAGATAATCTAGGTATAAGCACCTCCTTTACTAAGGCTCTAAGGTATCTGCTGCAATTAAAATATTTTGCAAGGGAAATACAGGCTGTTCAGAAAACCAAGTCAAAATATGGAATAGAAAATCACAAAAATCTTAAAATTTTTAAATAGAACACCCTATATTTTATGACTCCATCAGATGTAAAATTTAATTCTCCATCAACGTATATTAGGTTTCCCTATACTAATGTCATACAGTTCTTGATTTAAGATGCTTTTTTTGAATTTTGACCAAATTTATTTTCAATATCGAGATTGCTATAGAAAAAAAAAACAGTCATTGACATTTATCGATAGCGCTTGCATTATTGATTATAACTGTCTAGTTACGTAAAGTTTGTTGCTATTTTACGGTTTACATATCTAAAATTGACAGTAATTTACTGATCATTCGAATTCTATTATTTTGGGTCTATTTTACATTAATCATGAATAATATAAAATACTAAGTTAAACTTACTTTTTTAGCGAATTTTCGTAGAAAAAATTCACTAATGGGGAGCTCCCGACTTTTGAATTTTGAAATTTTTTTTGCAAATGAGCGCGATCTAGGACCCCTAGAACCCATATCCGGGGTCAGTTTCAATTTTTATATGTTATATATATATATATATATATATATATATATATATATATATATATATATATATATATATATATATATATATATATATATATATATATATGTATGTATCACACCGATAACTCAAAAAATAATAGGCCGATTTTGATAAAATTTGGCATGTACCTTTCTTTTGTAAATGGCTTGGATAAGTTCGTTAGTCAGGAAAATCGGAGGAGGTTTTCCGGGAAAATTTTGAGTTTTCATTCGAAAAAAATTCGTATCTCAAAAAGTAATAAGCCGATTCTTATAAAATTTGGCATGTACCTTCCTTTTGTAAATGGCTTTGACAAGTTCGTTAGTCAGAAAAATCGGATGAGGTTTTCCGGGAAAATTTTGAGTTTTTATTCGAAAAAAATTCTTATCTCAAAAAGTAATAAGCCGATTTTAATAAAATTTGGCACGTACCTTCCTTTTGTAAATGGATTTGACAAGTTTGTTAGTCAGGAAAATCAGACGAGGTTTTCCGGGAAAATTTTGAGTTTTCATTCGAAAAAAATTTTTATCTCAAAGAATAATAGGCCGATTTTGATATAATTTGGCATGTACCTTCCTTTTGTAAATGGCTTTGATAAGTTCGTTAATCAGAAAAATCGGACGATATTTTCCGGAAAAATTTTGAGTTTCCATTTGAAAAAAAAAATTTATCTTAAAAAATAAAAAATCTATGATAACTAAATTTGGTAGGTAGGTTTAAGATACAAAAAGTAAACTATACACCAAAATTTAGATTTCTATGTTACAAGAAAAAAAAGTTTGGGTTTGAATGTTTCTATTCTGTTTTTGCCGCGGGGGCATTAGCGGGTAAGTATAAGCTTTGGACGCTTATGCTTATGTGGAAGTTGCTCATTGTAGCTGGTGGCACTATGTAGAAGAGCATTTGGGTGAGAATCGGCTTTTGCGAACTGAGTTGTGGATAAACTCAAGTATCGAAGGCATTTCCAGATCAGAGTGAATCTGACTGTTTCTGACAAACCATGGCGCTCCGGTAACCATTCTCAGAATTTTATTCTGGATGATATGAATGGTTTTGATGTGTGTTGCGGCCGCGGTGGCCCATGCAGGGGATGCATAGGTCATCGCTGGCCGGATGATGACTTTGTACATGAGCAATTTATTGTTCATGAACAATTTGGAATTTCTATTTAGAAGTGGGAACAGCTTCGAGATGAACATCGAGGCTTTTCGTCGGGCGTGATGGACATGGGGGCGCCATGTTAAGTGTTTGTTGAGGAAAACCCCAAGAGGGAGAAGGTAATTAAATGATAGAAGTTTATTTAAGAGGCTCACATGAGAAACCCTAGCAAAGGCTTGAGCAATGTCAAGAAATGTTGCACCAGTTGACCTGTTTTTATTAAATCCTTCGGTGATGTTTTCCACCACACGAAGGACTTGGTCTGTGGTGGAGTGCTGGTGCCTGACACCGAATTGCTTGTCTGGGAGGATATGATTTTAAGAGGTGAATGAAGCTAGCCTTTTCTGAATCAGTTTTTCGGCGATTTTGCCAATGACTGGTAGTAGGCTAATGGGCCTGTAGTTCTGAGGGAACAGCGGATCTTTGCTGGGTTTCGGGATGTTGATAATATCGACAAGTTTCCACATGGAAGGAAGTTAAACTTACTGCGTTCCACTTGAATAATATTTATTATAACAAAGCTAAGTTTAGAGTTATCACAGATATTTTTCCACTCCTAGATATCACACTTATGAAACAAGTTTTAGGCGAAAAGTTGACCATAAAACAGACCATTGGAATACCTGTTCTAAGCTGTTTTAAAGCTTACACATAGCCATAAAAGCTCTAATAATACCCTGTAGTGTTAGCTGTATTTTCAGATTTAGGTGTTAGACACTTCAAGTGAATGAAAAAATAAATTCATATAAGGACATTGCTGTCTGTTTTTGGCACGCAAATGAAAAAGTAGCAAGACGTAACCTGACAGTCAAAATTAAAAAGACAACAGCCCTCGACAAATGTCAATGTGATTGTTATTTTTCCACAGCAATCTTGATATTGATAATAAATTTGGTCAAAATTCAAAAAACACATTTTAACGCAAAAACTGTATGAGATAAGTATAAAGAAACCTGATATAGGTCGATCCAGAATCAAATTTTACATTTGATAGCGTCATAAAATATAGGGTGTTCTATTTTAAAAAAATTAAGATTTTTGTGATTTTCTATTCCGGATTTTGACTTGGTTTTTGAACACCCTGTATTCTGATTGTTTTTTTTTCCATAGCAATCTCGATATTGAAAATAAATTTGGTCAAAATTCAAAAAATGGCATCTTAACTCAAGAACTGTTTGAGATTAGTATAGGGAAACCTAATATACGTTGATGGAGAATTAAATTTTACATCTGATGGCGTCATAAAATATAGGGTGTTCTATTTAAAATTTTTGAAATTTTGGTGATTTTTTATTCTCGATTTTGACTTGGTTTTCTGAACATCCTGTATTCTCCTTGCAAGATGTCTTAACTGCAGCAGATACCTTAGACCCTTAGTAAAGGCGGTGCAGACCTAGATTCTCTTTTGTTATAAGTTTGGAGATATCGTTGATAGTATGATCTTAGTTGCCTCTTAATTTTTTTTCAAATCATGAATATCTCGGAAATTGTTAAAGATAGAGGCATAGTTGTGTAAGACAATGTCACATTTGAATTTAATAAGGAATCCAAAAATGTAAAAATATTTAGGGAGGTCCTTTAAAAATAACAAAGTTAATACCTGCTTCCGGTATAAACGGAAGTGCAACAAAAGCGAGACTGTTTTAGATCGATAGATCATACCAGAAAAACCCCACGTACCAAGTTCAGCTTTATCAAATTACGCGTTCTTCATAAACATCTAATAGGCCACCCTGCGTGAATGACCCTGTATATGTATATATATATATATATATATATATATATATATATATATATATATATATATATATATATATATATATATAGTAGTGTTATTATATGGGGTGTCTTGTGTAATGTATAGTTATATCAAAAAGTCCCACGTTAAGGGCGCTATTTTGTAAAGTTATTATAGGTTCTGTGCGATCTATTACTACTATTATTATCTTAATACAAGAAAAAAAAACATGTAAACTGTAAACGCCCTTATTAAAATTTATAAGGTTTATGCCATGCACTTACCTTTGATTGTTCTCTGTCTACGGCTGACTCTCTCTTCTCAAGGTGTGGCTTTTACTCGTCTCTATACCTAAATTTAACTATATAATTACCCTCTCATAAACTCAAATTTAGTCAAAGTCTCAAGGAAACACAAATATATTTTACACTAACCCTTATTCCGTGGTCACGTCTCTAACTCGATATAATAATATTTACTTAAACTATAAATACCTTAATACATTCTTCCATCATCCATTATAATACTAGTAGTCCTCTGTTATACGGTCACAGCTTTGCTTGGCTTCAGCTGACCTCGAAAATGACGCCGCTGCTTTCTTCTTGTTCTTTCAAATTTCTCTCTGGTCTGACCAAACAAACTTTTTTTCTTCCAATTTCTTTCTAATCTCTCCAAACTTACTTTTTTATTTCCTATTTCTCTTTCATCTGACACCTACTAGCAAAAAATATGTACCTCTCCGTATTAAATTATCTCCAAACTGACTTTTACTTTTAATTTATTTCTAATCTCTCCAAACTTACTTTTTATTTCCTATTTCTCTTTCATCTGACACGTACTTTCAAAAAATATGCACCTCTCCTTATTAAATTATCTCCACACTGACTTACTTTCAAATTCATCAGTTAAATTCACCCCAAATTCACATCTCTCTAATCTGACATTTCCTTTCCAATTAATTTTTACCTATCAAACTTTCCGTTTCCATGACAGGCCGCCTTCTAAATCATTTATAGTTATATTTTAATTACATCATAACAAAATTCTTATAACTAACATCTTATTTCATATACACAAATTATTGTCTAAATCTCAACATCTGAACTCCTTAGTCTCTTCTACACCACTTATTTACACCCTAGTCTACCACTTAGTCTTAAGTACTTAATAATACCTAAATTATTTACAGGCGTATCATTGCTATTTGAGTCCATGTTCTGTTTCATTGAATTTGGATTTTATTTTTATAAATTGTACACAATCTTGGTAGTACATGGCACATACTTTGATAAGTGAAGATTGGCACATGTGATGAGCACTGAAAAGTACAATTTGATTCTAATTTTTTTTTGATATTCAGATTTTTTATGGCTATTAAATTTGCAATTACCAAATTTGCTGCACCTTCTCTTTTTAACATTTTTTTCTCATCGATAATAATAATAATAATAATAATAATAATAGTTGTTGTTATATGTGTTATTTTATATGATTTTATGTGCATGGGTGTCTATGCGAACCTGGATAACACCACAAATTCCCCTAATAAACAATTTTGGCACTTAGAAGTCTAGATTTCAACATGTCAGATTGTTTATTACCAATATATTTTCATTTTTCTACATTTAAAACTTCATTCTGCTTCCATAATTATACGTTTTTTACCTTGCACTATCTATGACTTGTTTTCCATTACTGTTTCACTTTAATATGTCTACAGATATATTTTCTCAGGTTTTTCTTCTTTATGGTGTTCAAATCTATTTCTTTCTTCAATTAAACAACAACATTACCTTATTTTGATTTATTTTCTAGGATTTGCAGCTTTCTCAATATACTTTATCATCTTGTTCATATTATTTTTATTTTATATGGCTTCCTTCCTTTAAACTTCTCATACATTCCCCTACATTTTCATTATTTCATTTCTATTCCTACTTCTCTTCATTTTTCATGTATCAATTGTGTGTTTATTGTCATCATATTTTTCATTTATCATTACCTATCTTAGGCTTTCTATTCTTATTTACTGGTTTCGCTACACAAACTGCAAATTGTTTCCCTATTCTCCACCATATACTAATATTTTCATCATTTTCTGCTTCATTTTCATTATCTTCACAACTTTTTCTTGCTCCATCCCGCCGTTGTCTGTCATTGTTGCTTTCCATTTCTTTGATTTCCATTTCATACCTCGTGTTTTCTATCTGCTTATATTTTTCTTGCCTACAGCCCCTTTCTTTGATCTTGCCTTTCTTTTGCCAACTGGCCTTGATTAGATTTTAGATTTTAGACTCTTTCTTTCCTACTCTTTTAATTTTATTGTTTTTTCATGTGAATATCGCTTATAATCACCATCGTTATACTTGCTTGACTTCCCTGCCATATGCACAATTTGCTTTTTAATATTTTTCATATATCTTGTTCATATTAACATATCTTAATCATTTAATTCGTCTGATTCCTTTCTTTTACCCTATCCCATATTCGTCATCATAATTCTAATTTTTCTATTATCTATTTGCATTCCTACTGCAATTGACCGATTTGTTTTACCAAACTTTTTTCTTAAATCTCCATGTTGCCTTTTTTTTAAAATTTTGTCGAGTAGCGTCCCATATCTTTATTTATGCTTTTAATGGTGTATCTACCCTTATTTTTATTTTATTTATTCAATTTACTTTATATTTTCCCCTTGTAAAATTTATTCCCATTAATTTGGTCGGTTTTGTTACATAAGTCTTAGCCGTCGTGTGATTTTTCTGCTTGTTTATAAATTTTCTTGCTCTAGTGGATCTATAATTAACATGTCTTGGTTTCCTTTACCGTCGACATAGTCATCCACCCTTATTCTACCCTCTAACATCGTCTGCGGCTTCGTATGGTCCTTGTTTTTCTCTTCCATCTCATTCATTGCTATTTGTTTTGTACGGTTATCCATTTTTACTCCTGCGTCATCTCCATATACGTTATTTTGCCTCCTCCGTTGCTCATTACTTTCATCAGATTCTTCCCCTCGTCTGGGATCATATTCTCTAGTAAAATTGTCATTGTAGTTATCCCCGGTCCTATTGTATTTATACCTGTTCCTGTCGCCGTTATCATACTTGTTTTCACGTCGATACCTATTATTTCCTTTTCGTTTTCGTTTAATTTGTCTCCCCTATCCTTAATTTCTTCTGGGTTTGCTCGATTCTTTTTATTTCTTTTATTCCCCATTCTTTGCCTCTCTGCTCTTATCCATTTTTGTTTCAAACTTCCTTCTATATCTTTTCTTATCCTTTTATTGCCTAACTTCCGCTTTATATCTGTTTCCTCTCTCAAATTTTCCAATTTCCCATTATTTTCTCTCAATTTTTCTTCCATTTCATATTTGTCTACTTTGCGTTTGTTCATCTTTCTAGCACCTCTCATTCACTAACTTCTTTCGTTCACTTTCTCTATCATTTTATCTGTCTGTTCATCCTTCGCTCTGATTTTCTCTACTATAATCTTACGTACTACATCCCTTTCATATTCTCTTTTGTTTACTATTTTCTTATTGATAACCCTCTTACTTTCATTTATATTCTGTTCTTGTCTTGTAAACCTCTCATTCTCTACTTCTCCATTATTATCTTGCACGTTTCATTCATTCTCTCTTCTATTCTCTCATCTACCTTTTTTTGTATTTCTATTTTTATATCCTGCATACATTTATCAAACTTCTCTGTGATTTTTACATCCATTTCATTTAATTTGTTGTTCATCTGTCTCATATTTTGATTCATATTTTACATTATGCTTATTTCCCGTTTTTCCATCTTATCATTTATATCTTGCTTTATATTAATTTCCTGTTTCGCCAACGTCTCATTTATCTCCTGCATTATGCTATTTATATTTGCATTCATACTTTGTTCTTGTTTTTCTATTTTGTCCCCTATACTATTCATACTTTGTTCTTGTTTTTTTATTTTGTCTCCTATACTATTCATACGTTGCATTAATTTCATTAATATTTCATTGTTACTGTCACATTTTTGTTCAGGTGCCGACACTTGTCCATTTGTTTCTGCACTCGTATTTACAGTCATTTCTACGTGTTCTTCCATATTCTCTCTTACTTCTTGTTCGTCCACCCATTCCTCGCCCATTTCAAAATTTTCCTGCAGTTCATTCTCTCTGTCATCTCCTCTGTCTTGTCTGTCTCTCGATTTAGCTGCCTTTCTAGTTGCTTTTTTGTGAGGCATGTTATTTATATTGTTATTAAAATTGGAAATGGTTTAGCTACGTCTTTTATCAAGTTTTTATATTAGTGAATTTTCTTAAAAAAAATTCACTAATGAGGAGATCCCGACTTTTGAATTTTGTATCACACCGATAACTCAAAAAATAATGGGCCGATTTTGATTAAATTTGGTAAATAAATTCCTTTTGCAAATGGCTTGGATAAGTTCGTTATCCAGGAAAATCGGTCCAGGTTTTCCCGGAAAAATTTGTGTTTTCTTTCAAAAAAAAAATATATCTCCGGAATTAACAAAGTAAGGGCAACCAAATTTCATATGCGGATTTATATCATTATAGGCAAGTTACCTACCAAAATTTAGCTCCGTAGGTTAAAGGATAAAAAAGTTACAGGCATTCAAAGAAAAATAAATTTGGATTTTCCTCAAAACGTCAAAATTGCGATTTTAAACGTCAAAATTGGTGAGTACATTCCTTTCGCAAGTCGCTTGGATAATTTTGTTAGCCAGGAAAATCCGCCGAGGTTTTCCCGGAAAAATTTGTGTTTTCTTTCGCAAAATATTTATATCTCCAAAATTAACAAAGTAAGGGCCACCAAATTTGGTAAGCTGGTTTATATCGTTATAGGTCTGCCACGTACCAAAATTTAGCTCTGTAGGTCAAAAGACAAAAAAGTTATGGGCATTTAAAGAAAAATAAATTGGGGGTTTCCTCAAAACGTCAAAGTGACAATTGAAAATGTCAAAATTCGCAACATTTAGGCAAATAACTTGAATCTAATACGGGCTATGGAAAGAAAATGTTTCAAGAAGAATGTTTTACATACACCGAACTCTTAGTTTCAACCGTCATTGTCCTTCATTTTACTAAAATATTTCCAGAAAATCCATTTCTAATAGACCCTTTCTCTGATGCTTGGCAGTAGCCTTAGCTATAGAGTTTATTGTTTAATGGTATATAATTTTTGTCGAATTTTCGTAAAAAAATCAATAAAGCTCAATATATTCGTTATTATACAAGATATGAAAAAATATTGTATACATTAATTATACGGTGTTTTGAGCTACATCTTAAAAAATTATTGCGACAATCACAGGCTGGCCCATAAGTCGTTGGTGATACAAATAATTTTTTTTGTCGAAAACGCCTTATTTTTTTGCATTTTCCATCGAAATATAATGCATGTTTGTAAGTTAAGAAATTCTGGAGGCAGCAAGTGCGTTGTGGTTGCGAATTTTGATTAAATGCTTCATATTTGAAAAGCTCAATTTGCTATTAACCTATAAGGTTGACCAAGAAACGGATTTTTTCAGTAACACTTTTGGTTTACTTTTGGAAATTTCTGTATGTTTTCAAACAATCAAGTTATTTTGATGAAACATGGCACATTGTTTTTACTATATATGTTATACTGGTAATCAAATTTGATGCCTGCTTTTTCTATATAGGTTATACTGGTAACCAAAATTGATGTCTGCTTTCTTAAAAAGAAAACACACATATTTGCAATAAAAACATTTTTATGAAAATTCACTACCATAACGCACTTGCTGCGTCCCGAGATTTTTTTATTAATTCTAGTTTTTTCTTATAAGTCCGTGCATGTATTTTCGAAGCCCTCGCGTTTGGTCCCCATTTTGTTGTTCTAGTATATGGTTATGTGTAATGTATAGGTAATCAGTATAGTTATCTGAAAAAGTCCCACGTTTAGGGCGCTATTTTGTTATGTTATTATGGGTTCTGTGAGATCTATTACCACTATTATTACTATCTTAATATAAGAAAAAAAAACAAAGTATAAATGCCGTTATTAAAATTTATAAGGTTTATGCCATGCACTTACCTTTGATTGTTCTCTGTCTATGACTGACTCTCTCTTCTCAAGGTGTAGCTCGACTTCATACATAAATTTAACTATATAATTGCCCTTTCATAAACTCAAATTTTTGTAAATGATACTTCATATATACACACACACAGATATATATATATATATATATATATATATATATATATATATATATATATATATATATATATATATATATATATATATATATATATTCAAGGAAACATATTCAACTCTATTTTTATATTGGACATTAACCCTTATCCCGTGATCACGTCTCTAACTCTATATAATAATATTTACTTAAAGTATAAATAGCTTACTGCATTTTCTTGATCCTGTCTGTGTCTTTTTGTCTTTACACAACTATCAAAACCAAACAAGCACCTTTGGTTCGGATGCTATTTCTAAGTGGCAATGGGTACAATGGCTACTGAACTTATTGTTGTATAACCAGAAACTCCAACTAATCGGCAATGGGTCCAATGACAAATGAACTTGGTGGAATAAACAGTCGGCAATCGTCACCCATTATATTTTATATTATCTTCTTTTCCTTCTTTTGTACCAACTTTCTACCTCGAAACTACGCTGCTCTTCTTCTCCTTATTAAATTCACTCCTTTTTCACAACATCTCTCTAATCTGACATTTCCTTTTCAATTAATTTTTACCTTTAAAACTTTTCGTTTCCATGACAGTCCGCCTTCTAAATCATTTATAGTTATATTTTAATTACATCCTAACAAAATTCTTATAACTAACATCCTATTTCATATACACAAATTATTGTCTAAATCTCAACATCTGAACTCCTTAGTCTCTTCTACACCACTTATTTACACCCTAGTCTATCACTTATTCTTAATTACTTAATAATACCTAAATTATTTACAGGCGTATCACTGCTATTTGAGACCATCTTCTGTTTCATTGAATTTGGCTTTTATTTTTATAAATTGTACACAATCTCGGTAGTACATGGCACATACTTTGATAAGTGAAGATTGGCACCTGTGATGAGAACTGAAAAGTAATTTGATTCTAATTTTTTTTTTATATTCAGATTTTTTATGGCTATAAATTTGCAATTACCAAATTTGCTGCACCTTCTCTTTTTACCATTTTTTTTTCATCGATAATGATGATAATAATAATAATAATAGTTGTTGTTATGTGTGTTATTTCATGTGATTTTATGTACCTGGATAACACCACTATATATATATATATATATATATATATATATATATATATATATATATATATATATATATATATATATATATAAACATATATGAATCGGAGCAGAGAGTACTGTTGGACTCTAGGGGACCTAGTTCGCAGCCATCTGAAGAAATTTCCCGAAAATTCGAAAGTGCGACCAACCGCAATAGCTTATTTCCTGAAAGAAAATCCGCTAATCATAGTCTCTAGTATTTCCGCTATAAAACTAAACGTAGTGTTGCCAAATTCGATGCCTACATTTGGTGATCCGTAAGGTGTAGAAGATAGAGGTTGGTTAAATAAATATAAAGTTACACCATTATGCGGCCATTAAGACACTAGAGAAAAATTTAAAGCTTTTGCCGAAAAAAGAAAGCTTGTAATAGCCAAACTTAGGCGTTAAAACTAGGTAGCAATTGTTAGAAGCATATGCATAAAGTGTAGCACTGCGTGTATATGGAACTAGGGCACAAGGATACATAAACAATGCATCGTAGCAATTGTAATGTTGTGCTACAAAAAGATGATAAACGCATGATCATGGGACAAAATCAAAATTGAGAAATTACTTATTAGAATAAAAAGCAGAAGGATCACATATAGAATAATTCAGAAAGGAAGAGACAAGATGGTCGGATACATGGAGGGTTGATGCAATTTAATATAGGAAGAATGGGAGAATGGAAGAAACCAAGACAATAAAAAAAGAATAGGGTTAGTAGAATTTACTGAGTCTGTTGCTTAAAATGTTGAACAAGCTGAGAGGCAAACTAAAAGTAACTAAAGTAATGTGCATACGAGAAATTTTATATATAAATAAAAAAAACCTGGGTGACAAAACTTGGTTACAGTGTGCTTCTGTATAGCATAGAAGACTGGACTCTTAGTAACCAAAATATGTAGAGAATAATGGTAATTTAGTAATAAGTGTGACATATTAGCAAAAAACTTGTTACTTGTGACGTCCAAATGAGAGAAAAGAGTTATAAAAAAATTTCGGGACGCAGCAAGTGTGTTATGGTAGTGAATTTTCATTAAAATGTTTTTAATAGCAAATATGTGTTTTTTTTTTCAAAAATCGGGCATCAAATTTGATTACCAGTATAACATATATAGTAAAAACAATGTGCCATGTTTCATCAAAATAACTTTATTGTTTGAAAACGTACAAAAATTTCCGAAAGTAAACTTAAATTGTAACCGAAAAAATCCGTTTCTGGGTCAACCTTATAGGTTAATAGCAAATTGAGCTTTTAAAATATGAAGCATTTAAACAAAATTCGCTACCGTAACGCACTTGCTGCATCCAGAATTTCTTTACCTATAAACATGCATTATATTTCGATGCAAAATGCAAAAACATAAGGCGTTTTCGAGTAAAAAAAAAATTTGTATCACCAACGACTTATAGGCCACCCTGTAATTGTATTTCCATAGCCCGTATTAGATTCAAGTTGTTAAATGTTGCCGATTTTGACGTTTTAAATCGCAACTTTGACGTTTTGAGGAAAACCCCAATTTATTTTTCTTTGATTGCCTATAACTTTTTTGTCTTTTGGACATACATAGCTAAATTTTGGTAGGTAACTTATCTATAAGGATATAAACCCGCGTACCAAATTTGGTTGCCCTTACTTTGTTAATTCCGGAAATATAATTTTTTTTCGAAAGAAAACACAAAATTTTCCGGGAAAACCTTGGCAGATTTTCCTGGCTAACGAACTTATCCAAGCCATTTGCAAAAGGAATTTTTTCACCAAATTTAATAAAAATTGGCTTATTTTTTGAGTAATAGGTGTGATACATATAAAAATTGAAACTGACCCCAGATATGTGTTCTGGGGGGCCTAATTAGCACTCATTTGAAGAAATTTTTTCAAAATTCTAAAGTCGGGATCTCATTAGTGAATTTTTTAAAGAAAATTCACTAAAAGGTAAACCTAATTAAAAATTGCAGATAAGAGAAAAAAGATTTCAATGAAATGAAAATTGAAGGATGTGATGGAAAACAAAGAAACGAGAGGACGAAAAAAAACTTTATGGTAAATACTCCAAAACAAATCATTTAAAGAAATATAACGTAAAAAAATAAAGTGATCATTTACGACGTATCGTTTACCTATGTAGTCTATACTCAATTACTTATACAAATACATTGACACAATTGATATTTTATATTTATGGAATTATGCCCACCATATTTCAGCTTAAAGTTCGTGCTAATCTAAAAACAAGAACGTTTTAGAGTGAAAACTGTAGTTTGTATTCAATAAGACATGGAGACAAAATCTTAAAAAATGCTTGAATTTTTTTAAGACAATTAGTTTTTAAAATTTTAAGAATTTATTTGTAGTTTGCCTCTTGAGGAGCTTGCTTATTATACTTGTACATCTGTAGAAGACTACATTGCTTTAAAACTTTAATTCTGAATAAATAAAAATAAACTTACTGGTAAGTCAGATACTACAAAAAGCTTATTTAAGTTATGCTCTAATTGTATTTATTATTATCAAAATGTATGTAGGTAATTTCTAACACATAATTTAGATTAATAACAAATAATATATCATATTATATTATCATTCAACATATCTCCCTTTCGCTCTTCACAACATCAGTTTTCAGAAACATGACTCAAAACCGAGAGAATTAGAACAACAAGAAAGATCATAAATTATTGTAAAGGAATTATGACCACAAATATAAGAAGGCAGGTTGAGACACAATATGCGGAGTTCCCTGTTGAAAGCTTATACCTAAAGTTTACAATAACACTAATAGTTCCCTACAACCTATAACCAACAAAATATCTACCTGCTTCTGCTTCTTCACTGAATAAGAGATACAAAGAGCCAAGTTTGCTACTAAATATCTAGGTCACTCAAAAATGTACTTATGTTCAGATTACCTTAAAACTTCTATGTAATATTTAAGCAAATTATCAATGTATTTATTTCTAACTTAAAAAGACAAATAATTCTTTAAAAATTACAAGTAATATTTCTTATTTTTAGGAGGAAAGGAAACTGATTTATTTCTTACGTACATTTTAATCGCCAGATAAAGTTTTAGCGAGCACAAATGCACAATATCAGTTTCTGTGAAATAAAATTGTTTGCTTAGCGATCGGTCAGACTTTCGAATTTTCAGAAAATTCTTTCAAATGAGCGCGAATTGAGTGCCCTAGAACACGATTCCATATTCCGTTTAAATTCTTATATGTATATATATATATATATATATATATATATATATATATATATATATATATATATATATATATATATATATATATATATATATATATATACATACATACATACAAAAAGTTCTTAACAAATGTTTTTTTACTATCGAATTTCTCAAAAAACAATTGCTGCAATCAGTTTGTGCATCAATAGTTATGGAAAAAAACATAATCTCATTTGCTTGGTTGTTTCCTATTTGGCGGGAAAGTTAATCATTCCAATATATAATAAAAAAACGAAACCCTCTTATTCTGAGAACTAGCAACTTTATCTTGGAAAAGACACACAGCCGATACTGAACTAAGAACAACTGACAATATTGTTGTGTTAAAAAATGTTAAAGAAGGACCTAATGCCCGAAAATTCACATTTTGAAAATCTCGCTACTTTTCGATAAAAAATTTGATAGGTATTTCGCCATTGTTATTTAAAATGAAAACACTTTATCATTATTTGACCTACAGAAGCTCATAAAATCTGCGAAATATAAAAAAATATATTTTTGCGGTATATTGTTTTTTACATAAAACTAAAATTTTGATTGCAAGAATCAGGTTTTTGGTAAGTAGTACTTTTCTTAAATAAACGCAATTTACCTTTAATTCTTTTCATTACAACAGAAAGAGAAAACAACAAAGATGGAGTTTTTGTGCAAAAATGTATTAAGATAAACTCAAAAAGTTACTGTTGGTCTCTAAAAGTCTTTTGAACTCAAATGCAATAATACATTAAATTATGCTGCTTAATTCAGATATCCATGGTGACTTATAGATTTGTCAATTATTGTCGTTATACAAATGACTGAAATAACCGTGAATTTAGGAGATTTTAAGACACTAAAAATAACTTCTTTTAGTATATTTTTATATATTTTTGTACAAGAACACAATACCTGTTATTATCTCTTTCTGTTGTGATATAAATTATTGGAAATTGACTACGTTTATTTATGGAAAGTACGACTTAACAAAAACCTTATTTTGTCACAAAAATTTTTTAATTGTATGTAAAATACTGCTGCAAACTAAATTGTAACTTCCACATCAGTGCTATTATCGCCTGTCCTTAGTAGATGGTATTAATGAATTTAAGCGAATTTACGATTAATTTTCAACCCCTATGCCCAATCCTTAGTTTAATTTTCAGAAGACATGAAGTTGATCACTAGAAAAGTAGACTGTATTCATTAAATTAATTAAAGTCAGTAAGTTCTTTGATTCGTCAGTTTCAACCACAACCCCCCGCCCTTGCTGCAATTTTCTAAGATATGAATTCTATGACAAGAAAACACTGAATTGATATATATCCACTAAAAGAATTTAAATATTATATCATTTAACAAAAATTTTCTAATTACTAATTTTCATCACTTCATATTCAACTCCTACTATAATTTCATGAAAAATTATAAAATTTGTCAAGACATTTGTTTTTGTATTCAAAAACCCCCAAAATGACTAAATTTTTAATTTTTTTTAATGAAAAAGTGCCGATTTTTTATAATTTAACCCTGTTTCTACCCCTTTCCTTAAAAGGATTTCTGAAACAATCCGAACCGTTCTCTGGTGGAGAGTTGTCTGTGTACCAAATTTGAAGTATCTAGCTCAATCCCTTCGAAAGTTGTCGTGTAAAGTAACACACCGACAGACAGACCGACACATTTTTTTTAGCTCAAATCATGTTTTTTACACGTTTTGAGGCTTTTTAAGACGTCTAAACTAAAACAAAAATTTGAAAATTTTTTCCTGTTACCATACTTCCACATGACGATGTGGAAGTGAAAGAATATAGCGCACAAATATTTTTCAATGTTTTGCAGATTTTGTGAACTTCTTTAGCTCAAATAATGATATAGTGTTCTCATTTCAAATAAAAATGGCGAAATATCAGATTCATAGTGAAAAGTAGCGAGATTTTGAAAACGTAAATTTTCTGGCATTGAGTCCTTTTTTAACCGACTTCAAAAAAGGAGGAGATATACAATTCGACTCTATATGTTTTTTTTTTGTTTTTTTTTGTTTTTTTTTTTTTGAGGCAGTGTTACGCAATTTCTCTGACGTCTTTAAACCGATTTTAATGATTCTTCCTTTATATAATAGGCTTTATCTCCGTATTGGTCCCATTTGAATTTAAAGAAGATATTTTACCGCAATGGGAAAGTTATTAACATATTTCTCTGAAAAATAATAGCATAACCAAATCAGTTTGACAGTAGTTCTCAAATTTTGACAGATCTCACAATTTAATTGTTTTGCTATAATATAACAGTTTAACTATTTTTAACGATATTTCCTGTTTTCAGTGGAAATTTTGGGAAATCGATAATTTTCTCAAATGTTTATTTATTTGGTACGCTTTACTTTGATAATATACCGTTTCAGGTTTTTCTGTGAATGTGTGAATAATGCCTTAAAATAGTGACTGCAGTTAGACGCTTAGCGTTTTAATAATACATACAATAGATCAACTATACTCAACTGCTTCTTTTAAGTTCTTCATTTAAAATTAGTAAATGGGCACCTGGTTTTACATTTACTACACATGTAATTAGTAAACCACAAAACCTAAATGTACCCAGATGCTTATTTAAAAATTAGTTAGATATTAATATGGTATGGAAACAAAGTGTTTACTGTTTTAGACAATTCAGTTTATAATAATTACTACATGCTACACTCTTACGTTATGGAGGTGAGAATAGGAAGCCGATTTCTATATACGTTTTTGTCTATTTTATTTTAGAAAAGCAAGCCACACTTACTTTCCACTAAAAATTAAAAAATACATTACATTTTTACAAAAAAATAAAAACCGACTTCAAAACTTTGCATTACACTAAAAAGTTGAAAATATTTTTTTTTTTATAAATTTTGGAGTCGGTGCCAACCAATCACACTTACCTTTGCTGGCACCAACCCAAAATTTATAAAAAAAATTTTTATCTTTTAGTGAATTTTCTTAAAAAAAATTCACTAATGGGGAGATCCCGACTTTTGAATTTTGAAAAAATTTCTTCAAATGAGCGCTAATTAGGCCCCACAGAACACATATCCGGGGTCAGTTAAAATTTTTATATATATATATATATATATATATATATATATATATATATATATATATATATATATATATATATATATATATATATATATATATATATATATATATATGTATCACACCGATAACTCAAAAAATAATGGGCCGATTTTGATTAAAGTTAGTGAATACCTTCCTTTTGCAAATGGCTTGGATAAGTTCGTTAACCAGGAAAATCGGTCCAGGTTTTCCCGGAAAATTTTGTGTTTTCTTTCGAAAAAATTTTATATCTCCGGAATTAACAAAGTAAGGGCAACCAAGTTTGGTACGCGGGTTTACATCCGTATAGGTAAGCTACACACCAAAATTTAGCTCTGTAGGTCAAAAGACAAAAAAGTTATAGGCATTTAAAGAAAAATAAATTGGGGTTTTTCACAAAACATCAAAGTTGCGATTTAAACGTCAAAATTGGCAACATTTAGGAAAAGAACTTGAATCTAATACGGGCTATGGAAATAAAATGTCTCAAGAAGAATGTTTTACAAACCCTGTAGTCTTAGTTTCAACCGTCATTGTCCTTCATTTTAATAAAATGTTTCCAGAAAATTCATTTCAAATAGACCCTTTCTCTGATGCTTGGCAGTAGTCTTAGCTATAGAGTTTATCGTTTAATGGTATATAATTTTTGTAGAATTTTCGTAAAAAAATCAATAAAGCTCAATATATCTGTTATTATACAAGATATGAAAAAAAATTGTATATATTAATTATAGGGTGTCTTGAGCTACATCTT
Organism: Tillus elongatus; assembly: GCA_964006375.1. Taxonomy (NCBI): domain Eukaryota; kingdom Metazoa; phylum Arthropoda; class Insecta; order Coleoptera; family Cleridae; genus Tillus; species Tillus elongatus. The sequence continues at coordinate 101,988,999 of OZ023265.1, read as the reverse complement.
AAAAAATTATTTCTACAATCACAGGGTGGCCCATAAGTCATTGGTGATACAAATTTTCTTTTTTTTTTAATCAAACACGCCTTATGTTATTGCATTTTTGCATTTTCCATCGAAATATAATGCATGTTTGTAAGAAAAAAAATTCTGGACGCAGTGCGTTATGGTAGCGAATTTTGATCAAATGCTTAATATTTGAATAGCTCAATTTGCTATTAACCTATAAGTTGATCAAGAAACGAGTTTTTTCGGGAACACTAAGTTTACTTTCGGAAATTTTTTTACATTTTCAAACAATAAAGTTATTTTGATGAAACATGGCACATTGTTTTTACTATATAGATTATACTGGTAACCAAATTTGATGCCTGCTTTCTTAAAAAAACACACATTATTGCTATTAAAAAATAGTTTTATGAAAATTCACTACCATAACGCACTTGCTGCGTCCAGACTTTTTAGTATAATGCAAAGTTTTGAAGTAATGTTTTTTTTTGTAAAAATTTAATTTATCACTTTTTAACACACAATATTGTCAATTGTTCTCAGTTCAGTATCGGATGTGTGACTCTTCCAGGATAAAGTTGCTAGTTCTCAAAAGGATTTGAATTTTTTATAATTTAAAATTTTTGATTTCTCGCCAAACAGGAAACGATCAATCAAATGCGATTATGTTTTTTTCTATGACTATTGATGCACAAACTGATCGCAGCAGTTGTTTTTTCTGAAAGTCAGTACATTTGTTAAGAACTTTTTGAATGGCACTGTATACAGGTGTCCCGCCAGGAACTTACACGACAATATCTCAGAAACCACTTGATGTTTTTTTCTGAAATTTGCTCATTTTACAAGCTATAAGTGCTTCACAAAATCAACTGATTTTGACTGATGTAGCAGTTCCAGTTATACCGGAAGTTGACACCATCTTCGTTATTTTAAATATCGCAATTGATATCTTATAGAATTCTAATGTGATGCTTTTTGTTTAAAGTTTTCCAAATATTCATAATTTTATTAAAAAAAAAAATGAATTGCAGACTTCTAAAAAACTAAGCCCCTTATTAAACCGTAACAGAAATTTTTTGTTTTATGTTCTGAAGTTAATGAGGTAAAACATAAGTGTTTAGTAATTGTGGCGGTGGTTCCGACCGCAGTGTTTCCGTCAACACTACTCTATGTTTCTCTTGACAGCTAAACGTTGCGTTACGTTATTCGACAGCAAGCTGTCAAGAACTACGCATATAAGATACACCAGGCGACCTCTCTCTCTCTCTCTCTCTCTCTCCTCGCTACCAACCGACACAGTGAAGATACGTCTCTCCACGCTCGGTCAGTTATCTGTTATGTACTGTTGTGATTGTTTTATAGTTAAATGTATCATATAGTTTATTCAGTTAGTGAAATAATAAAGTATATTAAATGTTTACGTATGGATTTAATATCAACAAGTGCAATTAACTTCCATATTGGTGACCCCGTGCCGCAAGCCGAAGATGCCCAGCCTGATGTTCCAGCCGACGTCGCGTAACTTCCACGCACGTGCTCATGCCTACAGAAAACGAATATCTAAACAGGTCAGTCTTTTCTAATTTAAAAATTATCTGATTTTTTTCACAATGGCCGAAGATTCTTCAAGCAGCAATATCATGGCAAGGGTTGCAATAAAATTACCTCCTATATGGAGACGTAACGTGAAAATCTGGCAGATGCAGGTTGACACCCAGTTCGATATATCGCAGATCAGTTCTGAAAAGACAAAATTCAGTCATGTACTCGTTATACTCGATCCTGATGTCGCAGAGTCAATTTCAGATTTTTTTAACCCAACCATTATCATCAACCCCCTATTCAGATCTAATGAAACGTCTTTTATTAGAATTTGAAGAGTCCGATAGTCGCAAACTAAATAAACTTTTAACAGAATTAGAATTAGGCGACAGAAAACCATCGCAACTTTTACGCGAAATGAAGTTTTTAGCCGGTAGTCAGATTGGAGAAAATTTCCTTAAAATTTTATTTCTACAACGTTTACCAGTCAACGTTCGTTCAATTTTGGCTTTGAGCAACGATTCTCTAGAAATTTTGTCGGTTACAGCAGACAAAATCATGGAATTTTCCGGAGATAAATACAACGTGGCTGAAATTCAGTCACGCGAGCCCGACAAGCTAGCCAAGTTAGAAGCCAACAGCATCAGTCAACGAATTGCGAACGCGTTCCCGATCTACCTCCCGAGAAAGAGCCAAGCTTTCTCGAAATTCCATAACCGCAAATTCCTCAACCTCCACGTGTTGGTATCATGAACGATTTGGCAACAAGGCCAAACGTTGCATCCAACCTTGCAATTTCAAAGCAAAACATGTGTCGGAAAACTAATAAGGCACTCCCTCCACGCGGCAGGAGACGAGAGCCACCTAACACGCCGCCTTTTTATTTTTGATAGACGCTCCAATATGAAATTTCTAATCGACTCTGGAGCGGATATTTCAGTTATTCCACCCACTCACGACCAACGGAAATTTCAATCGAAACGTACCTTGTATGCTGCAAACGGGACCCCTATTCATACCTATGGCGAACAACTATTAGATTTGGATCTAGGTTTACGCCGTAGGTTCTGCTGGCCCTTCACACTTGCCGATATCAAGCAACCAATTATAGGCGCTGATTTTCTAGCAGAGTTTGCTTTACTTGTGGATATGAAACATAGACGTTTAATCGATACCAAGACAAACCTCTCTAAGACCGGTGCTAACCCACCACCAGGAATTAATTCTAAAATTCATCTTGTAGACCCGACACACCAGTACTTCAAATTGCTACAACAATTTCCTGACCTTTTTAAGGAAACTTCTTCTAGCAACCTTCCAGAGGTTGAGTTCTTCCATACTATAAGTACGGAAGGACCACCTGTCACTGCAAAAGCTAGAAGATTGCCCCCGGAAAAGCTAGCTCAAGCAAAGCTAGAATTCCAGCACATGATAAACTTGGGAATTTGTAGACCCTCCAAAAGTCCATGGTCAAGCCCCCTCCACATGGTGCAAAAAAAGGATGGCTCATGGAGACCATGTGGGGATTACCGAGCACTAAACGCTAAAACAATCCCAGACAAATATCCCATTCCAAATTTGCAGGATTTTAATGCCCAGTTAGAAGGCAAACGTATTTTTTCAAAATTCGATATCATTCGCGCTTTCCATCACATCCCAGTAGCACCTCAAGATATTCCCAAAACAGCAGTCATAACTCCATTTGGGTTATTCGAATTTGTTAAAACCCCATTTGGCCTTCGTAATTCAGCACAAACATTTCAAAGATATTTACATTCAATTTTAAGACATCTTGACTTTGCCTACTCCTATCTTGACGATATTCTCGTTGCATCAGCCTCTGAAAAAGAACATCAAGAGCATCTAGCAAAACTTTTTCAGACACTTCAAGACAACGCCATCCGTATCAATTCATCTAAATGTGAATTCGGAGTGGCCGAAATTTCATTTTTAGGTTTTCGTGTAAATAAATCTGGATTATTTCCACTTCCTGAACGCATCAAAGCTATTACCGACCTACCTCTTCCTGATACCATTGAAAAACTCAGAAGATTTCTAGGTCTCATAAATTTCTACCGTCGTTCTCTTCCACGTGCTGCGGAAATTCAGCAACCACTATTCGACCTCTGCCAGAATCCCAAAAAACGCGACAAACGTAAAATCGAGTGGACTCCTCAGACTCAAGAAGCATTCGAACGTTTGAAAGAGACACTAAAAAACGCTACATTAATAGCTCATCCGTCTTCTTTGCTACCACTGATTCTCCATGTCGATGCTTCTGATTATGCCGTAGGCGCTTCCCTCCAACAGCTACGTGATCAAACACTAGAACCCCTAGGTTTCTACTCTAAAAAGCTTACTTCAGCCCAAAAATCTTACGGCACCTACGATCGCGAACTTCTAGCTGCTTATCAGGCAGTTAAATACTTTAGATATACCCTAGAAGGTCGCCATTTCACCATTTATACGGACCACAAACCTTTGACATACGCTTTTGAACAACGCGTCGATAAAGCATCTCCAAGGCAACTACGACATTTAGACTTCCTAGGTCAATTTACCACAGACATTCGCTACATACCAGGTTCTACAAACATTCCCGCAGACTATTGTTCTCGCATTGAAACAATTTCACTTTCTTCCACTGTGTCACTCCAAGAAATTGTGCAAGCTCAGTCATCTTGTGAGGAACTCAAACACCTTCTGCAGTCTAAATCTTCCTCATACAAATTTCAAAACATGCCTCTTGACAACGGAATGAATCTTATTTGCGATTTTTCTTCAAAGAAACTTCGCCCATTCATTCCGCTCAAATTTCGCCGAAAGATTTTCGATTCTATCCACAATTTATCTCACCCAGGCATATCAGCTTCAGTCGATCTGGTCCAGGATAGATTTTGTTGGCCCAAATTGAAACGCGATGTATCTCTTTGGTCTAAAACTTGCATTCCCTGCCAGAAAGTCAAGATATGGAGACACACTTCCAGTGCCATTGGACAATACACCCCAGCCATGAGAAGATTCTCGCATATAAATGTTAACATTGTGGGACCATTACCAGCATCACAAGGTCAACACTATCTGTTAACAATAATAGACAGATTTTCTCGATGGCCCGAAGCAATTCCATTGTCAGATATTACAGCAGAAACAGTAGCGAACACTATTTTATCATGCTGGATCTCTCGTTTCGGTGTTCCGCAATACATCACCACAGGCAGAGGTAAACAATTCGATTGCCACCTTTTCACACACCTCACTAAAACACTAGGTGCAGACCACATCAAGACCACACCTTACCACCCAGCAGCAAATGGTGTAATCGAGAGATGGCATAGAGTTCTGAAACAGGCCTTGAAAGCTCATATGGACGAAAACTGGGTCGCTAAAGTGCCAATTGTGTTACTAGGACTCAGATCGTACATAATTTCAGAATATCGCTCAACACCCGCTGAAATAGTCTACGGAGAATCAATCAAACTTCCCACCGACTTTTTCAACAGCACACAAGCTCATGATGTTCCACCACTTATATCTCAGCTGAAAGAAGACATAAGGAAACTTCGACCAGTACCTTTTAAACATCATACTGCAAAAAAGGTATTTGTCCATCCTAAGCTTATGGAAGCTCCTTTTGTTTTTGTTCGCATTGATATTCCACAAAAAACTCTCGAACCAGTTTATGACGGCCCCTTTGAAGTGTTAACCCGAACTGACAAAGTCTTCAAAATCAAGAAATCACACGGATAAGAGACAATTTCTGTTGACCGTCTTAAACCCACATTCGTGATAACGAACAGACAACTTTCCAGCCTCAGAGACATCCTAGTGAAACTGAAAGTGACAGTGAAAGTCCCACACCTAGTGAAACTGAAAGTGACAGTGAAAGTCCAACACCTAGTGAAACTGAAAGTAACAGTGAAGTTCCTGTTCCCGTTCAAACTACACGCCATGGACGTAGAGTTCGATTTCCACGAAGATACTTGAACTAATAGCGTTGCCACTGAGAGGGGAGTATGTGGCGGTGGTTCCGACCGCAGTGTTTCCGTCAACATTACTCTATGTTTCTCTTGACAGCTAAACGTTGCGTTACGTTATTCGACAGCAAGCTGTCAAGAACTACGCATATAAGATACACCAGGCGACCTCTCTCTCTCTCTCTCTCTCTCTCTCTCTCTCTCTCTCTCTCTCTCTCTCTCTCTCTCTCTCTCTCTCTCTCCTCGCTACCAACCGACACAGTGAAGATACGTCTCTCCACGCTCGGTCAGTTATCTGTTATGTACTGTTGTGATTGTTTTATAGTTAAATGTATCATATAGTTTATTCAGTTAGTGAAATAATAAAGTATATTAAATGTTTACGTATGGATTTAATATCAACAAGTGCAATTAACTTCCATAGTAATCAATCTAAAAATCACAAACTTTGTTCAGGGTGTCCACAAAAGCTGTCACAAATTGGTATTTAAAAATGTTAATTGTCTTTAATTTTTTTAAATAGAAACCTCACATTTTTATTTTATTACTCGTCAAAAAATAGGGCAAGTTTGTGTTTATTTTCCTATACCTAAATGTAACAGTTTTCATGTTACTTACAATCTTTTAGGAAACCGCTGTTTTGTCAGATTTCTGCAATTAATAAAGACCGCCATGAAAATAAATGTCCAAACAAAAATATTTTAAAAACGAGTTGTTATTTCAAAACCAAATTTTACCTGTTTGAAAACCTTTAAAATACGCTTCCTTCATCCATAAGCGACTTTTGAATTAAATCAGCGGCGTAGAATTTGTGTTTTCCAAAGGTTTTATACCTTAAAATTTCTATGCCACTGGAAAAATTACAATTTTCATTATGTTTTTCGAATAATAAGGGTTTCTCTTACATAAAAAAGGTATTCTTGGTTAAAAGCTCAAAATTACATGGTTTTTGTGGAAAAGTGCGTTTTATCTAGAAAAAACGAACATTTTTATTAATATTGGAACACAAACTATAAGTGTTCTTATGGAAAAATAATAAATTTTCGATAATTTATGCAGGGTTTTGTACATAAGAAACTTTAAAGCTTTTAATAAAGAATACCTTTTTTATGAAGCAAACCATGATTATTAAAAAAAAACATAAAAACTGAAATTTTTCCAGTAGCGTAGAAATTGTAAGGTAAACAAACATTGGAAGAAACAAATTCTACGCCGCTGATTTAAATAAAAACTCGCTTATAGATGGTAAAGAAAGCGTTTCTTGAATGTTAACAAACTGGTAACATTTAGTTTTTGAATAACAACTCGTTTTTAAGATATCCAAGAAAGATGAAAAAATATTAAAATTTCGACACCCTGTATATATATATATATATATATATATATATATATATATATATATATATATATATATATATATATATATATATATATAGGTTAATTAATTAATCAATTAATTATACATTATTTATTAATTTATTATAGATATGTGTATGCCTATTGTTTACAGGGTCCGGAAATTCCATTCGATCAATTTTAGAGGCAGTTCTACTCAAAAAAAAAAAGCAAAGCATTTTTATTTTTTTAACTCAAAAAAAGCGTTACAGGTTCTCAAAGTTATTTTCAACAAATTTCATAATAACTATTATTGCACTTATTTTTTTTTATTTTTTGCCGAATAATAAAAAAACATAATGAAATGTTTGGCAAAGATCTTGTTGCATCACAATAAAATAATGTGGGTTTGAATACCAGTTAATGCAACTATTTAAGGTAAACTTTTTAAGAGAAAACGGTACATACTGTTAAATCAGCATCAGGCGAGACTATGGGACTGTGTTTGAGCAAGTTAAATGTCGTCATGCACCGCCCTTCAAAGGGGGCGTTAAGCGATCGGTTCCTTGTCCATGCGATGTTAGACACGTTAAAGATCCCTACCCTCCTTGGAGAAGGAAGGGATTCAGCAAAATTTCCAGGTGGTGAATGGAAATTGCTCTTTGCCGTCGGTGTTAGGCTATAGTTGCGGAAGCAGGCCAACATTAAATAAAAATACAACAACGAGAACATTTTCTTGGATTCAATAGATACTGAATAGGTATTTATTTAGCACAAGCAAATTTTGAAGATGTTTCCTTCGAAAACGGCCTATTTCAAACATTTTTTGATGTTCTTCACTATTTTGCAAACAACGTATATTCACGTTATTAATATTATTTATTATTAGCTGCAACAAAAATGTATTAAAAAAAATTGCAAATAAAAATAAAAACCGACTTCAAAACTTTGCGTTACACTAAAAAGAGAACAATATGTTTTATAATAATTTTTAGAGTCGGTGCCAGCAAAGGTAAGTTTTGTTGGTTGGCACCGACTCCAACAAATGTATACACATATCTAAACATAAAATACAACACCGCCAATGCAGCAGTATTAATTCGACAATATAAAACTTACAGACTTAACAAAGCAACCACACACCCGCATATACACCCCACAAATATTGTATTAACCCCCTCAGAGAAAGCATGCAATGGTAAATGTTGCCATGCCAAAGTGACAGCTATTAATCTTGATCATGGAGTGGTGGACATGTCTCCGTCTCTGAAGAATTCATTGCAGGAATAGTAACACTTTCTCAGTAAAATATCCTTTAGTTCTTTTTTCAGTGTTTTTACGTCCATATTTTTCCAACAGAGAGGTAGGTGATTGAATATTTTTATCATCTGATATTCTGCATTTCTCTGCACTTTTGTTAATTTGTCAACTACTTCGTTACCTGCTATGTTTATGTGCCCTATTGCCAATAATTCAGCACTATAAATTGAACAATTTTTTGTAGCTTCCACTGAGACTGTACGTTTTGAACTGGTAGATAGAAAGCCACTTCAACTTGTGTGTTATTTTTGGAACCATCTGTATAACTATGTACATAATCTGTATATGGTTCTAAGGAATTACGAAAGATATTCAAGCTTATACTTTGATGTTCTCAGTAATTTGGAATGATTACTTGAGGTGTTACTTTTAATGTTTCGTAACTGTTTTGAAATGGATTAGTTACAGACATCACTTCTATATATTCTTGAAATCGAAGAGTAAATTCATACATGGTTGTTAGAGGTGGACTACTTTTAATCTTCCAATATCTGTTTGTTAGGGTTTCAATAAAGAGTTCATGTATAGTTAATATTTTGGTGGGGTGTTGACTTATTAGTTTCAGTATGCAATTTCCAGCTGCTTATTGGATCCGTAAGTGGAGAGGAGGTTCTTGGTGTCGCATTGCACCTATACAAAGTCTCAATGGTTTTAGTTGAATACGTTCTAGTTTCAGTAAGTTCGTTTTTGAACATGGCCCATATACTGTACAACCATAGTCAAGGATGGATTGTATATAAGTTTCATAAAAAAGGAGTAATGTCTCAGTGTTGGCTCCCCAGCTGTGGCTAACCACAGATCTTAAGAGATTTATTCCACGCTCACACCTTGCTTTTAGATAGTTCATATGAGCATTCCACAGTAACTTTCTGTCTAAGAAAGCGCCAAGATATATAAATTCACGGGCTGTCTTAATATGTAGTTCATTTGTCTTGATTACATGAGGTTGTTATAAATATTCAATAAAATCGGGCTAAGCATAGAGCCCTATGACAACCCTCTTCTTACTTGGGTCCATGTAAGTTGTTGTACTCATCCCTAACGTATATTGGTCTATTATTATACAAACTTACTATATTTAGAGCTGTGTTTGGAGAAATGTCAATCTGTTTTATATCCTCATACGCAAGCTTAAGATTGATACTTTCATTGCACTCTTGATTTCTACAGGCATATCAGATATTCGCTTTCTGAGAATGTCATTTGAATTTTGTTTACCAAATGATTGATGGCATCAAGGGTACCCAGTCCTCGTCTAAACCCATACTACCCACTTGGAGGAAAGTTTCTGTGTTCGACATTCCATTCCAATCTTTGTTTGATCATTCGTTCGAAGTTTTAGTAAGACAAGACATCAGTGAAATAGGACGAAATGAGTTGAATTAATTGGCTTGTTATTGAACCTCTTTGTAAAGTTCTAAATCTCGCTAATTGATGTCCTTTTGTTGAGTTGAGTGACATAAGAGCGCCATGAATCCCTACTTTTCTGTTCAAAGGTTCGCTTAGCTTGGGCAGCAATTCTTTTGTAAGTAAGATAATTCTCTCAGTTGAAAGTCATCTTGTAATCTGCTAATGCGTTTTTGCGTAGAATAGATATAAGACTACATGGACTATCCCACCAAATCTGTTTACTTGGACCATTCTTAATGACACATTTAGTTTTCTTCCATTAATACATCTGCAGCCCGACTGAGTATCATCAGTAACTTGCCAAGACATGTTGGTTGCCAGTATTGGTGAAAGAAGAGTTAAATCCACGATAGATGGAGACTCCAACAACCTCATCACCCTAGTTATCCATTGTTTAATATAGTTAAATTAGAATCGTCAATATCATTCGCGAGTGTGTTACCACTAGCATCATCTCTTGCGATGCGAGTTGAAGTCTCCACCTATGATTGTGTTTCTATTATCAAATTCTGACAAAAAAAATTTCCATTGCGTTGAAGTTACATTTACATTAGGTGGTTTATAAATTGAAACTATATCCACGCCTAGTTCAACCAAACTAACTGCACAAATATCTACATCACTATTTGGAGGATTTGTGTGAGTAAAAATTTTAAAATGGAGTTGGTTGCTGACCAATATTGCGAAAACTCCTCCTCTATGTTGAATTCTGTCTGCGAATTAGGTTGTATCCTCGAAATTATAGAGTTGTGTTATGTGGTTTCAGAAAAGTTTCACTTATTAGTAAAATATCTATTGTGTGTGTAATCAAATAGTTGTGAAGTTAATTTGGTTCTTGAGTGATCCAGAATTCTGCTGCAATATATGAATTGTGTTTAGTGAATGACTACTTGTCATTAATGACATTAGATCTTAAATTAGTGAAAAGTCTTTGCAAGTGTTCTCTTATGCTGCTTTCATTTATAGTTGACTTATTTGCGTAAGCGATTTCCTTTAGAGTTTGTAACATTACATAGCTGACTTGTTCGATTATTTTATGTTTATACACTATCCAATCCATTACTTACCTACCTTAACGATATGATTAAAGGATTTAAATGCACTTATGCTTATTTTAATTTAATAATATTGGAAATATGTTTTACACTGTTACAATAAACTGTACCGTTTTTTAAATGTGCTATCTTCTTTATATCAGTTAGCTTTTCAACTCACTAACTCACTTCTTCGTTTTCAACTCAACTGAAACTGAATCTCCGAATGGATAAGGATTGGAAATTACAGGTTGTGAACTGTGTGGAGGTTTGGTTGGTGAAATAAATGTTTTGTGTTTTTTGTTATGTGTTTGAATTGTCTTGTGTTTGTGCCCTCAATGTTGTGTTAGTTTATTCATGTTCTCCTTTGACACATTGTATTGTATAATCTGATAATTATTATTGTATTTGTGTTGAAGGTAATGACGAGAAATTATTTAAATCAGCCAATACTTGAAATCGGTTGTTTGTTGTGACTTAGCGTAAGATTGGTTGTTCTCTACTAATTCCGCTTCTTTGAAATAAATATTATTTGTTGACATAGTATGTTAATTCTTTTTTGTTTTTGAAACATGGGACAGTTTTTTTAATACCGAACTATGATCTTCATTTTTGCAGTATTGTATGTTTTGTTCACACTGACTTTCTTCGTGGATCTCTCCTCATTTTTTACACACAGTAACTATATTTCTGCATTTGAGGCACTGAATCATTGGGTATATATACGGTTCAAAACGTTTATGTGCAAAGTATTTGGTAGAGTAGAGCATAAAAATGAAACAATTATAATCAGTCTATCTACTAATTTATGTTCCCCGTCTTTATCTATGATTCGCTTACGCATTCTTCTGACTTCGACTACTTTTTTCTCACATTCAATTTCCTTAAGTAGGTAATCCTCGTTAAAAAACGCGTCGACCAATTTCAGATTCCTTTCCGTTGGGTGTAAAGTTTGGGTATATACAAATAAGACTGTTGCTAGTTATTACTTTATTATTTACCAAAGAGTTAGCGGGATTATATGAATTGAGTATTACCTTAACCCTGTTAATTCGAACAGGGTTTATGTCTACAATAATTGATCTCTTATAAACTAAATTGACTCGTATATAATGACCAACCCTTATAAAAAAGTCTTCAGAAATTCTTATTTTTATGCTGAAAATAAACAATGTAAGTTCCGATATCTGTTGGACAGTATTTATTATTCAGGTTTAAAACCCGATTTTGATTATTTACGTTTTCCTGAATACCAGAAGATAAGGTTTTATGACTTAGCGATTGATGGTCCATTTTTTCGGGTGACCCTGAGCCACCCGTATTGATTAACATGGCTTACTTGCTTAATATATTATTCATTTCAATTAAATTTACTAATATATAAAATATATACATGATTTTAAAAACAAATTGTTTGAAAAACTTAATCGTCTACTTTCTTGTCAGTAAAAGCACTATTCATTTCTTAATATATCACCTTTTTTTAGGATAATTTAAATGCTAGACAAATTATCTCTCTGTTTCCTATCTAAGTCGACTCGGAACTGTGTCTACAAATAAAGAAGCTACCTAGTAATACAAGCAAAATGTTACATTGCTTCAAAATAGAATGTATTCAGTAAGTAATCAACTAGACAAAAAAACATAACTCTTAAGCTAGACAATCAGAAAAGACAACAAATAACCAGACTCTATTTGAACGTGACTAAGTATATTCACACACACTAGCTTTCAGTTGTTTCTTGAATAAACCAAGAGTAGGATTAAAAACTCTGGACGCAGCAAGTGCGTTATGGTAGTGAATTTTCATAAAAATGTTTCTAATAGCAAATATGTTTTTTTAAGAAAGCAGGCACCAAATTTGGTTACCAGTATAATTTATATATTAGAAACAATGTACCATATTTCATCAAAATAACTTTATTGTTTGAAAATGTACAAAAATTTCCGAAAGTAAACTTAAATTTTTCCCGAAAAAACTGGTTTTCTGGTCAACCTTATAGGTTAATAGCAAATTGATTCACAATTTGAAGCATTTAATGAAAATTCGCTACCATAACGCACTTGCTGCGTCCCGAATTTCTTTTCTTACAAAGATGTATTATATTTCGATGGAAAATACAAAAATGCAATAACATAGGGCGTGTTCGATTAAAAAAATTCACTAAAAAGAAAGAAAATTTGAATCACCAACGACTTATGGGCCACCCTCTAATTGTGGAAATATTTTTTAAGATGTAGCTTAAGACACCCTACAATTAATGTATACAACTTTTTTTCGTAACTTGAATAATAACGGAAATATTGCGCTTTAATGATTTTTTAAGATAATTCGACAAAAATGATATACCATTAAACGATAAACTCTATAGCCAACACTACTGCTAAAGTATCAGAGAAAGGGTCTATTTGAAATTAATTTTCTGGGAATATTTTAGTAAAATGAAGGACAATGACGATTGAAACTAAGAGCTCAGGCTTCGTAAAACATTATTCTTGAGACATTTTCCTTCCATAGATCATATTAATTTCAGGTTCATTGCCTAAATATTAATAATTTTGACGTTTAAAATCGCGACTTTGACGTTTTGAGGAAAACCCAAATTTATTTTTCTTTAAATGCCTGTAACTTTTTTGTCATTTAACCGACAGCGCTAAATTTTGCTAGGTAGCTTACATATAACGATATAAACCCGTGTACCAAATTTCGTTGCCCTTACTTTGTTAATTCCGGAGTTATAATTTTTTTTCGATTTTTTTCGAAAAAAAAACACAAAATTTTCCGGGAAAACCTCGGCGGATTTTCCTGGATAACGAACTTATCCAAGCAACTCGCGAAAGGAAGGTACTCACCAAATTTTATCAAAATCGGTCCATTATTTTTTTAGTTATAGGTGTGACACATAAATATATAAACATACATACATACATACATATATATATATATATATATATATATATATATATATATATATATATATATATATATATATATATATATATATATATATATATATATATATATATATATATATATATATATATATATATATATATAAACATATAAAGTCTGAAACCGACCTCGGATTTGGGTTCCAGGGGTCCTAAATAGCGCTCATTTGAAGAAATTTTTTCAAAATTCAAAAGTCGAGATCTCCTCATTAGTGATTTTTTTTTAAGAAAATTAACTAAAAACATTGACAGTCTAGACACTGGATATCCCTTCCCATAATTTGCTCTGAAATTCCACTTGAGACTGCATTTCTACGTGTATAACGACCTGGCATATGAAAACCGAGAAGAGCAGACAAAGCAGAACAATCTATTATTGAATTTACAACCTTGAACAGCAGGATGGCATCTAAGTAATTTCTTAGATTGGTCAAGGATTTTACCTTCAATATGGAAAACAATTCACTGAAGGAATAATCATGCCCAGCAATACCCAGCTTGTAAGCAATATAGTGTAAAAGCCTACTCTGTACAATTTCAATGTAATTTATATCAGTTGCATATATGGGGGACCAAACAAGAGAAGCATATTCAGCAGTGGTCTGTACAAAGCATTAAAGATGGATATTACAGAGTTAACGTTCTTAAAGTCTGCAGTGTTTTCCGTTATGAACCTGAAGGTTTTAAGAGATCTGTTAATAATGGAACTTTCCGCCCTATATATTACAATACTATATATGCATGATTTGATGAACCTGTTTCTCATGTCCAAGTTAAAATATTTATTAGCGAGAAGATGACTATCTATTGAAAGCTTGCTTTACCATCGCGATCCTCAGATATTTCCTACATTTGCCATCATCCATAATTATATTCTCAAGGGACCATTCTACTTGTCAAGTGTCTGGTATGCATTTTCGTAGTTTTTTATTACGTGGTTTTTCATCATATTGACTTTTAGTTTGATTATTCTTAAAACACTATTCAGTTTACTCAGCATCCTTTGTAGATCTTTTTTCGTGTCTTCTATCAGCGCTTGTAATGGTCCTTAAAAATTAGCTGCTAATCTAACATCACACCTAAGTCCTGTATAACAGATTTGCCTTGGGTTTGCCTAAAACATTGTAATGAAACTGTGTCTTGTTTGCCGACCTGTCAAATGATATTACTCTGCATTTATTAATATTTAGAACCCTTACATTACAATCACAGCACTGAAGAAGAGAATCCAATTTAGAATCATATTTATCCATGTTAGGTGGTTGTATTCTATATTTATCTTTTAATCAAGCTGAGTTTTAATACTTAAATCATTTTGCAAGAATGCTTGGTAGATATCTTCTAACAAAGCAGAGCATGCTGATCGTCAGTCGTAATATGAAGCTATACAGGTGGATGGTGATGAACACCACCGATGATCTCTACACACTGTCTGCGCTGACAGTACGTTGCATCTGAGACGGTTGTTACAAAAGTTAGTAGAAGGTATTTAACATGTTTTGATAATAATGACAAGTAAACAGATGCAGCTTGTCTTAACAACAGTCCACTTTGAAGCAATTTACTCGAAAATCTAAGTACCAGTCAAATTTAGATTAAAATAGACCAGTGAGCCACTACTTAAAAAAATATTATGGACAATGGCTGGGCGGTAACAGTATTTCTAATGGTGGTCACAATAATCTAGTGTTACATACTTATTCATTTATTTGAAAATTTTACATACGTTAATAACCACAAGTGAAAGTTAACAAATCAAATGAAACAACCATTTAACTGTCACTGTCGAAAACCATACCAGATATAAATACCATTTTGTTCTGTGTTGCATACCTAAGACCTATATACTAACGAATGTCACTTATATGGAAAAGTACTTAAAGCAAAGCATGAATCTAATTAACATTATTACATCTGAATTGCTTATGCATTATTTATTTTTGCCAGCTACAGATGCTTCAAAAACATGTACTCCAAGCCAATCTTTGGGTTCTATCGATGGTCCAGTTGCTGTAAAAAGTGAAGAGAATTCAGTACCACTTCTCTCCCTGCCATCTCCTACAACTTTAATCACACCTCTTAATACAGCACAAGAGGCTTCAACAGATTCGGTAAGTAGGTAATTTGATACATTTCCTCAGATTAATTAATTAATTAGATTATAGTTATATATATATATATATATATATATATATATATATATATATATATATATATATATATATATATATATATATTGTAATGGGTATTCTTTCTCTAAACGCTCTTTCTCACGGATACCCTTGCTAGGGGTATTTATTTATTTTATTTTATTTATTTCATTATTAATTTAATTTTACATCGTGCCATACAAAACAGCTTAAGCTATTCCCTTTTTTCCTTTGTGTGGGGAATTTCTGGGGAAACCGTACCACTTAGGTTTTCCTACATTATTATGCTCAGGCGCCAGTATCGATTAAGTTTTCTGTGAGTCGCTCTCTCAGGAAGCTGTCGCTGTCAGCAGCCAAGGTTACCCAAGGTAAGCTACAGTGAAGAGAGGGTTTCCCTAAGTCATAAGGCAAAGTCACACGGGATTTCTAATTATGGCCTTTATTAGAGAAGTTGTTATAGATTAGGCTTTGGGTGGATACCATGGAAGAGCCAAAAAAATGCGTATTTACAAACAAATGTTTACAAATTATTCACAAGAAGGGAAAGCAAGTTACTATGTACATGGAAATTAACAAAGTGTTACTGACACTTACTGCAAAACAAAACTATATTATTCACATAAAAAGCTATGCGAAACCAGAGGAAGAGCCAGTTAAAATGAATGAAGTCTGCAAAGCATTCTAAGATTATGCGGGTAGTATATTGAAGTGGGAATATGATTCGTAGTTGATACTTTAGAAGGTGGTGCAGTGGAATCATATCAAACAAGCGGTCAATATAAGCAGGAATGCAGCATATAAACTAGAACGTATGCAACATCAAGATAAGCTAGCTGCATACAAAGGTTATTATTATTACTAGTTATCTACGGCCTAGTGCTCATACATTACATTTGAACGCTTGGGGGGACATTGCTCCATGGAGAAGGTATTCACAGCTGGAAGAAGCTCACTGGCTACTGCCCCTCGGTGGTGATATCCGTGGTCTGCACCTAATAAAACAAAGACAATGACACTCTACCACATTTCCCACATGTGAACTGCTAACGTCATCTCTGCCGAAGGCCACCATGCGTGTCAGGGTATCGCAGAGCAGAGAAAGTTGTCTCGTTCGAGGGAAGCTCCTTCATACAGGCACAATAACTGATATGTCTGTAAGTGGGTTTGTGCAAGGATTAATAACACTGGTTTAATAACTAACTATTTATTAACACAGAATAACAACTTAATAATAACGACGATGTTGACTTACCGTCAGCTAGGTAGCAAGTGGCGATGGTCGAGCTGTGACAATGCGTCGACGCTGCGCTGGAGGGCGCATGCTCGTACATATGACAACTGACATTCACATACATGTCACATCTCTCCCTTTAAATTTGAAATTATTTCAGTTACATAAAATTCTAGTCATGACCATACCTTAGGGGTGGTTTAATATTTCGCTTAGGGCGAATTGGCTTTGACTTACAATAATCATGGGGTAAACCTATGATTTCCAATAGTTCCTTGTGAGTGTATTCCTTAGAACTACTTATGTCTACATTACAACCATCCGTAGTGTCGCTCGCGACTTCATTTGGTGAGTCTGGAGCACTAGCCTGAGGACTTACACTATTCTCTACAATGTTTTTATTACAGCTATTTACAATTGTTGTACTAGATTTATCTACATTAATACTAAGATTAGGGTATGCTCGGTTAAAAGAGACAGGATCTATTTCAGTACTTATTAACTGGTTGACATGCCTTTTCCAGACATGGCCTTCATTTGTCCTACAAATATAAACTGCTCCACCAATACGCTTAACCACAGTTGCTAAGGCCCACCCTTTTTTATTCTGTACTCGATAATCCCTGACCATTACAATTTTTCCAGGCAAGTGCGCTCTTCGAAGTTTTGTATGATCACTTTGTGGCTGTGGCACGGGTAGATCTCTAAGTAGATCTAATCTTGTCCTTAGTTTTCTACCCAGCATAAGTTCAGCTGGTGATACCTTAGTTGTTGCATGAGGAGTAGATCGGTACATAAACAATATCCTACTTAATATTGTGTCTACTTCGTTCGTTGCTCTTTTCAGATTGGCTATCTCTGTTGTCAACTTATGTTTTATAATGCGAACCGCATTTTCCGCAAACCCATTACTCTGGGGATTAAACGGAGGAATTGTTATATGACTAATTCCATTGTTTTTATAAAAATTCTGCATCTGGTTGGACACTAGTGAGGGTCCATTATCAGATACGACAGTATTAGGAAGACCAAACCTTGTGAAACAATTTCGCAGCGCTGCTATGGTGTTGTCAGAAGTCATGTCATTCATTGGGTATACTTCTATCCATTTTGAGTATGAATCGATTAAGATTAAGTAGCTTCTATTATATACAGAGAAAAAGTCTATGTGTACAGTCTCAAATGGCTTTTGGGCTAAGGGCCAAGGAACTGATTGCTTCGGTGGATCTGCACGTGTCTGTAAACACTTTGTGCATGATGCAACTAAGTTCTCGATTCTTTTATCAATCCCAGGAAACCACATATACTGCCTGGCTAGAGATTTCATTCTCACTACCCCTTGGTGAGTATTGTGCAGTTCTCTTAGCACTAACGACTGCAATGAGGTAGGAATAACTATTCTATCTCCCCAAAAATAAACATTTGTTGATCACATTCAATTGATGTTTTCGGTGAAAGAATGGTTTCAAATCAGATATAATATCCCGAGGCCAATTACTTTTCACACAACGAATCACGGTTTGTAGAATGCCATCATTTTCGGTGTGGGTTTTTACCGTTTGGTTACTTATTGGTGTATGATCCATGAAGTCCATAAAATAGATACGGTCTTCCCAGTCTGTGTCTTCTGGCAGAGATTCAGAAACTGGCAACCTTGACAAACAGTCCGCAATAATATTTTGATTTCCGCTTATGTGAACCACTTCGTAGTCAAAATTAGACAGGTATAAGGCATACCTTTTTAAACGATTTGCACATGTCTGATTAGTGTCTTTCTTATTGCTCAAAATAGAAACAAGTGCTTTTTGATCAGTGCGAAGTGTGAACTTCACACCATACAGGTATTGCTCAAATTTCCTTACACCATAGTAACACGCAAGACTTTCTTTGTGTACTGTGGCATAGTTTTGTTCAGCTTTGCTGTATGTGCGTGAGACACATGCGACCATTTTTTCTGATCCGTCATGCATCCTATGAGTTAGGACTGCTGCAATGCCGTTTTCAGATGCATCCGTTGTTACAAAGATTGGTAACTTCGGATCAAAGTATGCCAGTACTTGATCAGATGACAACAGACTTTTTATATGCCTAAACGCTTTCTCACATTCCAAAGACCAGTGGAATTGAGAGTTCTTCTGTAAAAGCTTATATAACGGAGCAGCTAAATGAGCTAAAGGTATATATTTCGAATAAAAATTAACTAAACCCAAAAACGACTTTAATTGTGTGAGATTTGTTGGTTTAGGAGCATCTTTGATGGCTCGAATTTTGGTTTCACATTTGGAAATGCCTTCTTTAGACAAAACAAACCCCAAATAAGATACCTTGTCTTCAAAAAATTTACATTTTTCAATATTCACCTTTAGTCCTGCTTCAGACAATATTTTGAATACGCTTTGAAGTACTTTTAAATGGTTGTCATGCTCCCGATGCCCAATTAAGATATCATCTTGAAATGTAAATATGTTGTTTGTTCCTTGGAACAACTGGTCAATATACTTTTGAAAATAAAAACTTGCACACTTAATTCCAAAGGGCATCCGATTCATCATATACAGTCCTTTATGCGTAGATATAGTTGCTAAACATTTTGATTTCTCATCTAGCTGAAACTGCATGTAAGCGTCGCTTAGATCAATTTTTGAAAATTTAATGCAACCATGCAGTTTTGCAAAGAGACTATCAATGCTTGGCAATGGATAGTAGTATGACTCTAGCTGTTTGTTTAATTTAATATAGGGGTTTCCTCTTCCGGGCTCGCAAATACTTTTCACCAACTAATCTCTATACCTTATACACTTCACAAATAAGGCCAAACCTCGAATACTGCTCCCACATCTGGGGTGCAGCTGCCGCTTCTACACTCGCTATCCTGGACTCCATTCAAAAGAGAGCTATACGTCTCATCGGTGACTCTACCCTCACCCAAAGGCTTCCATCCCTTGCCCACCGACGTGCCGTTGGTGACCTCTCTCTCTTTTATAGATATCTGCACGGGCACTGCTCAGAGGAGCTTTCCTCCATAATTCCCCCACCTGCTGCCCCCAGCAGATCTACCAGGGGAACAGAGCGAATGCACCCTTTTAATGTCCAGGTCACCAGACATAGAACATCTTGTTATGCCCGCTCTTTTGTCCCGAGGACTTCCAAGTTGTGGAATTCCTTGCCGGCACATGTTTTTCCTTCTCCTCCGAACCTCCAAACCTTCAAGTCCAGAATTAACAAGCTACCTCTTTCCTCCTTGTCAACACCCACGGTACGATAGTATTTAGGCTGTAAGCCCTCGTGGTGTGTTGTTGACATAAAAAAAAAAAAAAAAAAAAAAGCTGCCACAAATACGTATTGTTCCATTTTTACGCATTACAGGTACTGTGTATGATGACCAGGGGCTAGAAATAACGGGAGTTATGATACCGTTGCTCTCCATGCGGTTTAACTCGTGTTCAATTTTGTGCTGTAACGCTAATGGGACAGGTTTGGGCTTATGATGATGCGGAACCGCATCAGGCTTTAGATGTAAGCTTATCTTTGCATACTTAAAACACCCTAATTTTCCATCAAAAACTTCTGGAAACTGCTTGATCAATGTCTCTTTTAACTCGCTTATACAGGTCGAGTTTATAGAAGGGACTAGTGTCAAATTAAATTTACAAATAAAATCACGGCCTAGCAAACCAGTGGTTGCATTTTTAACTACGAAAAATTTCATTACCACACTCTTATTTAAATATTCTACCCTGAGATTGACAAAACCTTCAGGTAAAATCATCTCACCAGTGTAACCTTTAAAAGTTAGGGTTGTATTGTGGAGGGGAATATGATTGAAATTTTTCTTAAAACAGTCATATTTTAAAGTTGATACTGCAGAACCCGAATCTAGCTCCAAAGAAAATGTCTTATTATTTAACTTAACTGCAATTAGCATAGGGCCTGAAATTGAACTGAACATATCTAAATTATAAATTGGAAGTTCATTTTCTGAGACCTGTTCATAATCAACATTATTAACGGTCACCTTATTAGAGTTTTTACATACACTTACCAGATGTCCTATCTTACCGCACTTCACACAACGGTAATTGGCGTACTTACACTCGCCAAAGTGTTTTTTCCCACAAGTTGAACACTTCATTTTCCTGTGATCCTGCTGTTGTCGCTCTCGTCCGCCATTGTTGTTGTCAAATCTTTGGTTCGTTTGAAGTTGACGTTTGGAGGCGCCGCTACAGTCATGCGTTGAATTGTAGTTCGAACTTGATGGCGCTGACTCTTGTTTCCGATTTCCGTAATAATGGATTCCATTGTTGGCGTTGACCGAATTTGAATTTTCGGACGAATTTAAGATGGTTGCTTCTCTGGCTACGGCGATTTCTAGAAGTTCTTCCATCTTCCTTGTGTGGGACTCTTCTACAAGACGATCCAATACTGGTCCAGGTAACATGCCACAAATGAATTTGTCACGCAGGGTATCAACTAAGTGTTCAAACTTACAACTTGATGCCAAACGCTTAATTCTCGCGTACCACTCACAACAGGATTCGTGACTGACTTGCTGAGCTTTAAAGAACGCTATTCTTTCCCTGAAAACGTTGATTGGCGGGCTGAATTGCTTTTTTAGGATTGCACATAGTTCATCGTATGTTTTATCCTGTGGCAAGGTAGGGAAACATAAATCTCGTAGCACTTTATATGTCTGTGTACCTATAAGGCTAATTAACATGGCTACTTTGAGATCGCTGTCGACCTTGTTTGCCTTACAATATTGGGATAGTTTTTCTTCGTACACGCTGAAGTCTTCTCCGTTATTGTATTCCGACATACTTCCGATCGCCGCCATTATTAAATGTTGTATTTGCGTATTAACAGATGCACGTGGTTTCGATTCAAATATCCACGGAACACTAAAATTTTATTGCTGTTCGACACAAAACTTATTTGTTTTAAGCGCGTCCAACACAAATTTTTCTTCGTGTAGACTAAAAGGAGGGAAAGTTACAATTTTTACACACGCGACTAGGCTCTCACCATGCGGTTTCCGTTTATTATTTTTGATTTTACGGTACCGTTTCACTTGCACATTAGTTATCCTCGTCGCCAATGATATGTCTGTAAGTGGGTTTGTGCAAGGATTAATAACACTGGTTTAATAACTAACTATTTATTAACACAGAATAACAACTTAATAATAACGACGATGTTGACTTACCGTCAGCTAGGTAGCAAGTGGCGATGGTCGAGCTGTGACAATGCGTCGACGCTGCGCTGGAGGGCGCATGCTCGTACATATGACAACTGACATTCACATACATGTCAATAACTATGTTATTCTCGGTAATGTCGACCTACCTAATATAAGCGAACACCCTCAGTTTTCCCGGTGCTTAATAATTAATAGTGCGTGTAGCTCAACCTGGTGCACCTGCGAATACCGCTCTTAAAGATGCGGCGCTACTAAGACCCTCAATCACCTCGATTGACTGGCTGAAAGTAAAACAGAAAACAAATGACTCCAATGGACAAAATAACTGCTACTGCTGGGCTCCTCCCGTGTAGGTACCTAAAACAGCGTTGGACCTACTGAAATGTTGTCTCCGGTATTGACACCAGTTTGCGGTCGTCTCCCACCATCCGACGTATCTCACCGACAATGAACGGTGCTGTGTGATTGATACTCTCCAGCAGAACAGTACATTCTATTGTATTTTAGCCACGGATTATGTTCAAATATTGCATGGCAGACTATGCCTTAAAATATTTGTACATATCTCATTGCTGTGAACGCAATAAATTAAATCTCCCTTTAATAATAACAATAAAGGTGTCTCCAGACTTGTACACAAATAAAAATTAAAAAATGTATAAACTATATGAATAAACAAAATAACTAAAACTAAACAGCGACGGAGTGCTTATAAAGAATTTATTTGTGAGTTCTTAACTATACATTTCTTTTCAAAGACAGTAGTACAAATAAAAAAGTTAAGCCACATATAAAACAGAACACTCTACAGCAACTCTAAACAATGCGACTTAAAAAAAATTGAAACATCCTCGAAGTGCTTCTAACACACTTATTTGTGTGTTATTTTGTTTCTTTTCGGAACTCTTGTATATACAAAAGCACACACCGACGCTCGCAAAGAATAACATCGTATCTCAAAAATTGCTATTTTGCAGAAAACAAGTTCAATGTTTTTAAGGTTTTTTTTCATAATAAGACGGATTTTCAAAATTAAAACTTGTAATTTGGCCACAACCTTAGGGTAATGTGTAGGTATCATATCGTATACATTATATAGTTCAAATATAATCAAGAGTTTTAAAAATGTAACTTGAAAAAGATACAATGTAACAATTTGAGACTTATAAAATACCTGATACCTTATCTTAAGATACGATGCAACCAATTGCTATTTCTAAAGTAGCTAATATCTTATCTATAGATACAATATATAGAAAAAATGAGTAAATAAAAATTATTATTATTTAGTCAGGTATCAAATGTGTTAATATTTAAGCACTGCTAAAAAGGTTTCCAAAACGTTTTTTCACATTAAATTGACTTTTTATTCATTAAAAAAACAATAACGAAATTTTTTTTAAATATTTTTATAATGAATTATAATTAATTTATGATCGATACCTATGCATAACAAAATAAGTAAATAAAAAAACTGTAAATAAAACTCATTGCCTATAAAAATACAAATTCTTTATTTTATAACTTTGTTAACCTAACTAAACTATACATACAAGTTTAGTAGCTTAAACAGGAAAAAGGCAGGTAGCTTTAGCATTAGAATACAGCCAAACACAATAAATTATGTAATTACTCTGTATCCTCATCCTTATCATTTTCGCAATAGGGAAGGTTTTTAAAAAAGTTATGGTAGGCTTCCGGAACCCCCTTCTTGCATAGGAACTGAAGGTGGTCATGTTTTTTTTATATTGGAAGACATTTTTTATATGCTTTAAACAATTAATTTCTTACACCAGTGACGTGAATTTTTTTTTTTTTTTAATTCTGCACACATTTTTCAGTTTCATTTATAAAGTCATATTTTATATTTATTTTGAGCGGCTCAGCCGATGATATTTCTGTTTCTCTTATTTCGTTCCACCTAACGGGTTTTCCACTTTCATCAGTTTTCCAGTTTTGCTTGTTTCCTACTAACTGTTTTAAGTCGTATATCATACTTTGGTTTACTTCTATCAGATTGTAAGGCTCTCCGGTAACTTTTGGCATCTTGATTAACGTAATCCATTGTTCAGGAGTATATACAACTTTATCCTTTTTCTGTCATTCTATCGGGGCATGTACGCTATCCCCTTCATTTTGAGTATGCTCTTTTTCCAGGAAAGGGTGTGTGATAGAAATTTTGTATCTTTCAGCAGCGTGCACATACATTGCAAAGACCAACCAATTTCGGTTTTGGCCAGCGCAGTTATCTGTGTAAAAAACAAAGGTATCAAATCCATATTCTTTTCAATTTTTTATATAATCTAAGACAAAGCGTCCAATATCATTGGCCCCTCTTTTTGCAAATTGTTTCGTGCCACACAAAACAATAGGCTTTATTATTACCAATGTCGAATAAAGTTAGATTGTATGTGCTATATTTTAATTTATAGTAAAAAATATTGACGTATTTGTAGGGAGTTACTAATACCTTATGTAAATCATAACATGCCACGTTTAATGATTTGCCTTCTCTTGCCTGTTCATTGTCGTTTTCTTTTAATTTTATTACAGCTTGCTTATTTTCCTGATGTTTTTTGCTTACTTTGGTTTACTTCTATCACATTGTAAGGCTCTCCGGTAACTTTTGGCATCTTGATTAACGTAATCCATTGTTCAGGAGTATATACAACTTTATCCTTTTTCTGTCATTCTATCGGGGCATGTACGCTATCCCCTTCATTTTGAGTATGCTCTTTTTCCAGGAAAGGGTGTGTGATAGAAATTTTGTATCTTTCAGCAGCGTGCACATACATTGCAAAGACCAACCAATTTCGGTTTTGGCCAGCGCAGTTATCTGTGTAAAAAACAAAGGTATCAAAGCCATCTTCTTTTCGATTTTTTATATAATCTAAGACGAAGCTTCTAATCTCGTTGGCCCCTCTTTTTGCAATTGTTTCGTGCCACACATAACAATAGGCTTTATTATTACCAATGTCGAATAAAGTTAGATTGTATGTGCTATATTTTAATTGCAGGTGTTTCTTGACGGCCATGTGTCCCGTCAAGAGACCTGTTGTGTTTCTGTTCTCTGCTAAGATTTAGCAGCTCTCTTTGAACTGGGTCCGTCAATTATTGACTTGACCTGACCCTCTCTTCGCGAGACTAGCAGCTTCTTTATTGCCTTTGACCCTCGAGAGACCCGGCACCCAGATGAGGGTCACCTCATTCTGCCCCGCCAGGTCGCTCGTCTCGTCTCTGCATTTACTCACCAGTCAGGAATTTACCCGTGGACTACTTAGTGCCTTAAGGGCAGCCTGGCTGTCTGTGGCTATCAGGATCCGCTTGTTGGTGTAGCTCCTCCTCTTGTTCTCCCGCACACAGTGCAGGACGGCGTACATCTCGGCCTGAAACACCGTTGAATGGGCTCCGAGGGAAATACTGTGACTTACCCTCGGTCCTTCCGAGTAAACACCTGCCACCGTCCCACGCTCCCCGCCGGATCCGTCCGTGAACCAGACGAGCGCATTCCGTGGTATGCCCGGCGTCTGCTCCCGCCATGCCTCGCGGTCGGGGATTTCCACTGTAAAGTTGTTTTCGCTGCACATTCGCGGGCTCGCGAAGTCTGACGTCATTTCAAGCATGGGCTCCTTCACGATCTCCTGAATATTGCAGTGGCCTCTGAAGCCTGGGTTCATCTTCAGTCTACCATTGCAGGCTAGTCTGTATAGTCCTAACCTGGCCTCCCCCATAATAACTAAGTGTAGGGGGGGCAGATCCAGCAACACCTCCATGGCGGCTGTTGGGGTTGAAGACATGTCCCATGTGATGCCTAGGCAAGCCATCCTTTGGATCTTGCCTAGTTTTTGTTTGGCACTGGATTGTGTCACCTTAGGCCACCAGACCAGTGCCGCATATGTTAACGATGGTCTGACCACCCTTGTGTACAGCCAGTGGGCCATACTAGGTCCTAGTCCCCACGTTTTTTCATATAGCCGCTTAGTGACGGCTAAGGTCATGACTGCCTTACACAGTATTTTTCCAATGTGACCATTCCAGGTTAGCTTAGAGTCCAATACGACCCCAAGATATTTTACCTCCCTGGCCATTGGAACGCTCCTACCGTATAGAGTGAGAGTTCTGTGGCTGTCGCACTTCCTCCTCCTCGTAAACGGCACGACGGTTGCTTTCTCGGGGCTCACCCCGAGCCCTTGATCAACCGTCCACCCTTCCACCACTTTCAGTGCAGTCTGCATGCGGTCCTACACTGCCTGTGTGACCTTTCCTCGGACTATGATGACAATGTCGTCCGCATAGCCCTGTACCTCATACCCCCCTCCCGAGAGCCTCCCCAGCAGGCCGTCCACGACTAGGCACCAGAGCAAGGGAGACAGAACGCTCCCCTGCGGACACCTCGCCGCGACCCCCGCCAGCGAGTGAGGTGAACACCGCCCTGTCCCTGAGCATGGAACCGATCCACCTGCAGCAGGTCTCCTCTATTCCACGCTCCCGGGCAGCTGCCAGAACCGATCCGAACGAGGTGTTGCTAAAGGCCCCCTCTATGTCTAGGACGGCCCCCAGCGCCACCTCCTTGTTTTCGAGCGTATTCTCCAGTTTAAGCACCAGTTGGTGCAGTGCTGTTTCTGTTCAGAATCCTGCTCTGTATGCATATTGTCCGCAGTGTAGAGGATATGCTTCCAGTACACCGCCTCTAATGTGCCGGTCGAGCAGTTTTTCCACTGTTTTTTAGCAAGAAGGACATAAGACTTATTGGCCTCAGGGACTTTGCCTGGTCTGTTGGACGCCCAGGTTTAGGAATGAATACAACCCTGACCAGTCTCCATGACCTCGGAATGTACCACAGAGCCAGGCTGGTTCTCATGATGAGGGTAAACACCGGCGCCAGTATATCTATCCCCTGTTGGAGCATGATGGGCATTATTCCATCAAATCCCGACGATTTGTATGGCTTAAAGCTGTTAATGGCCCATCTGATTTTGCTCCAGGTAACCACCTCTTTAGCGACTGTCCAGTCTACTCTAGATGCCCGCCTTTAAGGCGCCTCTATTTCTGAGTGTTCCCAGTCCGGAGGTGATTGGTTTATTATGTTACAGCCGGGGAAGTGCGTCTGGAGTAAAATTTCCATAGTTTTCTCCCCCGAGCTTGTAAAGCCTCCCGTGGGTGTTCTAAGGGAGCCTATGTTAGTCTGAGGGCCCTTGGACAGGATCTTGTGTAGTCGAGCACTCTCGGACGTGTTTTCCACTTCCTCGCAGTGCCTCCTCCACGACTCCTTCTTGGCGTCCCTCAGTCTTTTGTTATAGGTCGTTAGGGCCTGTCTATATTCATCCCATGCTCCCCACCTTTTGGCAGCGTTAAACAGCTTACGAACCTGCGTCCTCTGCCTGAGGTCCTCGTTCCACCACGGGACGTTCCTGGTGGACACCCTCATTTTCAGGGGGCAGTTGGCGTTATAGGCCGAGGTGGTTGCGTCTCGCAATTGGACTGCTGCAATCTCGAGGTCTATTGAGTTGTCTATGGTACTCTTAACCCGCCGCAGTTCCACAGCTAGGTCTGACCTGTAGGCTTCCCAGTCCGCCTTGCGGGGGTCCCGGTACCATACCGTTTGTCTTTCGACTTTGGCGATTTCAAACCGGATGTATCTGTGGTCTGAGCTACTCACTTCCCCAGACACAGCCCAGCTTTTAACAAAGTCACCCAGAAACTGGGTGGAAACTATTAGATCTAAAACTTCCTCACGCCGTGTTGTGAGGAAGGTCGGTTTATTACCTCTATTCAATATGTCTATATTAAATTTCATAAAGAATTGTAAAAGTGCCTCACCCCTAGAGTTTGTGTCCGAGCTACCCCATAACTCATGGTGCGCATTCGCATCCATGCCGATGATGGTCTGCCATCCACCTGCTCTGCTACCCACCATCAGCTGCTCCAATTCGTTGGGTGGAGGAGGGTCCGTGCTGTCCCCTGGCAGATAGGCTGACGCGACAGTAATGTCCCTCAGCCCATCCGCTCCTCCACATCGGATTTTGATCGTTGCCAGGTCCCTGGAACAGAAATTCATTAGAGGGAGAAACTCTATCCCTTCCCTGACAAAAATGCAGGCCCTCGGGTTCTCGCTGGATCTGCTGTAGATGAGCTTTCCAGTAGCTCCGCCGAGTCCCTTGATCTCTCCTTTATAGGAGTACGGTTCCTGGATGAGGGCCACATCCGTGTTCCTCAGAGCCATTAGTAGTCCGGCCGTGGCTGCCCTACTGTGTTGGAGGTTGACCTGAAGGAACCTAAGTCCCATTAACCCTTAGTTGCTTCCCCAGTGGGCGGAAGCTGACCCTTCCCAGGCCCCAGAATGCCTCGAAGGAGGTTCCTTCAAGGGCTCTGTAAGACGTCTGATCGATCGAGAAGGCGAGAGTCTGTCCTTTCTCCTCTGCCTTCCTGCTTAGAACCGACCGGTGTTGTGTCCCCAGTTCAGGGTTCTGTACGAGGACGTTGCGTCTCTTTGATAGTTCCTTGGGCTCGACGGCTGTCAAGTCCGCCCCCTCCCAAATCTGACCGAGGCCACCGATCGTTTTCCGCAGCCAGTCCCGCGACTGCGAGCCGGCACAGGTTATCCAGAGGATGCCCCCCGTCAGGCGCGCCCGGTGGAACTGAGTCGGGCTCTCCCCTTCCTGAAGAGAGTCCACCGCAGCTACCACCGCAGCCTGGATCAGGTCCGCCTTCCCCTGGTCTAGCGTGACCTCAGGATGGCGTCTGTCAATCACCGCCATCCCGATGCCCTCCGCAGCCTCCCTATAAGAGCCAGTCTGCGCCGGTGTTCCGGCCTTGGTCCCTTTGAGAGGTGTCTGTAGTAGGCGTGCTAGAGCCAGAGCGCGGCGTCTTCTGACTCGCACTCTCCTCTTGTGCCTTTACAGGTGCCCTGGCCCTTTTGGGACGTCTGTCTGTAGTGGGCGTGCTAGGGTTCGAGCGCGTCCTCTTCTGACTCGCACTTCCCTCTTGCGCCTTTACAGGTTTCTCGACCGTCTACGTCCCGGTCGCCATTTTCTGCGCCCTCCGGAACTTCTTTCTTTGCGCCCCAGACAGACGCTTGGACTGCCGGGGCAGTCCCTCTACTCTAACAGTAGAGTCCTCACTGGTGCAGGGGCCCCCGGAGTACGCGGAACTCGCCGTTCTCCGGTGGGACCCAGCCTCCAGCTTGGGTGTCGGGGACAGGTCTCTGGCCGAAGCTACCCCCTGATCCCCCATATCTACGCCGGTCGTGAGACCTGCAGAGTGCGCTGCCGCCCCCTGGCTCGTCTCCGTTTCCGGAATAGACTCAAGGCACAAGTCTGCAGCCGGAGCCACTCCTCGAGCCTCATTGGTTTTGGTTTTATATGTGTTTATTATCTTCATGTTGTTCCCACGAGAATGGGGGAAATATTGTCCTTACCATCAGAACCCCCTGTGTGGTGCAAGGCGGGTTACTCTGGAGGGTTGCCCGGTACTCCAGAGGTTCCGTTCACGACACCATCGCCCTGGTGCCATCCGTCCATAGGCACGGGTCACGTGACACCGTAGATTGGGGGAGTTTAGTTCGACCTCCTTGTCTAGATCCGTCATGTTTAGTTATTAGCAGGGTCACCTCGTGCAGGATGCGGATTTTTACCGCGCATGATGGTCTTGGGGAAAGCTTCATCGAAAGTTTATGTTGTTATTTCCACTTCCTCAGCTTGCCCCCTGGAGTCCTTTGGCCCGCGACTCCTTAACCCCCGCAGGGTTCCATGCTCGGTCCATTGCTGTTTAATATATTTATTGACCCAGTTAAACATGTTTTGCATGTTCCTTTTTTAATGTATGCAGATGATATTAAGATTTTCGCAAATATTTCGAGTGTTGGTGACTGTTTGCAGCTCCAGAACAGTCTTCAGATCCTTGATGAATGGTGTTGTCGGAGTTGTCTTTCTATGAAGGTTTCGAAGTGTTGTGTGATGTCCTTTACTCGAAATAAGCACGCATTTACTTTTGGGTACAATATAAGAAGGCTTCCACTTGATCGCCCCGGGACAGTTAGGGACCTTGGAATTGTTTTTGATGGTACTCTATCTTTTAAACCATACTAAGAGCATACTGTCAGTTCTGCTTACAAAACTCTTGGGTTTCTGATAAGAAACAGCAAAAATTTCTCACAGACTGACACCCTCCTGCTGCTCTTTCGTTGTTTGGTTAGGTCTCCACTTGAATATGGCTCAATTGTGTGGGCTCCTACTTATGAGATCCATGTGGCAAGTCTAGAATCAGTGCAAAGGAAATTTCTCAAATTTTTTAGCTTTCGTGAGGATGGTCCTTCTATTGGTTTTCCTCAGGAAGGTTTACTTATTCGCTTTAGTCTGCAGAGTCTGTCGATGCGCAGGCAGTGCAGTTTCGTTACATTTTTATAAAAACTGGTTAATTCTGTGTTCGATTGCCCTAATCCGCTTCAGCAACTTAATTTCAATGTGCTTTGTATTGCAGCACGTTTTCCAGGCACATTCTATCTTCCGACTGCTCGTACGATCGTCTCCAGTTACCAGATGTGCAATGATTACTCTGTATTGCAGGACAGCCTAGATATCTTCTCATGTAATATATCAGAGATAAAAATATTTTTCAAAGCGATCTAATTTGTGACTCTCTTTTGTGTAGTTTGTTTGATTCTTGTTTTTTATTATGTTTTGTGTATCGACCCATCCTTAGTTTGGCTTTAAGCTGTTGGATGGTGTATGAATAAATAAAAAAGAAATAAATAAAAGACGATAATGAATTTGTCCCTCGGCTTGATGGCAGCAGCGGTCCTACCAGGTCTGTGCTAACCGTGGTCCATGGGGCTTGCGGTATGAGGTAGTGCAGGTTTTCTTTAGATTGGCTTGAATTCGTTACAAGACGGACAGTCTCGGACATATTTTGCTATGTCTCGGAACATACCGAGCCAATAGTAGGTCTGCAGTATCCGGACCGCGGTTTTTGTGATACCCAGATGTCCGGCAGTGGGAAGATCGTATCTTTCTTGCAGCGCTTTGGGGCGAAGGTGCTTGGGTATGCATATCCAGTGTTGAAATATAGTTGACGCGACGGAGTTGATCCAGAATCCCAGAGATGTGCAGTAGGGGGTATGCATCTTTCTGTGAAACTTCATTTATCTTTCGGAAGTCGATGCAGAAACGGCATTTGCCATATTTCTTTCCTACCAACACAATAGGATTACTCCATGGACTTGTCGACGGTTCTATGATTCCTTCTTCCAGCATTTCATCCACCTCCTGGTTTACGATTTCTTGCATCTTTGGGTTTAGCGGTCGAAATCGTTGTTTGATTGGTCTATGGTCCAGTAGTTTTATTTCGTGTTGTATATGGTTGGTGGGACCTTCAATGACATCGAATTTCTTCATTTCTTGATGAAGGAAATCTTAATTGTTTCTGTTGTGGGGATGTTAATGAGAAACGACGAGTCTCGGTGTGTGCTGAGGTACCTTGCATCTTTGGAGGTTCCAATGTATGTAAGTGGTTCTAGTCTTGCTTTGTTGGTATCTGGGAGCGGAGCATTTGGTGTGGGTCGGTTGGTTTTCACAAAAGCTGGCAAAATGGCGGGTGGTTTGAGGTACATCCGTTTTATGGCGGTCTCCAGAACTCCTGGGTTTTTGATTAGGAAATCCATACCTAAGATTACATCGGTGGCTAAGTTAGGCAGGTAGTAAAATTGATGAAACGTTTTGTGGTTACATTCCATACGTACGACGTACTCAGCGGTAATTGCCAGTTTTTCTCCATTGGCTAACTTGACACGTTTTGAGGTAGAGTCTCCGACTAGTCCTAGACAATGAGGAAGTTGCATATAATTTACTTTTTATGAAAAATGTATTTAAAGGACAGCTAAATACTCTAAAAATATATGTCTACAAGTATACCCCCTTAAAGTGAACCACTAATTAGTAATTAATTATTGAAATATTGAATATAATTCAAAAAGACAGGGTGGGCGAAAACACGATCTGATTGGTGAAGAGGTTTGTGACGTCAGGATCCGGTACATCTGCGTGATACGCAGTCATCGCCATTTAATCTCGTCTCGTTTTCGTTTGTGTTTGCATCGAATTCTGAGCAGTTTTATCATAATTTTAAGTAGTTTTGATGTTTAGTGTATAATATAGGTTCAAAGGTAGTAAGTCGTGTTTAATCTAGTTTAGTGCGTGACTGTGTGATGGCTTCAGCAGATCAGAATCACAGTACGAGAATGCGAAAGACATAACAGTGCCTGGACATAAATATTATAAGTGCTGTATAATGCCCAAATGTACTTCCATGGCAATAACTACCGCCAACAAATTATTCTTTAATGTACCTAAGGATGAAAAAATCAGGAAGAAATGGTGTATATTTTTCTTGTAGATTATTTGAATGGAGAACATTTTGAGGTTATGCTTTTATTTACATTATATTTTATAAAAAATTACTCCATAAAATCCAACAAAGATATTTACAGGATAAAATAAGGTTCATATCAGACACATACCTCCCAGCTTTCACTCCTTTTAGCTCAGGACCCATGAAATTCGGGTTGTTTCCTAAAAACGCAAACATTGCTTGTACATCAATTTTTGGTAAATTATCGGATTACTTCTGTAGTCATACTATAAGACTGTACAGTTCATCAGCTCCACATCCTGGTATGCAATATTTTACTATTCGCTTTTTCCATGGCCTACTAAGATAACAAATAAGACCCCAAAAATGACTAAAGCATATTAGACATTTTTTACGAAAAAAAAAAATATCTCTATCGTTTCGATATCGTA
Organism: Tillus elongatus; assembly: GCA_964006375.1. Taxonomy (NCBI): domain Eukaryota; kingdom Metazoa; phylum Arthropoda; class Insecta; order Coleoptera; family Cleridae; genus Tillus; species Tillus elongatus. The sequence goes on along the minus strand of OZ023265.1, from coordinate 101,956,052 downwards.
ACTTATACAGAATGCTCACACCTTGTGTTATATTGGGTATATTACTAAAACCACCATGTAATATATGTTTGTTTATTTACTACTGGTTCCAACATTCCAAAGTCATGTTCCTTCTACACCTTATATTTCCATCTGTCATTCTTGAGAGGTCACCTGGTGTTGACGTTCTGTTGACAGCTGTGATCTGCAGAACTCTACACAGAGGCACAGAACACACACTGTCAGAATCATTCATGTCTACACCATACAACATCTCCCTTTTTTTTTCTTAGAATTAAAGTAAGATTACCTAGCTATACCTAAATAAACAAAACAAACAAAATACCCAAACTTAAATAATTAAACAATTAAATAATGGGTCCTCCCTAGCGGTGATCTATACTAGTTTGAATAAAGTTTCTTCTAACCAACTTAACATAATTCAACTATTTTTTAACTAATTCTAACATAACTCGAGATTGTGGTAGTTCATATTTTCCTTTGACCTTTCTACCCGCCCTTGTCGTGTAACCTTTGAGTGTTTCTAGGAACACCTCTTCCTTCCTATTATTCCTATCTAGCTCACTCTCCGCACATTCATTTTCGTCATCTTCCGATCTACCACTAACCCTGCAGTCCCTAGCTAAATCAGCATCCCTATTTGGAATATGTGTGTCTACACCAAAATCTCGTCCTCTTTCTGTACTTGTCCTTTCAGTATTTGTTTCTACTTCTAGCTCGTTTTCAATAGCAGCTCTTTCACGAGTTACTACAGACGGGAATACTAGGTTAGCAGTTTGAGTTACATCCCTACTTTGATTTTTAAAGTTAAATCGGTTGAGCTTTCCATTTATATTCTCATTTAACTGTTCATTCTGTCCTTTAAATGTATTAATGAAATTCTCATTATGTCTGAATGTATTAGCATTATCATCTCTAATCATATAGCTATCCGGTTCTTTACAAATGCTCACTATGACCCCATGTGTTCAATTGGATGTCTTATATTTTTGGAACGCTATATGGTCCCCCATTTTATAACATCTTATTTTCCTACTATTTTGATCATGATAAGATTTCATTTTTGTTCTGTAATCAAAACTCTGTTTTATTATGTTTGGTTCTAAAAACTTTGACCTAACTGACAGCACCTCATTCAAGTTCCTGTTGAACAATAACTGTGCCGGTGAAGCCTGATGATTTCTTGGAGTGTTTCTGTATCTCAAACGAGCTAAATATACATCTTCATTATCTTCGCAACATTTCTCCATTATTTTCTTTATACTTTGGATGCTTCTTTCTGCTTGTCCGTTCGATCGTGAATGGTAAGATGATGATGTTATGTGCTGAAACTCATAATATTTGCTAAATGCAGCAAATTTCACTGAAGCTAGTTGTGGAGCATTATCTGTTATCAACTGATTTGGAATACCATGCATTGCAAACACAGACTTGAAGCCCAATATTATAATTTTGGTAGACAGATCTTTCTGTAAAACTATTTCTACATACTTGGAATAATAATCGACAATTAGTAAATAGATATTCTCTTTGAAGTGAAAAATATCTGCTCCTACCTTAAACCATGGCAAAATAGAATCTCGTGAGGTCTGAGTTCAGATACTAGCTGTGAGTTTTGGTACTTCATGCACACCCTACAACCTGAAATTTTATCTTTGATAGGACTTATCATATTAGGCCAATATAACACATCTTGGGCTCTATTAGTACAAAAATTCATTCCGAAGTGACCAATAAGGAATTTCTCAATCATTTCTTTCTGCAGTGAATTAGGTATTACAATGGCATTATTATTAAATACTAAGTCCTCAATAATATGTAGTCTTTCTTTTATATGCCAAAATGGCAAAACCATACTGTCAGCTTTTTTTATTTCATGTTTATGATTTGGCTAACCTCTTTTAATGTATTGTTTAACCATAGCCAATGTTTGATCTTGCTCTGTTTCCTTCTTTATTTGCTCTAGTTTCTGTTTACTAGCCGGTGTAGTTTCAAGAATATAATTAATATGTAAATCTAATTCAAAATTGTCAATTGCACTTATTTCCTTGGTATCTAATGGTAGGTTAGGTTAGGTTAGGTTAGGTTTGAATGTGAGTGGTCCATATCGGTCCCTCCACCGCGACCATAAGGTCTATTGTGGCTCACGCCTAATGTCTATATTTCGCCCAACAAATCCAGCCTTCCTACAGAGGTCGATAACCTTTGTGGGCGAAAGTTGATCCAGATCCTCTGGAGCAAGCTTTATCTTGCCAAAGAGCAGGTGTCTAGTCCTGTCCGCTGCCGGACAGGAACACAGCACGTGCTCTGCTGTCTCGTCATTCTCAATACACAGCCGGCACTCGGTCTCCTGACCGACCCCAATACGGTGCATGTGATGCCGCAAGCGGCAGTGTCCTGTATACAGGCCGACTAGAGTACTCAGTTGTTGTCTGTTTATCTCTAGAAGTTTCTTAGCCCTTGACTCAGACAGGCCATTTATGAAGGCCTTAGAGTGAGCTAATCCTGGAAGATTTTGCCAATATTGGATTGTCATTCTTTCTGTCCAGGTCTTTAAGGTGCGTTTTGCTGTGCAAGATGTTATTCCCAGCACCGGTTCTGGTCCACTCTGGGCACCACTCCTGGCAAGCGCGTCGGCCGCAACGTTGCCATCATGGTCCGAGTGACCCGGTATCCAGACCAGCGACACCTCATTACAGCTGCCCAATTCGTTCAGAGCAGATTTACAACTCCATACCGTCTTTGAATTACACCGGTAGGAACCAAGAGCCTTTATTGCAGCTTGGCTATCTGCATATATCTTTATCGATTTGTTTGTGCACAGGTCTTTTAAACTTTCCCTTGCACACATCTCGATGGCATACACTTCTGCCTGGTGTATGGTTGCGTACTTGCCGAGGCTAGCATCGGTGCTGCCCCCATATGCGCCGGCTCCTAATCCCAAATTGGTTTTGGAGCCGTCAGAGTACCAGCAGAGGTCCGCTCTCAACAGGGTCGATTGGTTCCGGTCCCAGTCCTCCCTTTCCGGGAGGACGATCTTGAAAGACAGATCTCTGCTGATTTTTGTAGGCATCAAGTCTGGGACCATTCCCAGAATCCTGTGATAATCACTGTCATCAAGGAGACCGGACCTTCCCAGACTGACTTCCCTCGGCATGTTATCTGCCGTTTGTTTTAGTCTGTACGTTGTCCACCTCGCCACCCTCTCCAACCATATGTGAAGTGGGGGAATATTGAGGAGGACCTCCAAAGCGGCTGATGGTGCGGTGCTTATCGCTCCCGTTATCATCAGACAAGCTTGTCTCTGTAGATGAGCCAGTTTGGCCCTCGCGATACCACGAAGTACCTTAGGCCAACAAACTATGGCTCCATATGTTATCATTGGCCTGATAACCACTACATAGAGCCAGTACATCTGTTGGGGGTTTGTTCCCCAGTTGTTACCACAGATTCTCCGGCAGGTCCACAGGGACATTTTAGCCCTGCGGATAACATTTTCTAACTGTGTGTCCCAGTTGAGCTTCTTATCTAGGGTAACTCCCAGATATTTTGCTTGGTCCGAAAATGGAATGGTTTCCCCCAGAAGAATAGGTGGTTTTAATTTGTCCAACCTTCTTCTTCTGGTAAAAGGAACAATCATCGTTTTGCGGGGGTTCACAGACATCTGTTCCTCCGGCACCAATCATTGATTACATTTAGTGCCTATTGAAGAGTACTTGCCAGTTCCTCCTCAGATTTGCCTCTAACCATTATGACAAGATCATCAGCATACGCCTGGACCTCAACCTCCCAGAGTCCGAGGATAGCCAGCAAATCGTCCACAAAGAGGGACCACAGCAGGGGGGATAGTACGCCCCCCTGAGGACACCCCCTCGCAGCCCTGACGCCGACCACCTCTCCCCGCAACGAGGTAATAATGGTCCGATTGTACAGCATGTTTCCGATCCAGCCACAGATGGTAGGTTCCACCCCCCTAGCGATAGTGGCCTCGTAGAGGGAGATCGGTAATGCATTATTAAATGCGCCTTCGATGTCGAGAAATGCCGCCACCGCAATCTCTCCATTTTCCAGAGAGTGTGTGATCTTCTCGACGTGGTTATTGAGCGCTAACTCAGTTGATTTGCCAGTTTGATAGGCATACTGGTGGGTATTTAGGGGGTTAACGGTTAAGATGTTCCCCCTAATGTGTCCGTCCAGTATTTTTTTCCAACCCCTTCAGGAGGAATGATGTAATACTGAGAGGTCTCAGTGATGTAGGTAGGAGGTCCTTATGTCCCAATTTGGGAATGTAAACCCCCCTAACCATCGTCCAGCTGGCTGGAATGTAGTTCCAGGCCAGACTGGCTCTGTACAGCCTGATAAGGTGAGGTAAGAGAATCTCCAGTTCCTTTTGTAGTAGGACCGGTACCACCCCATCCTCTCCTGGCGACTTGAATGGCTGGAAATGATTCACAGCACACTCCACTGCCGAGGCTGTTACTATTCGTCGAGCAACTCGCCAGTCCTCCCCATGAGGGCGTTTAAATCGTCCCTCAGCCGGTAGGACCTCTCCGTTGCTCAGGATCAGACAATCTGGGAAGTGTGTGTGTGTGCTAAGAGCTCTAACGTTTCTTTCCGAGATTCAGTAAAGGAACCATCTGGTCGTTTTATCGATCCCAGCTCCTGAACACGGTCGCGTGAGAGAATCCTGTGGATTCTGGCGCTGCTGGGCATATTATTATTGTCCCCGCAGAACCTCCTCCAGGACTCCCTCTTAGCGTTCCTAATCTCTTTGTTATAGTGTGTTAGAGCGGTTTTATATTGCTCCCAGTTGCCTGTAGTCTTAGCACGATTGAAGAGACGTCTAACTTCCCTTCGTAGTTTATCGAGGTTATTATTCCACCAAGTAGACCCCCGACTATCTTTCTTTGACCTTAGTGGACAGTTTTCGTAATATGCAGAGACAACAGCTTCCCTAACTTGTTCAGCCACAATCTCAATCTCATCACGATCCCTTACTGTCGGGATAGCAGACCCAAGACCTGCGGCGAGGGACTGTTTGTACCCCTCCCAATCCGTCCTTCTCGGGTCGCGTTACTCCACCACAGGTCTAGGGCCTGTTACAATCTCAAATAGGATATGGGCATGGTCAGAACATGAGGGTTCAGACGACACCCTCCATTTGAGAATTTTTGAGCTCAAAAGTCTTGAGCTGATCGTGAGATCTGAAACCTCTCTACGATTAGCTGTAAGAAAGGTGGGTTCCGAGCCTATGTTGTTGACAACCAGCTCCTCCCCTAAAATGTATTCAAATAGTGATTCACCTCATCTGTTAGTGTCCGTGCTCCCCCAAGCCAAGTGATGGGAGTTCGCATCACACCCCATTACGAGGTGATAGTTGTTCCTCTTGCAGAAGGCGATCAATTTCCGCACCTCTGCTGGAGGTGGTTGTTCTGCATCTCTGTCTCCAGGGAAATAGGCCGAACAGGCCACTACTTCCAGCCTGGTCCCCCCGGATGTGATCACGAGATGGATGGATGCCATGTCCTTGGTGCAGTATTCTGAAAGTGTAAAATACTGCAAGTTGTTTCTGATACAGATACAGGCTCTGAGGTTGGTACCAGTGCCCACCTCTACTATCTTACCAGAAGTGTTACCCAGCCCTTTAGTTCGTTCCGAATTGGCGGTCCAGGGCTCATGGAGAAGAGCAATATCTATTTGCTCTTCCTTTAATTTCATGCTAAGGAGGTATGTCGCAGCCTTAGCATGATGCAAATTAGCTTGGATGCACCTTATGTTGGTGGGCATGGGGGTAGGAATATAGGAGAGTATAGAGGATAAAGGAGTAGGTTAAGGAGCTCGAAAGGAAAGGGAATTATGGTGCAGGTTCCTCCTCCTTTTTAGAAGCTCGATTACCAAGCTTCCTATAGGAGGGTCTACCTATGGTAGTCGTCCTAGGGGTGGACTTTCCTTTCCCCTGTTGTTTCCCTCTGGAGGTTCCAGTGGAAGGTTGAATCCTGCCACCTCCTCTATTGGGTCTGTGTAAGTCGTGTCCATGTTTGGTCCCATGAGCAGCAAGGGAAAATAAACCTCCATGGAAGAGCCCCGCATCCCATGAAGAGGCATTTGCACAGGGAGGTCGCCCGGTTTCCCTAGGGAGGGTTAACGTTAGCGACAGAATTACCATCCTGCCAATGCCCGGCCATTTCGGCCAGAAGCATCATCGTTTCGGCACCAACCCGCCAACGACCTTGCGATGTGGGTTTTTTATAGAGGACTCTCCTCGCAATGCCGGCCAATTAAGGCAAGTATTCCCGGCCCTCCTAAGACATGACTAGGTAGGGTTACGGTTTGGTTAGTTCATTTAGTTTACGTCTAATAGTAGACGCTATCCAGGGTGCACCACGTAGAGGCGAACTAACTTTACACCCCTAATCTAATGGTAAGTATGCTCTTGAGAGTGTATCTGCGATATATAAAGATTTTCCGGGTTTGTATTGTACATTCAAATCATATGCTTGAAGCCTCAGAAGCATTCTTTGTAATCTCATTGGTGCATCATTGATTGGTTTCTTTAAAATATTAATTATTGGTTTGTGATCTGTTTCTACCTTGATTGCTTTTCCGAAAATATATTGATGCAGTTTCTCACACCCAAATACAATTGCATATGCCTCCTTTTCTATCTGCGCATGGTGTTTTTGTGTCTCCGTGAGAGCTTTTGATGCATATGTAATGGGCCGTCCCTCTTGTAACAATACTGTTGCCACCTCCTCAGATGAACTATCTACTGATAATACTATTTCTTGTTCATGATTATAATAAGTTAATGTTATGATATTGGAAATAATTCTTTTCATATTTTCGAAAACAACATCAAAATTTCTGTCCCAGTACCAAGGAACATCTTTTTTTAATAAAGTTCTTAATGGTGCTGTAAGATCTGAATAGTTACTGATAAATTTGGATTTAACTCTGTTTATTTTTGGGAGGACTTAATTTTTGGCTTGCTGCAATTTTATCATTATCTGGTCTGACACCTTGTTCTGAAAAGACGTGTCCTAGAACTTTGACTTCAGAAATGCAAAATGTTGATTTTCCTTGATTAAATATTAACCCCTCAGCCTCAGCCCTATTCAAAAAATCTACCAATCTTTTATTATGCTCTTTAAGTGAAGAACCCCATACTATAATGTCGTCGATAAAATAAGCTACTACTTCTAAACCCTCCAAAAGATTACTGATGCACATGTGAAAAATTTCTGGTGCTGGTAAAATTGAAACAATACCTCCCAAATGGAGTAATAAATTTACATAGTTTGTGACTATTCTCATCTAATTTCACCATATAAAATCCTGAGTTACAATCTAAAGTACTGAAAAATTTTGCTCTGTTTAATTTACTTGCGATTTAATCTATCGTGGGAAATTGATATCTGGGTCTAACAATATATTTGTTCAACTCTTTTTGACCTAAACAAATGGGTACTTGGTTATTGTTTTTTTTACAATGACTATATTATGAACCTATGATGTTGGTGTTTCAATTTTTGAAATGATATTTTCTGCACATAAACGATCCAATTCTACTTTTAAACTTTTAGTCAAAGCTAAAGGAACCCTTCTGCTAGACCTTATTACTGGATTTGCATTTTCTGCTAAGACAACACTAACATCACCTGGTAAACACCCTATTCCCTGAAATATTTTATTATTTTTACCTAATATTGCCTGAATATCACCACACTTTCTCTCCCATTCTTAGATTATTTACCTCAGCTATTTTGTTCCTACTTATCAAATTAGTTTTAATACATGTACTTAATCCTAATATAGTTGGACAGCTATTTTTTATAATGTAAAATTCAATACATACGTTTTTCCGATTAATTTTACAGTTTATGGCACCGACCCCTGCTACAGGTATACGATTACCTCCTACTGCAGTCAGTTTCCTACCCATTGATGCTCGAGTGCTCCTCTTTTCAGTCCAAGTTTGTCATACGTTGAAGGCACCATCACATTGGCTTGTGCTTCTGAATCAATTTTAGCTTTTACTGTCCTCTTGTTAACTTCAATCTCCTGTATCCAGTCTTTCACGTCATCTTCCCTTTCATAATACCCCATGAACAACTCTTGCATTGTCTCATTACTGTTCTGCCTGTCTTCTATTAAGATTTCATGTGTCTCTTTTGACCTGCAACACCTCGCAAAATAGTTTAGCTTCTGACACTTGTAGCAAACAACATTCCTTGCTGGACAATTGTGGTCTCTGCTCCATATTCTACCACAACCATAGCAGTTGGTCACCGGCTTTCCCATTGGTTTTTTGTGGTTCATCCTTCCATGATGTTGTTAGCTTCATCATCTTTGGAAATTTATATAGCTTGTCTTGCAGTTAATTCTGCTCATTTGCAATGGTCAATTGCCACACTCAGTTTAAGGTCAGTTATTGTAAGCAATGACTGTTTCAGTTTTATGTGTCTGATACCGCTGATTAACACTGACATTAACAGATCCTCTCTTAGTGTGCTCAGTTCACATTTTAAACTTTCATTTGTTATTTCTGTCAAAAATGAATCAAAAGTTTCACCCATTTATTGTTTTCTATTAAATTCAGAATCTCATTCAAGGGCACTCGACCTTACATGCGCAGATAAAGCAATTACGAAAGTTCTTGGTTATATCATACAGTTTGTAACACTCCACAACCAAATTTACTTTAGGACTGAAATATTCTTCAAATTTATCTCTCACTGCAACATTACTTTTACTTTGCTCTGTACTTAAATTGAATGAATTATATACATCCAGACATTTTTTCCCCATGTAATGTACCATAAGAGTGATCTTTCTCTCCTCTGACGCTGAATCTAACCCACTTGCTGTAATATACATTTCGAACCGTTGCCTCCATTTTTTCCAGTTCAGGGCTATATTTCCACTCAGTATTAATGGGCTGATGTTATTAACAATGGCAGATGACGCCATCTTATTTAACAACTGACCTTTGACTAGTTATATTATAACAACACTTTTTTCCACATTAACAACTATCCCCAGTTCTCTTTACTTCTGACACCATGTTATATTGGGTATATTACTAAAACCACCATGTAATATATGTTTGTTTATTTACTACTGGTTCCCGCATTCCAAAGTCATGTTCCTACTACACCTTATATTTCTATCTGTCATTCTTGAGAGGTCGTCTGGTGTTGACGTTCTGTTGACAGCTGTGATCTGCAGAACTCTACACAGAGGCACAGAACACCACTATCAGAATCCTTCGTGTCTACACCATACAGCACCTTGAGTGCAAAAAATGAAAAAAATCCACTTTTTGAAGTACCCTTTGCAACCACTACTGACTGTCTTGCAAATATTAGATTGCCATTGGATTAAGAGTGTATAAATTCACACAATATCATCCGCATATCTTCTACAGAGTGTTCATAATAAATACGGAAACATACCCTTTGGCAATGTATTTGGAGTTTGATCGGACCAGCATCTTAAATTCTGGGAAGACACCACTCCATTATTTCTGAAAGTAGTTTCACAACTTCATCGCTAAACAAGAAAGTTCTATCGGTTGGTTAACTAATTTCCTTTGCATTATAATGAATATTCCTAGCATCTTCTAAGTACACTTGGAGAACCCAAATCACCACAACACATCTTTTTAAAGACCTGACGATCGTTTCACTGACAAATGTAGCGTCATCGGAGGATTAAAAATTCTTTATCCTCTGATGGTGCTAACTTTGTTAGTGAAACGATGGTCAGGTCTTTAAAAATATGTGTTGTTGTGATTGGTGTTCTTCAAGTGTACTTATCGGTGCTCATCACAGGTTTCAATTTTCACTTAGCCTAACAACTTCATTGCAATTTTCCAAGGTAGCGTCTAAAATTTTCATCAATATTTCCATTGACATAAACAAAACGTCTACAGCTTGACAGTTGATATTATTTAGCAGTTTATATAATTTGGCAAGTTATTGTACACACAATACGTGGTGAAAGCGACACAAATATGGTTAGAATTTTAACAGTCAGTCAAAAAATTGAATTCATTCGACTTGTGGGCGATATCCATAAGACATATGAAAAGGCTGTGGGCGAATTTAACAGGCCTCATCCTGATGTTGAACCCGTGACTTTTCAGAAAGTTGCTAAAGTAAATATGCATTTTGGAAGTATTGCTCCAACAAAGCACCTGTGTGAAACAACTAGCAAAAAATCTTAACATGAAACCAACTAAAGTTTGGAGGTGCCTTAAGCGAAACAAACAAAATGCCTGTAAACCCAAAATTTTGCATACCTTGGAAAATAGCTATGAAGATGTTACAATTGAATATTCATTATGGTGCCAAGGAAACTATTTAACCGATAGACCTTTCTTGTCTAAAATAATGTTTAGCGATGAAGCTACCTTAACAACTCGGAGTGGTGTCTTAAGTTATTGGTCTGATCAGAATCCAAATTTGATAATAAATTGCAAGAGGCAATACTCTTCCAAAATTAGTGTCTGGTGTGGCATATTCCACAATAATATAATAGGACCCTTCTTTTTTGACGAAAATCAAAACGCAGAAATTTTCTTAACTTTTTTAAACAACGACCTATGGGATGTTCTAGATGATATACCTATAAGATTGAGACAGAACATGATTTTTCAGCTGGATAGTGCTCCTATGCATAATGCAAGAATAGTAAGGGAGTGGTGATGCATTATTTCCTGCTAATTAGAAGCAAGAATTGTAAATCAACTTGTTTATAAAACTTTGCGGCGCATGTAGTAACAAAACCACCAGGGTTTCGATATTTTTGTACTTATTATGAACATTCCGTATAAGATATGCGTATGATATGGTGCGAATTGATACACTAGGTGACTCTTAATCCATTGGCAATTTAATATTTGCATGACACTCGGTAGCGTTTATACAAGTCACTCTCAAAAAGTCGATTTTTATTTGTTGTACCGAAGTTGTGAACACTCGGTATAAGTTACGATATTGAAACTTGGGATTTGTGGGTTACAGATGTGCCTAAATCGATAGATATTTCTTTTTTTTTGTGTGTAAAAAAAGGTCTAAAATGCTTTAGTCATTTTTGGGGTCTTATTTGTTATTGTAGTAGGTTATGGAAAAAGCAATTCTTAAATTAAAAAAACAAATTGAAAATTGGCTGACCTGTTATGAAATAATTGTATATAATATAAATAATTGTCACCACTTAACGTGAAACACACCGAATTTTTATATACTATATGTATATATATATATATATATATATATATATATATATATATATATATATATATATATATATATATATATATATATATATATATGATAATAATTTATTTACTGATAATATACAGTCTGACTTTTAACAGACAATACAACAACAATATAACAGAATTAATATTGACATTTTTTTCCACAATCAGCAAATAATAATAAACCAACCAAGTCAGAGATTGTGTGTCGGTAAACTTCAACATACATATGCCTACCTTCTAGGTTATTGAACAGAAATGTGTCCTGAACTAAACTCACATAGTCAACAAAAGGAGATTACCACCACATGCACCTACACACAGAGATCTACCTACACACATTCGCAATCCTATACACTCACATACTCTTTATCTCTCTCTCTCTCTCTCTCCCTTTCTCTTTCTCTTAAACACACACACATGCACTCAAATTTTTGCAAATCCTTCTATTACAATTTTCAAACCAAATCAGCGGCTTTTCAAATCGACACTAGACAATACCCAGTCTGATTTTTTAACAACAAATAACAATATCCACATTGAAAAAAAAATTTTCCACGGTTACCCGTTTCCTCCTTTTTATACACCATCAGCAAATATTAACAAACCGACAAAGTCAGAGACTGTGCGTCGGCAAAATTCAGTATAGATTTGCCTACCTTGTAGGTGATTGAACAGAAATGTGTCCCAAAAACCAAACTCTCATAGTGAACAAAAGGAAATTACCACCACATTCACCCACACAAAGAGAGCTACCTACACACATTCGCAACCCCATACACTTGCATACTCTCTCTCTCTCTCTCTCTCTCTCTCTTTCTCTTAAGCACACACACACACACGGACACGGACATATATCCTACAAATCCTCCCATTACAACTACTAAACCAAATCAGCTGTTTTTCAAATCGACAATACTTTGCACTAATTTTTGTGGTACTGTAAGGAGCCAAATTTTTACCCTGCATCTGAAAACGTACTCTGATCTTAATTTATTTTTTTTCCAGTGGTAATATGTTGTACAACCTTGGCATAATAAAGGTATAATACCTTTGTCCTACCGTTTTATGCACTCTATGAACCTTCATGTACTGTTCTCTTCGCCCTCCATATGTATGATCCACAATATCAAATTCACCCTTGTGCTTATTATAAAATGCCTAGGCAGAATATGAGTACAACTGTCTCATGTCTAACACATTCGCCTCTGCGAATAACAGATCACTGGGATACACCGAAGGTTTATCATTTATAATTTTCAAAAATAATTTGTGACTAACTTCCAAATGTTTAATATGACTTGCCAGCATTCCTCACCACGCCACGATTCCATATCGAAGCAGACTTTCCACCAGAGCAGAAAATATTATTTTTAGGTAATGCGTGTTGAGTAATTTTTTATGTTGCTTTACTTTATCAATGAGCCCCCTTAATTTGTTTACCAAATCTGCAGCATGAGAATCCCAGCGTAGGTGCCTGTCTACAGTAATGCCAAGACATTTAATGGCGTCGGCACTTAAAACTGATCAACAACAAGAAGACCCATCTCTTCAGTTCTATAACTCTAGAACTGTATATTTTTAGTTTTTTCACAGTTGACAGCCATTTTTTTACCGTTGAAATATTTCCACACTCTTCCCATCCCAACCTCAGCCTCAATTTTCAGATCATCCCAATTTTTTGGAGAAAAGAATATGGCTGTATCATCAGCAAAGCTAATGATCTGTCCAGAGTTTTCAACCTGGTATAAATCACTTATATATATGTTGAATAAAATTGGTCCCAAAACCAAGCCCTGTGGGACACCATACCTAATAACCGTGCTTTCACTTAAGACGCCTCTAACATTTGTGCTCTGTTTTCTATTGTGCAAATAGCTTTTCATTAAGGTCAAAGGAAGTCCCCTAAAACCCACTGATTGCAGCATTTGACAAAGAACCTCATGATCAATAGAATCCAATGCTTTCAGTATATCCACAAAGACTACCAGTGCTGGCTCAGACCTATCAACAGACTCATATACATATTTCATCAGCTTTTCTATAGCATCCTGGGTCGATCTTCCTTGTCTAAAGCCATATTGAAACTCAGAGAGTATATTGTTTTTTGACAAATAAAAGTTTACTCGCATTGCGATAACTTTTTTTATAATTTTTGTTATTACACTCAATAGAGATATTGGCCTATAGTTACTGATATGTCCTCTATTGCCACTTTTGAAAAGAGGCTTAATGACCGACACTTTAAAAATGTCTGGGAACAGACCTGTATCAATTATTCTATTTATAATGTATACCATAACACCTACTACCTCCTCTATTACTTTTTTAATAGTTCTAACAGTCAACGAATCGATTCGTGGGGCTTTTCCCAATTTTAGGTCTTCTACAATTTTTCGCGCTTCGGTTGCGTCAACATTTTTCGCGCTTCGGTTGCGTCAGTATTTGCCAAGAAAATCGTGTTCATCCGATGATGCCTGTTTACCCTTGATGTCTGGTTTATTTGCCTTTTGATGACTCCCGCTAATTTACTCCCTACTTATGTACAATGAGTGTTAAAAGCATCAGCAACCTCCTTTTTATCTCTCAAAATTACCCCAGAACCTGTCTTAGACCTCTTCTCAAACACGTCTCTACTTTTGCTTTGACCACTTAATTCCCACACAGATTTCCACAGCCCACTCGCACTTTTAGCCTGAAGTTCAATCCGTATCATATAGTAATTTGCCTTTACATTTTTTATTAGGCGGGCCAAATAGTTTCTGTAGCTATTATAGTCACTACGTTTAATCTCGTCATTAGGATGCGTTAACATGTCATGGTACTTCCTGTTCTTGGTATCTACAGATTTTACCAGCCCGACAGTGATTCAACTTGAACGTTTTTTGTCCTTGCATTTAATTATACTGGAACAGTTATTAACACTATTGTCTAATTTTGTCATAAAATATTCTGCCACAGTGTTGGTATTATTCGCAGCATATACTTCAGTCCATTGTTCATCTGCCAAAATTCGTTTTAACCTTTCGTAGTCGATAAAACTCCTAGATTGACTAACTGTATTTTTGTGCGGTTTTTTAAAATTTACTGTCAACCCTATCATGAAATAATCAGTTATGTGAGTCTGATAAATAAACGGTTTTACTTCTGAATCATGTTTCCTACATTTTATAAATATATGATCAATGCATGTTTTTAACAAACTTGACTAACTGTATTTTTGTGCGGTTTTTTAAAATTTACTGTCAACCCTATCATGAAATAATCAGTTATGTGAGTCTGATAAATAAACGGTTTTACTTCTGAATCATGTTTCCTACATTTTATAAATATATGATCAATGCATGTTTTTAACAAACCCTGTACCCTTGTGTAATTATTAATCATAGACTTAAACGAATTTGCATAGAGTATGTTTAAGTATTCCTCACTTATGTCTGAACGAGCTGCAATGTCTATATTAACATCACTAAGATAAATGTGGTAGTCATATTCATCACTACCCTGGGTTAGATAACTGCATAATCCCTCGTTAAACTCATGTGCATCCGATGATGGAGTTCTGCACAGTCCTGTTAGCAGAATAAATCTGTTTTCAAACTTCAGCAAAACCTCAACAGTCTTTGTTTCAGCAATAGTTACAATATGTGAAGTAAATTTGAGATGATATTTTATATACACCAGGACTCCGTCATTTTGATTCAATCTACCACCATTGTAAACCAATGAATAACCCATAATATGATACAAATCAACACACTCGTGCACCCGCCACGTCTCGGTCAAAACCAAGCAATCAAAACTCTCATCCACAGCTCCCAGCAACACAACCAACTCATTAACATTCTTAGCAACACTCCTAATGTTCAAATGTACAAGCTTAAAGCCATCATCCCTATATCGACTGAGAAATATATTCAGATCTTTAGTATGCTGCATCACAACCATGTCTGCCGTCTCGTAATTGTAATCTCTAATAAATGGATCCATGTCTGCTCAACTCTCTTACACTTATCGCAAAGTCTAAGCTAGAAATCAAGTTGCACATAGGCCCTATACTTATACAGATTATACAATAATCAGGCTATATACACACACATATACACACACACATACACACACACATACACACACATACACACACACGCGCACACACACACACACACACACACACACACACACACACGCACGCACACACACACACACACACGCGCACACACACACACACACACACACACACACACACACACACACACACACACACACACACACACACACACACACACACACACACACACACACACACACACACACACACACACACACACACACACACACACACACACACACACACACACACACACGTATGTGCACATACACCGACATACTGAAAACAATACAGATACCTAGATCTACCCAATACAATCTATGATGACAATAGCTTTTCTAAAGCAACAAAAAGTGTCACAACAAACCGCAAAGCAAATAACAGTTCACATTTAATTCCAATTGAACATTTTACACTTTTAATACACACGCCTATCCAGCAAAGGTAAACCTCAGCAAACAAAAACTGGCCCTCTTTGGAAGCTTTTTAATGTAATTCATTCATTCTTGTAATAAAAGAACCTATAACTATCCAACTACACCACGACAACAAACACTCAGTCAGTCAATGAGCAACTCTTTTTCCTATTTATTTTTCCTCACTTAAAGCTAAAACCCCGCGAAATAAAAACTCACTGTCTAGAAATTTAGCGTTATCAGTATTTACTAATTTACTTCTCAAAAAAAAAAAAATCCCTTTCCACAGTTCCTGTTGTATTTTTATTTGTTTCTTGAGTACTTATCATACTATTTGCAGTCTTACTGTTTCCAATAGTAGCTTTTGTGTCCGCCAATATACCAGTTCTATGTTCTTCTCCATTTCTCTGCGTTCCAACTGCGTTGCCTAATGGTTCCACCTCTGCTGAACTAACGCCTAGCCTGCTTTTCGCATCCGGGGTAGCAGGAGCACTGAGGGACTTGGATGTTTTCAAGCCTAAATTATCTTCATTCTCGGCATCTATATCCTGCAGCACACCCGGCCTATCATGTAGTATTCCACTCTTAATAAATGCATTAGTTGGTTTTCCTCGAGCTGCTTTTAAATGCTTTCTCAGCATGTGCTGCTCATCCAACTTCTTTTTTGTACAGTCGCTCAAAGATAAATCGGGGTTGGACGCAATCGTATCAAAATATAAGATTACCTATACCTATAGATGATTTGAGGCAATCCTACAGTTTACGCGACATAATTGTAGTTGTATAAATTGAAATATTTACACTAGGTGATTCTAATTTATTAACATTGAAAATATCATAAGTAAAAAGATGGCCGCGAGTGAGTCGGTTTTAGTGAATGAGCTGAACAAAATGAAGAAAAAGGAACTAATTGATGTTCTAGTGTCGAAAAAATTACCACAAATTTTTTGTGAAAATCGAATACTAAAAGAATTTATGAAAGATTTGGTTCTAGGAGTCAAGTGTAGTGCACAATGTGACGAAGAATTGCACAATTCCATTAACACCGTGCCCAGTAATGGTGACTGCAACCAACATTCATGTATTGAAAATAAGCTAAAATGTCAATTTGTGCAACGAGAAATCGGAGTAGCAAGGGAACTGTCACAGATGGAAAAGAGGATTTGTGATCAGGAGTTTATTTTTCGTTATTAAAAACAGAAAGTTGTGAGTAAAACCGCGCCATTAATTGAAATCAACAACAGAGATAAAGATATTCCCACAATTAAAAATACTGGCTCGACAAAAGAGACAGATAACAAAAACAAATTTCAAAAACAAAAGTTGGCTGACAGTGATAATGTTGGTGCGATGGCTGGAAAGGCGAACTCGGCTGTGCACAGTGGTGGATTTCAATCGCCGGTAAGAAGAAAACATCAACAGGTGATTACGGGTAAAGGCGGCCACTCTGCTGCTGCCAAGATACGGGGAGCAGATGAGGTTTCCTGGATATTTGTGGGGAGATTAAGGGGCCACGTGGATGTTTCTGTGATGGGGGAGTTTTTTGTGGAAAACTGGCCGACATTAAAGTGTGAGTGCTTTAAACTTGTATCAAAAGGTAACAATAGTAGTTTTAGAGTGAGTCTCTCGGAAGAAAACAAAAGTGTTATCTTCGGCGAGAAAAAGTGGCCTACTGGTGTAATAGTGAAAGATTACAGATTTTTTCACAAGAGAACTGAGCCGCGACCAATAGAGTGATTGTGACGTCTTACTAGATAATGAAATCACAACAGTAAGTACCAATGTTTTTAACTTTTCTGACATGAACAGGTGCACTTCCGGTGACCCTATTCTAAATTGTGACATTAGGCAGATAGACTTGCTGCATATAAATATTCAGTGTTTAACAAATAAAATTAACATTTTAGAACTGTTTCTTGAAAGAACGAAATCACGATTTGTTTGTATCTGTGAACATTGGTTAACACAATCAAATTGTAATGCTGTGGCTCTTGATGGTTATGTCAAAGTCAATGCATTTGTACGAACGATCCACCGACACGGTGGGTCAATTAATTTCACCACTGAAGTATCTGTACAGAAATGTAAACCATTGGCTTATTTAAATAGACTTTCAGTTGAGCTTGATTTTGAATGTGCTGCTATACTATATGATAAACAGACATGTATTGTTAATATTTATAGGTTGCCTGCAGGCAACTTTGGGGTGTTTTGCGACCTGTTGTGTAAACTCCTTAAAACTGTTATTCAGAGATACAAATTTGTTTATGTAACAGATGACTTCAACATAAATAAGGATGGATCGCTTGATTATAAAATAATAGACGATCTATTTCATTCTTACAATTTAACTTCTCTTGTTAATACTCCGACAAGGGTCTTTAGATCGGGTGACATCTTGAGTAGTAGTAGCATTGATTATGTATTAACAAATATTGAGGGTGTTGTAGACAATTTTGATCCAGGAATCTCGGACCATTACGCTCAGGCAGTTACGTTTACCGTAGTGAACGGAATTGGCCACTCTTCCATGGAGGCTAAAAGAGAATTGTCTTTCGACTTCTAAATGAAATGACAATTAATGAATTTAAAACTCGTTTTGCGATCACATACGATTTCAATTTAAGTGAAATTGAGGATGTAGATATGGCATTTAAAATTTTTTTCGACACTTTTGTCTGGTGCTTTGAGGTAGCTTGTCCGAAAACTAAAAAAGTTGTAAATTCCAGTTTTAACATAAAATATCTAATCAAGTTTTCACCAAATCTGCAACAAAACTTAATGACCTAAGGCTTTTAAATTTAATGCGAAAACAATCCGGAGAGAGGGAGATTAACGCTATGTATAAAGTAATGAAGACCTAGGTAAATAACCTAATTAAACAGGAAAAATAAAACTACACAGCATCTTATATTTGTAACGCCCCAAATAAAACTAAAGCACTATGGCAGCTTGTTAATCTTAAGAACAACAAACCTAGTGAAGAGCACTGCATTTCGAATTTACTATACGAAAACAAAAATATAACTAGTAGGGTAGAAATTACTGAGGTACTTGCCGGATATTTTTCATGTGTTGCTGAGAGGAAGCTCATGTTGCATTTCGGGGGTCAGATGTCTGATAGCTGCACAGCCGAACAATATAAGCCCAAAACACTTTTTATAACACCTGTAACTGAATGTGAAATTATTAACATCATCAACGAACTTCCTAATAAAAAATCAAGCGGCTTTGATGATATTCCAATAACAATAATTAAGTAATATTAGAACTGTGTGCAGCACACCTATTAGCAAAATTATTGAAAAGAGCAGCAACAACACTTCAGTTGGAACTAATCAATGTCTATGCATGGACGGATTCAATGATTTTAATAGGCTGGCTAAAGGGAGATCCAAGTAGATGGAAAACCTTTGTTGCAAACAGGGTATCAGAAATTCAACAATTAATTAACGAAGATAAATGGCACCACGTAAAATCAGAAGAAAACCCGGCAGATGTTATATCCAGAGGCATAAACCCAGGGAATTTTGTACACCTACCACTATAGTGGCAAGGGCCAACATGGTTGCAAGGTCCATATTACCCAATTAAAGAAGAAAAGCCACACGAAGTACTAGAAGAAAGAAAAAAGCCAAAAGTAATGGTGTGTCTTGGTATACAAACAAAGGCAACAAATCTGATCCAAAGATTCTCGTCATTTATAAGAATAATTCGGGTAATAGCATATTGCAAAAGATTTATCCACAACACAAGGAAAAATAACAAAATAGAAGGATATCTCAAAACAAGAGAGATGAGTGAAGCCGAAGACAACATGATAAGAATGGAGCAAAGGTCAGAATTTACTGAAGAAATCAATGAATTACAAAGAAAGAAATCAGTAAACAAGAAAAGCAAAATAGCAAATCTGCATCCATTCATCGACCAAAATGGAATAATGAGAGTAGGAGGAAGATTGGAAAACTCCTTACTGACCTATGGAGAAAAACACCCCATAATTATAAGCTCGAAGTCGCACATGGCAGAGCTAATTATTAGAGAAGCACATAACAGCCTCCACAGTGGCAACCAAGAAACATTAGCATATATTCGAAGAAAATATTGGATCAAGAACGCAAAGAGATGTGTCAAAAAGTCAATCGATAATTTAATAAGATGCATCCGTTACAAAGCAAAGACAGCTGAGCAGTTAATGGCTCAATTGCCAGCAGCAAGAGTCACAGCCACCCAGGCATTTACACACACTGGAGTGGATTACGCAGGACCAATGCAAGTACGAACTACAAAAGGCAGGGGTCAAAAATCATACAAAGGCTATCTGGCAATATTTGTATGTCTGTCAACAAAAGCAATTCACATAGAAGTCGTAAGCGACATGTGCACTGAGTCATTCATGGCTGCTTTAAAAAGGTTCATATCCAGAAGAGGTATGTGTTCCCACATGTGTAGTGACAATGGGACAACATTCGTAAGAGCGAACTCTGTACTACAACAAGAGAAGCCATAAAAATCCGCAAAGAGCCTCAGATCCAGGAGAGTACCACACACATGGGGTTGCAGTGGCACTTTATACCACCTTCAGCACCTCATTTTGGAGGGCTCTGGGAGGCAGGCGTGAAATCGGTGAAATATCACCTCAAGCGAGTGATTGGAGAAACGAGATTGACATATGAAGAGTTAACCACAGTAACTCACCAAATAGAAGCATGTTTAAATTCAAAACCACTTTGTGCATTATCCGATGATATTAACGAATTTCAAGTATTGACTCCTGGTCATTTCCTCATAGGAAGAGAGCTAGTAGCACCACCAACAATCATCTCAGAGAATATTGATGGTAATCTACAGGGAAAATGGAGGATAATACAAAAAATGGGAAAATATTTTTGGGACACTTGGCATAAAGAATATCTTCGCCAGTTACAGCAAAGACACAAGTGGAAATTCGAGAAGAATGTCGTACACGCAGGCAACATGGCATTGATAAAAGATGACAACAGCAGTGCAGAAAAATGGCCACTGGGTAGAATAGTAAAAACTTACCCAGACAAACAGGGAATACCAAGGGTAGCAGAAATTAGAAAAGCAGGGGATATAACAATGGAAAGGTCAATACACAAGCTAATCCTATTACCCAATGAGGAAGAAGAAACAAGAACAAAGCATCATGAAGAACAGCCAGAGCCACAAAAATTGAAAATAAGTCGTCTAAGCAAAAATGGAAGATCGTCATAATAGCAATATTGTTCATGATGGCTATGGGAAAAACAGCACCTACGAAGTTGTACCACATTGAGTACCCACAGCCAGGGTTCTACATTGAGCATATTGCACATGCAAAAATAGAAAGAGGAACGATTTCTTCAGTAAATTCTGCCCTTTGCTCCATTCTTAACATGCTGTCTTGGGCTTCACTCATCTCTCTTGTTTTGAGATATCCGTCTATTTTGTTATTTTTCCTTGTGATGTGGATTTTTTTTATTTATTATTTCAATAACATACCACGAGGATTTACAGCCTTAATACTATCGTACCGTGGGTGTCGACAAGGAGGAGAAAGGCAACTTGTTAATTCTGGACTTGAAGGTTTGGAGGTTCGAGGGAGAAGGAAAAACATGTGCCGGCAAGGAATTCCACAACTTGGAAGTCCTCGGGACAAAAGAGCGAGCATAACAAGATGTTCTGTGTCTGGTGACCTGGACAGTAAAAGGGTGCATTCGCTCTGTTCCCCTGGTAGATCTGTTGGGGGCAGCAGGTGGAGGCACTATGGAAGAAAGCTCCTCTGAGCAGTGCCCGTGCAGATATCTATAAAAGAGAGAGAGGTCACCAACGGCACGTCGGTGGGCAAGGGATGGCAGCCTTTGGGTGAGGGTAGGGTCACCGATGAGACGTATATCTCTCTTCTGAATGGAGTCCAGGATAGCGAGTGTAAAAGCGGCAGCAGCACCCCAGATGTGGGAGCAGTATTCGAGGTTTGGTCTTATTTGCGAAGTATATAAATAATAGAGATTAGCTGGTGAAAAGTATTTGCGAGCCCGGAAGAGGAAACCTAATTTCTTAGCAGCCGCTTCTGCTATTGATGTGACATGTTGGTGCCAATTGAGATTTCGATCCACAGAGATGCCAACAAGTGAAAAGGACTCATTACTTTGAAAAACTTGGTTGTTTATTGTGATGGGTCTAGGGCTGGTGTATCTCTTATGAAAAAGAAAGCAAGACTGTGATTTGGTGGGGTTGAATTGTACAAGGTTTCTATTTCCCCAGTCTAATATTTTTTAGAGATCCACGGAGATAAAACCCTCCATGAGTCTGCGATCCTCATCTAGTTGGGCTAAAGAGACAGGCTTAGAATATTGTATATTTGAGTGGAGGGTGCTGTCATCCGCGTAACTGTGAACTGGGTTGGATGTGCTAGAGAGGAGGTCATCGATGTGGAGAAGAAACAAAGTAGGGGCTAAAGCTGAACCTTGAGGAACTCCTGCATTAATTGGATACAGTTTAGAGAAATAGCCATCCACGACAACAGAAATGCTCTGGTTGGAGAGGAAATTTGCTGTCCATGTACAGAGTTTTGGTACATGAATCTTTTGCAATATGCTATTACCCGAATTATTCTTATAAATGACGAGAATCTTTGGATCAGATTTGTTGCCCTTGTTTGTATACCAAGACACACCACTACTTTTGGCTTTTTTCTTTCTTCTAGTACTTCGTGTGGCTTTTCTTCTTTAATTGGGTAATATGAACCTTGCAACCATGTATTAATTCCCAAATATATAGTGTAAGTATGGGCACACCACAGGGAAGTGTCATTGGTCCACTTTTGTTTACACTCTATGTAAACGATTTGCCGCAATTTATACAAGACGGAAAAGTCTTCATGTACGCTGATGACACTTCTATTGTTGTCTACAGCAAGACGGTGGAGGAAACTGAATTAAAATTAAAATCAGTAGTAGTACATTCATAAAAACAAGAGAACATTTGTTATCAACTCGGATTTTCATGGGCACAACACTCGTGAAAAAGATACTTTTCACCTGAATAAATGTCACCATTCTTTTTTTAAGAAGTCGCCATGTTATGCAGGTTGCTTTTTGTACAACCAGCTGCCTTGTTCTCTGAAGGACACAAATTGTGCAAAAAAATTTAGAAAGCAACTGAAGGTTGCTTTAATTACTCATAGTTTTTATAGTTTGAGTGAATTTTATGAAGCTGCACTGTGAACGTATGTTTTTTGTTGTGATGTAAAGCTCATTATATTTTAGATTTTTGGGCACGTACCTTTGATAAGTTGTGATAAGTTTTTATTTTTTTTTATCTTGGAAGTTTTTTGACTTGTCCGATTTACAATAATTGTAACTAAAGGACCAAATAAATATTATTATTATTATTATTAATAATATAAATTTTTGTACCCTTCAACTTACTAGAATTTTTTAGCACAAGTTTTTTCTGCACATAAGATGTAAATTCCACAATCACTGGACGATGACCATGCACTTTATCAATTGGATAAGCATCGCTGACAGCTGAGGTCTTCAACTTCATATCAAGCAGCTTATTCAGTTTATCTCTTATGAAGTCTGGCAGCTCTTCTGCACTATATTCAATATCACCTATACCAAAAATCACTATATTATTTTTCTTGATTTTTTTTCAAAACTCTCCAACTTAGACTTAAGATACTGGTTTTCTTTTCAACGGCCGTTATTCTCCCATTAAGTATGTCAAATTTTTTTAACAATGTACCCTCCAAATCCAGCAACAGCTTCTTCACCTCACACAGCAATTTACTGTTTGAAATTTCTCCAACTATATCACACATCCTATACTTGGATTATTTAACAATTATTTTGTTCAGCAGTATACAAGCCTGCTGCGATTTATCAGCGTAGTGATAAGCTAGATTAATTCTTAATATAAAGATCTCACAAATTTCTCTTGCTATGCTAGTATTTTATTATCTAAAAATTGTACTATATTGCAAATATTGACTGTCTAATTTAATTTTACAGCTCACCAAATTTCTATATTTAATTACAAAATATCTCACAAGATATTCAGTTGTTTTTCAGGAGCTCACACACAACCTTCGTTCACACCAATTCACCATATCTATGATATATATATATATATATATATATATATATATATATATATATATATATATCCCAATACTGTTTTCGGCCATTACAAAACCATTTTGCTTATGCGTCGGGTCAAGTATATGACCTTTTTAGATAAGAATAATGCAAAGCAAGTTAGTCTGACAGGGTACATGGAAAAACTGAGAATTATACTCTATTATTTTTTAGAAAAAGCAAAGGTTTACATTACCCCACTTTTCGGCGTGCAACCAAATTCAATCTGCTCGAGCATCCAGTGTATAGTTGAAAATATCGTCAACTATACAGCTTGTTTGACGACTGTGTGAATGTTTATTTCCGGTTTGTCGATAATTATGTGCCCAGACGGTGTTGCCGCGTTAGCGCTAAAGCATCTACATCTTAAAATAAGGATATATAAGTTTAATAATTATGCTCTGGTAACATTTTACTACATACGACTAACGTTATGTTGGCGGCGAGGTTTTACGGCGCAAATCAAACAAACGTCGCATGATATTATGTAGGGTAGTAGCAATTTTATTATTTAGGTTTGCTATTTTTTAGTTTATAAGAATACTTGCGTGCGTGTTTTGATTCCTTAAAGTCTGTCTATTTCCGTGACTATGGCTAATCAACGACGCCAGGGAGCACTTCTGGAAATTTTGCCGAACCCCTGCCTTTCTGTAAGGAGGGTGGGGATCTTTAACGTGTCCAACATATCCTGGTACACGGGACTGGCGGCTTTACACCCCCTCCGAAGGGCGGAACGTGCAGACATTCAACTTGCTCAAATACAATGCTAAAATCTCGGTTGATGTTAATTTTCCAGTATGTAATGAAAAAGTGAAAGAGGAACCCTGCGAATCGAACTCAGTACCCTTAGGTTCAGAGGCACACGTTCTTACCACTGGCCCACTGAGCCTCATAGAAGAATACTACGATTAACGAGTTAACTGTGCTTAAAACAAACCTAAATTAATACTTTAAACAGAATTCAGCTCACTGGTGAAAGGTTGTCAATTTCTCAGGTCAGGTCAGGTAGGTATAAAAATTTAACTTCTAGCTACATACAGTTATTAGTCTACTCTTTGATAATAGTAAAAGGTCAAATAACACTGTGCCGGATTTTCCTAGGCAGTTCGTTAAAGACTTGCATCACTAATAATCACATAACTCAACAAAAAAATTATCTCTTAATAGTTAGGATCAGAAACTCCATCAAACGGTCCTGATTGAATCCATAGTCAAATATATTAAGATCTTATCCCAACAGGCTACACTGAATGTTCTTTCTTATTGATATATTTTTTATCCTAATAGAAATGATCAACAATCTGCTACTAAATGCTTTACATTTCAAATAATATCATCATCACACATAATTAATTATTCTTTCCCTTACTTAGCGAAACCATGTTATGTCAAATATGGATACTTCTTCTCTGGCTTCACAATTACTTGTTTTCTTCTCTGTGACCGGTTTCGCGCTTTTACGACATCGCCAGATGTGTTTGGTCAATCAGTAGTGACACGAATAAACCGTTTTTTAAAAGGGGCCGCCATTTTAAAATGTGTCAGTTTAACAAAGAAAGGTTATATTTAGATTTTTTGGCGTTCTATATGCAACATACATCATATGATGATTTTAAACAAGTAACAATGATACTATTTTATTTTTAAAAATTGCGAAGAAACAAAAGTGCATCTTGAAAGTCAATTTATCTGGTTAGTTTTTTAACCAATACATTTTACGTCTATAGGAATTGTATCTACATAAACAGAAGTCATTAGCTCACGATTTTATTAAATTGTCATGTTTACAATACCTTTCCACTTACAAACACGTTAACCTTCCTTTTAAAATCTTTAAGTTTAGGGAAAAATGAATTGAAAATAGAGATTTGGTATCTGTGAAGTCCACCTCAAAATACTTTTTTTCTGGAAATTTGGTTAAATAATAATGACGATAAAATATTTTTTAAAGGAAAACGATTGCCATTTCAAAGTGAGTATGTTTAGAAAAAAATTACAAGATTTCAAAAAAGCACAAAGCTATTTTTTAGATTTTGATAAGACCAAAAAATCATTTCACACGTTGACTGTGCCCATTAACTTTTTTTTCGACCCCCCACGTCCAGTAGGTTTTCTCTAATATATGCTTTTTTATATCAAAAAAATCACATGTTATGATATAAAAATGCATTTTGAGTATATTTTTTAAAATTTTTCATCATATTCATATATGACTCATGAACTGTTTGTCTAATACATGGTTATATCAGTTCGTGTTAGACCTGTGCAACGTTCAGAACCAAGAAACTTTATTAGGTTATGTGCACTTCTTACTCTTCAGCAAATGGTTAACACATAAAATACAGTGATAATAGTGTTATTATTGCGGTTGTTTTGTCAAGATATGCCGGGTAAGTGAAATATTATTTATAAAATCTAAAAACTGACGATATTACTTTTAAAAGGAATATGGCACGAAAATATCTGACAGAGGCGGAATTAGCGGAGGAGATAAATAAATTTTTAGCTGGAGAAGACAGCGATGGTAGTGTCAAGAGACCCGAATTTTGATGGATAGATACTAACAAGGATGAAATGAAAAAAATCTTGGGAGTACTATTGTTTATGAGGATGTAAAGTTTCCTAAAATCGAGTGCTATTGGAAAAATGACGGCCTCTACTACCACCCCATCATGCACAAAATAAGCATGAGTTATAATCGATTCTCCTTGCTTCTTAGATGCTGACATTTTACGGACAGTTCCCTTCCAAGAGAAAGCAACAATCCTCTATACAAAATATCTCCCCTAACTGATGCTGTCGTAGGCAATATACAAAATCTGTATTCACCTGGAAAAACCGTCGCTATAGATGAGTCAATGATTCTGTTCAGAGGGAGATTGAAGTTTCGTCAATATAATCCGGGAAAATCCCACAAGTATGGCATTAAGGTTTATAGACTTTGCACTCCAAAAGGATTTGTTTGGAACATGAAAGTGTACTGCGGCAATGACCCGTCAATCGAAAATTTGGACAAACCAGGTTCAGTTGTTATCGAACTTGGAGAAAAACTGTTAAATAAGGGTAGAATTTTCATTACTGACAATTGGTACACTAGTGTTCCCCTAGCTCTATATTTTCAGAAGAGGAACACAGGCCTTCGTAGTACTCTAAGAAAAAATAAAAAAATTATCCCTAAAGAAGTCGTAAATCAAATCTGAAAGCAGGTGAGTCATTAGCTATGCAGGCTGATAACATAACAGTCATGAAGTGGCATGATAAGAGAGATGTCTTGATGCTAACTACATGTGAAGGAGCTGATATGTGTGTAGCTACAACTAAACGAGGTACTGTCTAGTCAAAACCTAAAATGATAAATGAATATAACATAGGTAAGCAGGGCATCAATATATCCGATCAAATGACAAGCTACTATAGCTGTCTAAGAAAATCTCTAATATGGTACAAAAAAGTTGTAGTGGAGTTGGTTTTAGGGTCAGTCATCACTAATAGTTGCAATATATACAACGAACTCAATCCTAACAAAGCACTTCGGCTACTGGAATTTATAGAACAGTTACTGCACCGCATTTTTGATGTGGAAAATATCACAAGACCATCAAGTTCAGGGAGTATCCGTAGTCATTTCTTACAGCAAATTCAACGAAAGGCTGATGAAATTATTCGTCGTAAACGGTGTCATTATTGCTACGTAAGGAACAAAGAAGGTAGGGACTCTGAATTTGCCGCAAAACGCACCAAACAGGTGGCAACAGAATATGAAACTTGCCAAAAGGCTTCTGCCTTGAATGCTTTAATGAGAATCATTAGTTTTTAGTTGTGTTTAGTTATGTTTATGTTTGGTTATGTTTATATATGTTTATTTTCACATGCATTCAGTTGTCTTTCGTAAAAAATAAAAATATATTGTAAGTAGATATGATGTTTACATAAACTATATACGTGTCGTAAAATTTTGATCTGCGGATGTCCAGTGAATCATATCTGATTCAGCAATTAGCAATAACATCAGCCATATGTTAACTAGATGTCCACTAAATATAAAGCAACGGAAACACAGCGTTCAGCAAGACGAGCTTTATTTGTATTAGTAGGCAAATGAATCACATATGTCTCAAGGAGGTCCAGTCAAATTATAGCATGCATCATATGTGATGCATGAGACAGTCAACGTGTTAAAAATGTTTTATCTCGTTGGCTCGCAACACACACACACATGCACGTGCGCGCGCTCTCACACGCACGCAAACACGCACGCAACCACGCGCGCGCGCGCGCGCACACAGGCATACACACGTTCAGTTGGTTAACAAAACACGTTTTCTTAAGTTATGAAACATCATGAAAAATGTCGGAGAAGATAGAAATATAAATTAAGCTTTACAATTTTTCTCTGGCTATTAGATTATGTATAACATTTGTATAACAGTTATTATTAACGACAAAAAAAACCATTAGTACTAACTATTTTTCCACAATGTTTAGGGCTGCGTCATCATTATCGATGTAATTCCTCAAACAAAGTATACTAAGACACAGTAGTTTTCGGTAACATATCATATGTAATAAAATGTATGGGTAAAAATTCATATTAAAAACCTTAAAATTCCCACTTCCAAAAAACTATGTTTTTTTTTCTTCTAAACTTTGAAAGAAGTGTTACAAGCTTAACAGTTTCTTACAAGGATAGGATTTTATTATATGTTAACATACAAAGTTAATACCGTAGAACATTGTTTTAATATAAGAGTTCCAGTTTCAAAAATTATAAATAAATTAATTTGGCGGTACATTTTATGAACATTAGTTTCCTAATGTGATAGTTTACAAAAAGAGATAGAACTAATATTCTGTGCTATTTATGTCTCCATTAAACAAATAAAAAATATAAAACTATTTATTACCCTTAGACTCTTAAACGAGAAATGCCTAAATTTTTTTTCTACTGATATATAATGTTATTCATTCTAAATGTTAAAAGGATTGAAGGAATAAAGATTTAAAAAAAGCGAATCTATAAGTATACTTAATTTTTATTTGCCTTTAGCCATTTAATGTACATTTTATTTTATTGGTGTAAATATTTTGCACCAGTACTTTTATCTTGGTCCATGTTTTATTATTTAACAAGTCTGGATTGGCCTTTAAAAGATTTTCACATTCCTCCGTTTTTGGTGCCTTCTTGGCGGTAATGTGGTCTTTAAAGAAATGGGCAACTAACGATTTTTCTTCATTTGACCAAGGTATTATTATTCTTTTCTTTATTTTTTTTATTAAATTATTATTTGGCGTGAGCAATTCCACTTTTTCTCCATATAAAGGCTCGTGAACATCTGCATCAAGACTTTCATTTTCGTCATTTTCTATAGGCTTATGTGTGTCATTTATGAGCTTTATATTACCGTCGTTTTCATCTGTAAACATTTGCTTCTCCATATTGGGATCAATCTCCTCAAGACTTTTCCCTTTGTATTTTGCTGCTTCGCCTTGTTCCATTAAAAGCAATAGTTTTGCTATTTTTTTGCAGTTTGATAAACATCATCGGGAAGCCGATAAACATGTGTGAACACCCATTGTGTGGCCCATTAAGGTCGCCAGCTTTTCAATATCATTTGTGTTCATGTTGAACATTTGTGTTAATGTAGCCAAATGTTTTCGCAGCTTTGTGGATGATAGAGCTTCAGGGTTCTTTGCACCAGATTCATGTGGGTGTTTTTGCATCACCTTATATCCAATGATCGATTGGTTTGATTTGCAGTTGGCAAGAACAGATTATCAGATTAAACAAAATCAGCCCGGACATCTAAAATTAATTTAATATGTTCTTAAATATCCTTACTGAATAAAATGGGTACGCCCCTTTCTCACTTTTCTCTTGTCACAACGCCCTTGAAATTTCGAAGTAAAATTTTTTCGACAGGTGTGACTGCCAATGCAAACTCTTCATAGTTTTCAGTTTCATTATTTTCACACGCAAGATAAGTCGAAAGGTTTAGACGTTGTAGCTCCCCAACCCTTTTACAATTCAGGAGCAACAGCCGGAAAAACACTGTCTCCAACAAACTTTTAAAAGCTTTCAAATCTTTGGTAGCTCCTGTTAAGTTTTTAACTGATTTCTCACCCAATTGAATAAGGTAAGTGCGAAATTTTTTCAGATCAGCAGCTAATGGAACTATGGTTATTTTGTTCCATGTTTTGGTGTTCAAGTCACTAACTGCTTGACTGGAAACTTCGTATCTCCACAAACTATCCAGTAGTCGTCTAAAGATATTTATATTTGCTTCGGCCTCTGCAGCAGACATGGTCATGTAATTGTATTTTTTCTTAATTATGTGTAATGTAGGTATGTCATAACAGTCTTTTAAAGTATGACTTATGTTCATAGAGAATGTATGGGAATGATAAACTTCTGTCGCTGGATCATACTTTGCAATTACTTTTATGCTTTGAACAACTATATGAAAAAACTGCGGCTATAGAAGATCAAATAGATTGTTGATCGAAGAATTGAGTGACTGTGAATGAGTACACTTGGAGAACACAAATCACCACAACACATTTTAAAAAGACCTGACGATCGTTTCCAAGTTAACGTCATCAGAGGATGAACAATTCTTAGAATTCCAAGAATTGTTCTGATGGCGCTAAGTTGGTTAGTGATACAATCTTCAGGTCTTTTTAAAATGTGTTGTGATGATTTGGGTTCTGCAAGTGTACTTATCAGTGCTCATCACAGGTTCCAATCTTTACTTAGTGACGTGAATGCATTAAAACTTTCGACAGCTACATCATTTTTCGTGAACAGATATTTAAATGATGCTATTCTCGGTGTGTGTTCAAATACCTGTTTCCAAAAGCGCATATTAGGGCATCTCTCTTTGCAGTCAACGATACTTTGTCTGCTCGCATCTTCGAGAAAACTTTGGATCGTAAGTTAAGGTCACCATTATTATTTGGAATGAGTAGATCTTGCCCTTCGCTAAGAGGTACCTTAGAGAGAGGGTTTCTGGATTTGGTACAAATCTGCTTGTGTTTCCATGAAAATAGGGACAAATGGCATAATTCTCCTCCGTATGGTTCATACTTTGATGTACTGGTTTAAACCAAGCATCAGCATTTTTTATGAAGTTTCCCCCTTTCCTTTAAGTAGAAATCTCCCTTTTTCTATTCAACGATTTTATGGGTAATGTAGTAATACGCTGCACCTCGATTTCTGTTCTATGATTTCTTGTTACTTGTCTTGCAAAATTTTGGACATCATTTTCACAGTAAAAACAAAAATCTGGTTTTCTTGCAGCCTTATTTTTAACTTTTTTTTTTCTAAAACAAAAAAAAATGGGTTGAATGATCCGTTTTTAATCAATGGATTTTTAAAATAATTTGTGGAAGATAAAAACAATTTTTAAAGAATTGAAACAAGGCTGTATGTCTAATGAGTGAAGATTGGAACTTGTCATGAGCACTGATAATTACAATTTGGAGAACCTAATTCATCACAATACAGTTTTGAGACCTGACGCTCGTTTCTTACACAACGTTAGCGTCATCAGAGGGATAAATAAATGACGATGAGTTTATTTATCCCTCTGATGACGCACTTTATTAGCGAAACGATTGTCAGGTCTAAAAGCTGTATTGTGATGAATTAGGTTCTGCAAATTGTACTTATAAGTCTTTATGTGAGAAGCATTAAGTTTTTAGAACAAAAGACCAATACGATTTGAAAAATATTAAATTTCGTTTTCATGACTCTAAGCACTTCTTTTCATTTTTTGTCCTCAAAATATTAAAGACACTCAGTTGGTATTAATACGCTATTCACTTTTCTTCTATCAAATTGTAACAAGGGAATATTGACTACTAAATATCGTAGGGATCTGGAATGTTTTAAAACTAGGTCATTAGCATATGATTTACCTTGCTCACTGATTGGTCACCATGCTGATGGCTTCTCGACGGTTGATGCACAGGGTCAGATAATGAATTTGTAGTTTTAGATGGCAAAGAAACATCTCCATTATCGTCTGATGACGATGATACATTTTTGTCTTCATCTGATGGTGGCATGTATTCCTCATCTGAAGATAAAGGTACATAATCGTCTTCATCTGATAGTTCAGGTATATATTCCTCTTTGTCTAATGTTGAAGATATATATTCATCATGGTGCAATAGCAAAGCATCCTGCTCTGCTTCTGTAGCTAAATTAATTTCTGGAGACTGTATAGCCTTGTAATATTCAGTAACTTCATTATGAAGTTCATTTTGCAAGGATGAACATATTCCACCGTCTTGAAGGAAAATGGGTTCGTTTATATCAAAAAGAGAATTTATTTTAGAAGATTGTAGTGAATCTTTACTTTCAGAATCTAAAAACAACAATTTTAATTAATATATATCAATTTTTCAAGATAGTGCTAAATAAATGATAATCTGCCATATCGTGGATAAGCGATTGTCAACATTTCTTTTTCATTTCTTGACTTTCCATGCTTTATCGCATTTTTTTAACAGAATTGTGTAACATGCGTAAGGTTTTACTAAGATTATATATAAAAATGTATTTTTTTAAACTCTTAACAAATCAAATCTCTATGTTAATTAACTATGTGTTCCTATTTACACATTGGTTTTGCTTTTTCCAAAATGTTCTGAATCCGATTCATTCTAAATAAATAATTAAATATAAAATCATAATATAAAAAATTTCGGGACGCAGCAAGTGCGTTATGGTAGCGAATTTTCTTTAAAATATTTTTAATAGCAAATGTCCTTCTTTGATGAAAACAGGCATCAAATTCGGTTGCCTATATAGTAGAAACAATGTACCATATTTCAATTCATTGACTGTTGTTGCCCTTACTTGGTGAAACTTGTCCATACTACATACAGACTTGGAGACTACTTCTCTGGCTTCACTGTTGGTTTTTTTTTTGTATGTGAAGGACGTAGCCAACGTGTAAGCTAACGAGCAAGTGGCCCTTCGAATTCTGGAAGTTCTAGGATGTTCTTCAATGCTTCTGTGACTATAGTTTCGCTGCTTGACAGCATTTTCAGACAGATTAAAATTGAATTAGTACGAAATCATGACAACTACAAATAAATATCTGTTGCTATGTTATGATATGATGTTTTGATCAAAAAATTTTATCAAATTGAAAATAAAATGAAACACAGATGACAGATGAGGTTTTCAAAATGTCTATGTGATGTATGTCAATATTTAACATAAAAACTAGAACTAGCCTATAATAACTATGATAACAGTTACAACAATAAAATAACTAAACAATAACAGTATAAAAGTAGTCTCTATATAACGAAAATATCGACATACATCAACTCATTATTTTATTACAACTTTTTTGAAATAATAGTTAAATTTATTTTCTTTGACATATTTAATTAGAGAGAAGAATATCCAAGAAAGGGGAATCCGTTAAATCAGTTTGCTCGTTTAAAACAAGGTAGTTATTGTCGTGTGTGTGCCTTTTGATTTCTAAAGCTTCAAAAAAGTCTAGTTTACGTTTGTCATTATAAAAATGTTGTGGTTGTATGCGGTTATTTACTGTAGGTCTATGTTCGGTATCAATAATATATTTTGCAAATGTAGATTTGTCAGCGTGGTTATTTCTAAATGCAGAAATATGTTCTTTGTATCGGGTGTTAAAATTTTTAGAAGTTTGACCTATGTAGATTGCATTAGAATGTGTACAAGCTAATTTATAAACTCCAGCTTTTGTCAGGAAACAAGATTTTTCTTTCGCGTTAAATAACAAATCACGCGTCGTGTTGTAAGATTTAAAAGCTACCTTTGTATTTGTACAGGTATTTAAAATTTTTGAAATATTTTCTGAAATGGTTCCAAAACAAGTTTTCGAAACGTATCTGTTGTCTTCTTTGTCTCTAATATTTGGATAAATTAAATTAATCGCTAATTTGTATTCTTTTCTCTCTATTATTTTATCTATTATTTTAACAGAATAACCATTATTAAATGCTGTCTGCTTAATTATTGAAATTTCTTTTTCAAAATTGTTTTGTGACATAGGTATTGAAAATGCACGATGTATCATAGAATGGTAGACTGACAGCTTTTGTGAAAAAGGGTGACATGAATCGTATAGTATGGTTGTGTCAGTGTAAGTTGGTTTCCTATATATTGAAAAGTCAAATGAATTATTTTCTAACTTTCTAATTGTTAAGTCTAAAAAATTTATACAACTGTTAGCTTCTTCTTCCAAACTTAATATTTGTGTGAAAGTTATTAATAAAATTCAAAAATTCATTTAATTCTGTATGACTACCTTGAAAACATGCTAAAATATCATCTACATATCTATACCAAAAGACAATATTATGCGAAAGTTCTGATGTTAAAATTTGGTTCTCTAAGTTTTCCATGAATATGTTGGCTAATAAAGGTGACAACGGACTACCCATAGGTAGACCTTCATTTTGCATATAAATTTTATTATTAAATTTAAAATAGTTTTGTTTTATACATTCGTTAAAAAGATTCATGATTTCTTGTCTTTTTATAACATTTACGTTCTTTTCTATTAAAACGTTTTCTAATAGAGGTAAACATATTTTTAATTACAGGTTAGTGATGTTGTTACTGGACACATTTGGCACCTGCTCGCCCGACTCATTACGCCCGTACATTAAGGCTTTGCCATCATTCTAACAAGTAATAAACCTTTTGCCTTTTGCATGATTACTCTTAAGTAGGTAACACAACTGCTAAGTAATATATCGACTGGTGATTGATTGTTGAGCTATGTAATTATATTATGTGACCGTTAGTCGATTGTTAGTAATATAAGAGGTTACCTCTATTCTTTACTAAAAGGGTTGTAACCTTGTGTCATCGAAGGGTTGCGTTCGATATAATTATTCAATATATATATATATACAAAAACGTAGCCCTTACATATAGGTTAATAGCAAATTGAGCTTTTCAAATATGAAGCATTAATCAAAATTCGCTACGCCTTATGTTTTTGCATTTTCCTTCGAAATATAATGCATGTTTGTAGTAAAGAAATTCTGGACGCAGCAAGTGCGTTATGGGAGCGAATTTTGATTAAATGCTTCATATTTGAAAAGCTCAATTTGCTATTAACCTATATGTAAGGGCTACGTTTTTTTTTTCATATATATTGAATAATTATATTGAACGCAACCCTTCAATGACACAAGGTTACAACCCTCTTAGTAAATAATAGAGGTAACCTCTTATATTACTAACAATCGACTAACGGTCACATAATATAATTACATAGCTCAACAATCAATCACCAGTCGATATATTACTTAGCAGTTGTGTTACTTACTTAACAGTAATCATGCAAAAGGCAAAAGGTTTATTACTTGTTAGAATGATGGCAAAGCCTTAATGTACGGGCGTAATGAGTCGGGCGAGCGGGTGCCAAATGTGTCCAGTAACAACATCACTAACCTGTAATTAAAAATATACCTGACCAAACCACTGTTCATCTAAAGCAGAACGTAACATATATACGAGAGGCATTCAATGATTAGTTTATCAATCATTTACCAATCACACGCTCCACTGAGCGACTAAACATCAATAACTATTTATATTCAAAGCTCCACTGAGCAAACTAACATTAAGAGCAGTTTTCACATAATGCTCCACTGAGCAACTTCAACATTAACAGCATTTCCTAATCAAGGCTACACTGAGTCACATCATCATCTCTCAACAGCGCACATCAATGCCTTGGAACTGCTTCTCAACAATGTCTAACTGCTCAACAATCAGTTTCTCAAACAATAATTACTCAGACAATAATTACTCAAGTAGTTACTCACACGATAGTTACTCAAATAATAATTACTCAAATAATAATAATTACTTAACCAATAGTTTAGCTTATGTGTTTAATTGGGTGCCGTACCTAACACCATGTCAGTGCCGACTTCCAGGTGTGCAATGAGGCACAGTTCAATGCCTCACCTAGAGTGCTTGTCACTGTCAGAGTTGGATACCGAGAAGTGCAATAGGCACACGATGCACACTCCAGGGTGTGCCCTTCTCCAAGTAGCCCGACTCCTACACTGGGACTGACATGTGCAATGAGACCAACGGGTGAACTGACCACAGTGTCTCGGTCAAGGTACCAGCTCGACCAAAAATGCGACACGGTACCACCGTGAATACTGAGAAGTGGACGCATCGGAGTATTCTCTACGATAAGTCCTCTCCAATATCCAGCTATCGACGGGAGTAGGTGCACTGGATACCTAGAGTGAGCTCAGCTGTATCCCTACCGAAATCCATCGATGCAAACAAACAACCATGTTGCGGTTACGTAACCTGGGACCAAACCCAACGCCTCTACCAGTATGACGCCCTACTGGGTGAGCAAACAGCGAAGGTGTCCCTCACACCTTCCAAACTATCATCAATTTTCTTTCAAACAGACTCTACTTTATTTACTCTAAACAAACAGACATAATTCAACTCTTACTTAATATGAATATTGACTTAACCTCGTATAAGTAACAACCCTAATGTAAACTTGGCTAATCCCTAAATTATTTTATAAAGCCCCTTTATTTGAATATCATAATTACTTCTCAATTTATAACTTAGCCTCATATAAATAATAAACGTAATCTAAACTTAGCCTCGTATAAATAATAAACGTAATCTAAACTTAGCTATTTCTCAAGTTATTTCATAAAGGCTATTTATTAAATGATTACCTAAAACCACCCTTAGTCATATACTTATTGAAATTATTACTCAATTTATAATTAGACAACGAACAACTGTACAATAAACAAACGAATATGCATTCTGTGAGAAGACTCACCTTTTATGAAGGTATATAACGTGCACTGTAAATTTCACTAATTCGAGCATATTTTAATGCAGCTCAGGTCATGGCTAACGCACAAATGTGTAGGTATGGTTTATTTCAACCGATGCTAAGGGGAATATAAAATGAATAGTGCGAGGTCCTTGAGTCTAAGGGCTGCATAATAACCACACACACCCCACACGTCTATCTTTAAGTAAACAATTTTTAAACGCTCATCGCTTGACACTTTAGATCTAATGGGAATACTCTGACTAGTAAAACCTATTCACCTAAGAACGTGTACGTTAAATATGTACAGAGTGTTTTTATAATAAAATGACATTATGACCAGAGCTAGAAAATACATTCCTTACATATAAGGTTGACCAAGAAACAGATTTTTTCGGTTACACTTAAAGTTTACTTTCGGAAATTTTTGTACGTTTTCAAACAATAAAGTTATTTTGATGAAACATGGCACATTGTTTTTACTATATATGTTATACTAGTAATCAAATTTGATGCCTGCTTTCTGAAAAAAAAAACACATTTACTATTAAAAATATTTTTATGAAAATTCACTACCATAACGCACTTACTGCGTCCCGAACTTTTCTATTTTTACTTTTTATTTATCAGCAGGAATTTATTTATAATAGAGAACTCGGATTTTATTACATGTACATTTATCATGGCCAAACAAGGCTTCGTTTATAAGTTATATATTATGGGTAAAGCAGGATGCCTCTTAATACAAATATTTATACTTATTAAAAACGTCCTGCTTTATTTACTGTCGCCGGTCTTCGTCTAACGTTGAAGATATATATTCATTATGGTGTAATAGCAAAGCATCCTGCTCTGCTTCTGTAGCTAAATTAATTTCTGGAAACTGTATAGCCTTGTAATATTCAGTAGCTTCATTATGATGTTCATTTTGCAATGATGAACATATTTCACCGTCTTGAAGGAAAATAGGTTTGTTTATATCCAAAAGGGAATTTATTTTAGGGGATTGTAGTGAATCTTTATTTTCAGAATCTAAAAACAACAATTTTTATTAATATATATATATATATATATATATATATATATATATATATATATATATATATATATATATATATATATATATATATATATATATAAATTTTTCAAGATAGTGCTAAATAAATGACTAATCTGTCACATCGTGGATAAGCGATTGTCAACATTTCTTTTTCATTTCTTGACTTAACATGCGTAAGTTTTTAAGTTTTTACTAAGATTATATATAAAAATGTATTTTTAAAACTTTAACAAATCAAATCTCTATGTTAATTAACTATGTGTCCCTATTTACACATTGGTTTTGCTTGATGAATGGTTTTCTAAACATCATAGTTTTATAAGAAAACTTAAGAACTTAAAATACATAGGCACTAAAATCATTAACTTAATTACCTTCAGAACGAACCTTTATTTGTCTAGCTACGTCTCCTGATAACGCATTCAATTTCCTGGCAATTTCCAAAATCCGATTCATTCTAAATAAATAATTAAATATAAAATCATATTATAAAAACAGATAAAATTAATATAAAACTTATATTAAAGTTAATAAGAAATAGGAAAATGTTAACCATGTCCTTGACGATTTTTATCAATCAGCTTTTTTGCCATCTATCAAACATGAGGAAATTGTTACACCATACACCATAATGACTGCAAATAATTCCAGTTGATTAAAGCTTTGTTAGAATCTTTCAACTGTGTTATTTAAATGTCTATGTTATAAATATACTCTGTTTATTAGTGAATTTTCTTTAAAAAATTCACTAATGAGGAGAGCTCGACTTTTGTATTTTGAACAAATTTCTTCAAATGAGCGCTAATTTGGCCCCATAGAACACATGTCCGGGGTCAGTTTCGATTTATATATATATATATATATATATATATATATATATTTGTGTGTATGCGTGCGTGCGTGCGTGTGTGTGTGTGTGTGTGTGTGTGTGTGTGTGTGTGTGTGTGTGTGTGTGTGTGTGTGTGTGTGTGTGTGTGTGTGTGTGTGTGTGTATGTGTATCACACCGATAACTCAAAAAATAATGGGGGCGATTTTGATTAAATTTGGCAAATACCTTCCTTTTGCAAGTGGCTTGGATAAGTTCGTTAGCCAGGAAAATCGGCCGAGGTTTTCCCGGAAAATTTTGTGTTTCTTTAGAAAAAAAAATTATATCTCCGGAAATAGCAAAGTAAGGGCAACCAAATTGGTACACGAGTTTATATCGCTATAGGTAAATTACCTACCAGAATTTAGCCTTGTAGGTCAAAAGACAAAAAGTTATAGGCATTTAAAGAAAAATAAATTAGGGTTTTCCTCGAAACGTCAAAGTCGCGATTTAAAACGTCAAAATTGTAAACATTTAGGCAAATAACTTGAATCTAATACGGGCTATGGAAAAAAAATGTCTCAAGAAGAATGTTTTACAAACCCTGAAGTCTTAGTTTCAACCGTCATTGTCCTTCCTTTTACTCAAATGTTTCCAGAAAATTAATTTCAAATAGACCCTTTCTCCGATGCTTGGCAGTAGCCTTAGCTATAGAGTTTATCATTTAATGGTATATAATTTTTGTCGAATTTTCGTAAAAAATCAATAAAGCTCAATATAGCCGTTATTATACAAGATATGAAAAAAAAAATCAGAATACTAAAATAAATGGTTGAGAACTTCTTATGTTGGCCACCAGAAGGCAGAAATTAGTTGCAGTTCTTAATACATGTAATAGATCGCACAATAAACTAACAGTATATGAAAAATAATCATTATATGCCTTTTGGCGCCTGGTTCCCTGTTCGTTAATTCTATCCAATTAATGAATTTCAGATTTTTATGACATGAAATGCGTGAATGAAACGGTAAAAAAAATGTAGCCGAAGATGGGAGAATAAATAGGCATCGACATATACACATATTTATAGTGAATTTTCGTAGAAAAAATGCACTAATGGGTAGATCCCGACTTTTGAATTTTGAAAAAAATTTTGCAAATGAGCGCGAACTAGGACCCCTAAAACCCATATCCGAGGTCAGTTTCAATTTTTATATGTCTATATATATATATATATATATATATATATATATATATATATATATATATATATATATATATATATATATATATATATATATATATATATATATATATATATATATATATATATATATATATATATATATATATATATAATCACACCGATAACTCAAAATATAATGGGCCTATTTTGATAACATTTGGCATGTACCTTCCTTTCGTAAATGGCTTGGATAAGTTCGTTAGTCAGGAAAATCGGATGAGGTTTTCCGGGAAAATTTTGAGTTTTCATTCGAAAAAAAATTGTATCTCAAAAAATAAAAAAGCTATGATAACTAAATTTGGTAGGTAGGTTTAGGATATAACAAGTAAACTATACACCAAAATTTAGATTTGTGGGTTACAAGAAAAAAAGTTATAATAAAATATTTTGTGCCAGATCATTTCTATGAAAATTCACTACCATAACGCACTTGCTGCGTCCAGGCTTTTTACTTTTTAGTGAATTTTCGTAAAAAAAATTCACTAATGAGGAGATCTCGACTTTCGAATTTTGAAAGAATTTCTTCAAATGAGCGCTATTTAGGACCCCCGGAACCCAAATCCGAGGTCAGTTTCAGACTTTATATGTTTATATATATATATATATATATATATATATATATATATATATATATATATATATATATATATATATATATATATATATATATATATATATATATATGTGTGTGTGTGTGTGTGTGTGTCACACCTATAACTTAAAAAATAATGGACCGATTTTGATAAAATTTGGCACATACCTTCCTTTCGCAAGTCGCTTGGATAAGTTCGTTAGCCAGGAAAATCCGCCGAGGTTTTCCCGGAAAATTTTGTGTTTTCTTTCGAAAAAAATTTATATCTCCAAAATTAACAAAGTAAGGGCAACCAAATTTAATACGCGGGTTTACATCATTATAGGTAAGTTACCTACCAAAATTTAGCTCTGTAGGTCAAAAGACAAAAAAGTTATAGGCATTTAAACAAAAATAAATTGGGGGTTTTCACAAAACGTCAAAGTTGCGATTTAAACGTCAAAATTGGCAACATTTAGGAAAATAACTTGAATCTAATACGGGCTATGGAAATAAAATGTCTCAAGAAGAATGTTTTACAAACCCTGAAGTCTTAGTTTCAACCGTCATTATCCTTCATTTTAATAAAATGTTTCCAGAAAATTCATTTCAAATAGACCCTTTCTCTGATGCTTGGCAGTAGCCTTAGCTATAGAGTATCGTTAATAGTATATAATTTTTGTAGAATTTTCGTAAAAAAAATCAATAAAGCTCAATATATCTGTTATTATACCAGATATGAAAAAAAATTGTATATATTAATTATAGGGTGTCTTAAACTACATCTTAAAAAATTATTTCTACAATCACAGGAGGCCCATAAGTCGTTGGTGATACAAATTTTCTTTTTTCTTTTTTAATCAAACACGCCTTATGTTATTGCATTTTTGCATTTTCCATCGAAATATAATGCATGTTTGTAAGAACAAAAATTCTGGACGCAGTAAGTGCGTTATGGTAGCGAATTTTGTTCAAATGCTTAATATTTTTATAGCTCAATTTGCTATTAACCTATAAGGTTGACCAAAAAACGAGTTTTTTCGGGAACACTTTAAGTTTACTTTCGGAAATTTTTTTACATTTTCAAACAATAAAGTTATTTTGATGAAACATGGCACATTGTTTTTACTATATAGATTATACTGGTAACCAAATTTGATGCTTGCTTTCTTAAAAAAAAACACATTATTGCTATTAAAAAATAGTTTTATGAAAATTCACTACCATAACGCACTTGCTGCGTCTCGAGATTTTTATTTATCAGCAGGAATTTATTTATAATAGAGAACTCGGATTTTATTACATGTACATTTATCATGGCCAAACAAGGCTTCCTTTATAAGTTATATATTATGGGTAAAGCAAGATGCCTCTTAATACAAATATTTATACTTATTAAAAACGTCCTGCTTTATTTACTGTCGCCGGTCAAAATTGTCATTATTAATAAAGAAACCTTTGGTAGCCTACGACCTTTACAGCATTATAATTTAGTTATTTAACCGATATTTAAATGTGGTAAATATATTAGATACCACATACGATAAGGCAGCCTACTTCAGAATTCAGATAGATGCACTTGTTAATTAAAGACCTCATACCAACGATGGTCTAAAAAAAACCTCAAAATTAGTAGTTGTTTAGACAAAAACATAAAATAATTTTAACGTACTAACTCAAATATCCGATAATTTTAAAATGTAATTATTTATAGCTTAAGCTATCTAACATTTAGGTACCAGTCTCAGTTCGAGATTAGCGAGGGCAAGAAAATTTTAAACCTGGTTATTTGAATTTCGAGCTGGATGATACAAGTTTTTTCAATCCCCACAATTACTGCTGTTAATGTCATCTTCATTATGACACATGGGTGTAACCACGAATCTCTGCCTGCAGCAGCTCTTTTCGTTTCGTTGTAGCTTCGCCGCTTCACCAATTGGGGCAGGTTTTTCAGAAGTTTTTTTCTTAGTCGACCTCTTCCATTTTCTACAAGTATGCGTCCTTCAAATAATGTTTTATAAAATTACTATGTCTCAGAAGATGCCTACCATATATTAACTTCCTCTATATAGCTTTCGGTAAAGATATTTCTTCTCTCAACTGTCCTAGCACATCCTTATTAATCTTTTTATCCGTTTACCTTGTCTTTATGATTATACTTCCTGTTCACATTTCAAAAACTGTTATTATCTTCATATCCTGCTTATGCACAGTCCAGCTTTCCGCTCTATACATTATAACACTCCATTGGTATGATTTGGTGAACCTCTTTCTTCAGTGTAAGTTACAGTGTTTATTAGTGAGGATAGTATTTTGTCTGTTAAATGTCTTGAATATAAAACTAATATCTTGAATACTAACTTCATTAAAAATAAAACATTAAGACGACTTCAGTCTTCATTAGCAACCAAACATGTTATGACAAAAACCACTGAAACCCTAAAAAGAGTAATATAATAATATACCTAGTAACCATTAGTGGGAGTAAAAAAATAAATAAAAACAAGTCTGTAAATGATCTGTAGGAACAATTACAATTGTGTCAAAAATGTTAAGCTAAGTTGTTCCACAGACTTAAAGTAAACAAATAGACCATAAGAAAAAAATTGCATTCAACGCTAAGTCTTTATCGATTTCAATTTCGTTGCTGTCTATTTAATAAGTTAAATTACGAAATATGTATAGTTGTACAATATTATATGAGTATTATAACCTATATATTGTTTCATTAAATTGTTACACATAAGTACACTTGGAGAACCCAATATCGACAACACATTTTTAGCGTCATCAGAGGACAAAAAATTCTGGTGTATTGTACTGGAAAGAAAGGCGCCTTATTCTTTATCTGTACATAAATCAAAGTAATATAATACTTACTAACGGAAATGCAATTAAAGATAAATTAATTTTATCTTTAATAAAATTAATTTATCTTTTTTATTAATAAATTGATCTTTTTTATTAATAAATGTTCAATTTATTTATACAAAATACAGCCGACTATTGGAGAAGACATCAGGAATAAAATTAAATAGGCAAATGTATCATTAGCGGTACGCAAATGACAGACAGCTGGTGGGGGTAGACGAAGAAAGACTAGCAAAAGAAGCGCAGTGTACGCAGTGTACTAGTTGAGGTGTTAAGAAAAATTAAACTATAAAGTAATATGACGAAAATAAAGAAAACAAGTAGAAAGGTTGAGTATTCTTATGGTTAATGGTAAATGTAGCATGTAACTGTAAAGGTGTATCGCAATGGCAAAGCATGCATAATAAGAGACAAAATACTCAATAATAAATATTAAAAGTTGGACCGAGGGAAGAGGTTTATCAAATCATACGTATGGAGTGTTGTAATGTACAGTGTGGGAGGCTAAAATTTTAATAAACAGAGCATTAAGAGAATAGAAGCTTTTGAAATGTAAACATAGAGAAGCATTACAAAGATGAGGCATATCGATAGAAAGACGAATAAAAGGGTGCTAGAAGAGGTGGGAGAAAAAAGATACTTGCTGAAAGAAATTGAGAGGAGAAAGGATTAATTTGTTAGACATATTCTGAGACATAATAACTTTCTGACATTATTTTAAGCACACATACATGGAAAAAGAGAAAAGGTAGACCAACAGAAAAACTTCTGAAAAACCTACCAAAATTGATAAAATACGATAACTACAATGAAATAAATAGCTGCTGATAATAACAGAGTCATTGTTGAGACGTAATTGCGACACCGCATGTAGACTGTGATGCTATGTATATTTTCCAAGGCATGTAGATGTAATATTAACAAATACACCTAACATCCTCTGATAAAGCTAACTTTGTTAGTGAAACGATTATCAGGTGTATATGTACCTTATAGTGGTCGCACATATTGCAAAAATTTTACTTTGTCTATATAACATTAATAATGATGACTAGGCATATATTTTTATTATATAAAACTATAAATTAATAAAGTAGGTATTGTAAGAACTAACGCAAAAGCCAATTAATAACGTTTCTTGAAAAACATAGTAACAATATAACTGAATGATAATTCTGCAAAAAAAAAAACACATATAGCTAAGATTCATTTCCACTCAATGCCGCCTATGTTATCCTCCACTCAATCCAGTGTTCTTCAGTTGAGTGGTTAAGGATCCCCTTCCATCAAGGCCAACCAATTGGGACCCATACATGTTGCGTGTCTAAGACCAAGGCAGTGTTGCCAGCTGACATTCGGCCCACCCGACCTTAGGAGGTCCACCGACGAACTGTAACATTTCAGACTAACCAGGCTAGAGCAATCACAATTACCACTAACAAAAAAAAACTCAGAACAATAAATT
Source organism: Tillus elongatus (assembly GCA_964006375.1). Taxonomy (NCBI): domain Eukaryota; kingdom Metazoa; phylum Arthropoda; class Insecta; order Coleoptera; family Cleridae; genus Tillus; species Tillus elongatus. The sequence continues at coordinate 101,911,250 of OZ023265.1, read as the reverse complement.
ATTCGGCTGCCAATGCTAGACATTAGATAAAAGCTATTAAAAAAAACATGAAAACCACACATGCTTAACTAAAAATGTTATAAGATTATTACTAGAAACACATGTGCACATTTTGTTTCAGGCCTATCTTATCTACAGGAGCTTGGATATCCACTAGTCCATTAAAACTAATGAGTACCGCAGCAAACTCGGATAACCGCCAGTCCAGGCCTGGATCGTCAGCGCCCAACATGCTGCAAAATCTAAGGACGGAGTTCAAATTTATTAGAACTACCGCAACCTTATCCAGGCGTTCAGAATCAATCCGAACCCGATTTTGTACTCAGACACTTACCTACTGGTAGCATCTGAAGCTAGGGCTCCTCCTCCCGCGCAAACGTTATTCATGGCTTTAGGTTCTCTATGCCAGCTACATTGACATACGGGATCCTCGTTCGCGCAGACCCTGGACTATCTTGAACCTCAAAGCTTTCATTACTAACGACTTTTGTAACTTTAAATAGGTCTCTCCATTTTGGTAGCAACTTTTGACTTGTTCCACTTGCTAACAACTTTCGTTAAAACTAAATCACCAAGCTGAAATTCGTTTGGTGCTCATCTATTCTTGTCGAACCGTTTCTTATTTGCTGCTTGAGTTGTCTTAATTCGCTGAGTCATACCTTTTCGACTAGCTATTACATCAAATGCCATTTCAGCTCCATCTTGCTCAGAATGTTTTTCCATGGTAGATACTCGAAATCTGAAAAAAAGCTTGGCTGGGTGTTAGGTTAGGTTTGATTGTGAGTGGGCCATACCGGTCCCTCCACTGCGACCATAAGGTCTATTGTGGCTCACGCCTAATAGTCTATATTTCGCCCAACAAAGCCAGCCTCCTGCAGAGTTCGATAATCTTTGTGGGCGAAAGTTGATCCAGATCTTCCGGAGCAAAGCTTTGTCTTGCTAAAGAGCAGGTGTCTAGTCCTGTCCACCGCCGGACAGGAACACAGTACGTGCTCTGCTGTTTCGTCACTCTCCATACACAGCCGGCACTGAGTTTTCTGACCGACTCCAATTCGGTGCATGTGGTGACACAAGCGGCAGTGTCTTGTATACAGGCCGACTAGATTACTGAGTTGTCTGTTTAGCGCTAGAAGTTTTTTAGCCCGTGACTCTGACAGGCCATTTATGAAGGCCTTAGAGTGAGCTAATCCTGGCAGATTTTACCATTGCTGGATTGTCAATCTTTCTGTCCAGGTCTTTAAGGTGCGTTTTGCTGTGCATGATGATATCCCCAGTACAGGTTCTGGTCCGATGAAGTCCCCCTGGGCTCCACTCCTGGCAAGCGCGTCGGCCGCAACATTGCCATCATGGTCCGACTGACCCGGCATCCAGACCAGCGACACCTCATTGCAGCTGCCCAGTTTGTTGAGGGCAGATTTACAATTCCGTACCGTGTTTGAATTGCAACGGTAGGAAACAAGAGCCTTTATTGCAGCTTGGCTATCTGAATATATCTTTATCGATTTGTGTGTGCACTGGTTTTCTTTACTTTCCCTTGCACACATTTCGATGGCATACACTTCTGCCTGGTGTATGGTTGCGTACTTTTCAAAGCTAGTTGATAGTCTAGCATCAGTGTTGCTACCATATGTGCCGGCTCCTACCCCCCTATTGGTTTTGGAGCCGTCAGTATACCAGCAGAGATCGGCCCTCAATAGGGTCGTTTAAATTCGTTCCCAGTCCTGCCCTTCTGGGAGGATGGTCTTGAAAGACAGATATCTACTGATCTTTGTAGGCATCAAGTCTGAGACCATTTCCAGAATCCCATGACCCTCAATGTCATCGAGGAGTCTGGACTCTCCCAGACTGATTTCCTTTGGCATGCTGCCGACCGTTTGTTTTAATCTGTACGTTGTCCACCTCGCCACCCTCTCCAGCCAAATGTGAAGAGGTGGAATATTAAGGAGGACCTCCAGAGCGGTGCTTATCGCTCCCGTTATCATCAGACAAGCTTGTCTCAACATCGACCCTGCTCTTGTATGGAGGAGTCAAATAGACTCGTTGGCTGGTAGGCTAGCCTCATCAGTGTATGCAGTGCGTAAGATATATATATATATATATGTATATATATATATATATATATATATATATATATATATATATATATATATATATATATGTATATATATATATATGTATATATATATATATATATATATATATATATATATATATATATATATATATATATATATATATATATATATATATATATATATATATATATATATATGATCTTCCTCCTAACATTCCTGTCGGCATCCAACAGAGCAGGATAGCAACAGCCCTCTTTGCAGATGACACAAGTTTTATTATCACTGGTAATGCTGGTAGTGGTGTCAATAAGACTGTGGACAATGTTCTTCGTGAGGCGAGAGCTTGGTTTAATGATAATGAACTGTTCCTCAATGAGGATAAGACAGCTTTAATCAGTTTTCATGCCAGGGTACCTTCTAATGAGTCGAACACTGCTATGAATTTTCTCGGTCTCAACATCGACCCTGGTCTTGTATGGAGGAGTCAAATAGACTCGTTGGCTGGTAGGCTAGCCTCATAGTGTATGCAGTGCGTAAGATTTCTGCAATGGCTGGACATGAGGCAGCTTGGATCACCTATTACAGGTTGTTTTACTCACGTCTGAATTACTGTTTGCTTTCATGGAGAAATGCAGCGAGCATGCACTTGGATAGACTGTTTTACAGAAAGCAGCTGTCAGAGGTGTTGTCGCGGCGGGTTGCTGTGCCCACTGTAAACCCATCTTTTAGGAACTTAACATAATGTCACTATACTCACTGGTGGTTTACAGACAATTGTTGGTGCTGAGAGAGAATAGGAAAAGTTTTGACACACATGCTGAAGTGCTTAGTTATAACACCAGACATAGAGATAATTTAATCCAACCGAGGCATCAGCTAAATAAAACTAAAACGATTAGGGTCGACTTTTTCAATGCACTCCCAAGGTTCTTGATAAATAAACCTATTAATAAATTCAGAACAATTATTAGAGATTTTTTAAAACAGGCCTGTCTCTACAGAACAGATGAATATTTTAATGTAGTGCCGCAGTTGAGATTCTCGATGGCCAGTTGATCCACTGTTTTAGTGATAGGCAGATATTGTATGTTTTAGGGGTGAATGTATTTTTGTTAATTTTTAGTTTTGAATTTACATGTGCTTTATGTATAATTTTTATCTTGACTGGCCAATTTCATTTTTGTGTGATCTTGTGCCTAATAAAGTTATTCTATTCTATTCTATACTGTAAGCTGGCAACACTGCCTTGGTCTTAGACACGCAACATGTATGTGTCCCTATTGGTTGGCCTTGATGGAAGGGGATCAAGTTATATTGTTACTATGTTTTTCAATAAACGTTATTCATTGGCTTTCGTGTTAGTTCTTACAATCAAAAGTGAGATCAACATCTGTGCGTCTTGCCACAACAACAAAAAAGAGATTTATTTCTTTTTTTTTTCCGGGTCATCCTAGTGTTTTGGGTGTGATTATCTTCGACAGTTTTCAGTTTTTCAACTATATCAAGTCATAGTGAATGTGAGTCCTGTGGTTCGAACCACATGTCCAGAAGGCACACTCCACCCCGCCGGTCATCTGACCACTCAAGTGGACGACGACCTGACCGTCAATTGGCACCTGTGTAGGTATTCACTGACTGGAGGTCTAAACATCGACGGCAAGGAAGTAGAAGTAGTGGTTGCACCAGGAGTAGTGAGTTATTAACATGTAATTAAACCTTGGTAGAAAATATAAAAGAATTGATAAAATCAACTCAAGCAAAGGACACCGAACACTGCTTTCATCTAGGTATGCCTTTTTATTCATCAGTTATCGGTGAATTTAACCCATTGCAGAAAAAAGTTGATCAGTGGCTTTCAAGTGTTGACGAATTTGCACTGATTCATGGATGGAGTGACGAAGTCACTTGTCATCTCGCATTAGCAAAACTGAGGGGGGCGCTGCCGTTTGGTATGAAGGGTTATCCACGCGAATTTTTACCTGGCGAGAGTGGAAGGAACTTTTGGTAGATACTTTCAAACCCAAACGTAATTTGCATAATTTAATGAGTGCAATGCTTTCCTATGTCCCTAAACACAACCAAACCCTCTACGAATACAGTTTTGAAAAATTAGCTCTAATTAATAAAATGCAAATTTCTTTAACTGGGGAAGATAAAGTTAATTCAGAATCCGCATATTCATTTTTCCGGTGAGACGTCTAGTGTAAATGATCCAGCTACATTATCACGACATTTAAAAACGATAAAAGAACAACAAGGTTCAAGCTCAAGTGGTCTACGAACTGAGCCACACAAAACGGCAACCCGTCCCGTAAATTCTAGTTTGGATATACCGCGTTGTTTTGTTTGCTGGAGTGGTAATTAGAAGCCCCGAGAATGCTCTCGCCGTAACCAGAGATTTTACAACAAGGGGTATAAGTATCGTAACACTAGGGGTCGAGGAGTCGGAGGCCAAAGGACTCCAGGGGGCAAGCTGAGGAAGCGGAAACAACAACATGAGCTTTCAATGAAGCTTTACCCAAGACCGTCATGCGCGGTGAAGAACCGCATCCTGCACAAGGTGACCCTGCTTATAACTACACATGACGGATCTAGACGTGGGGGGCGAGAAAACTCCACCAATCCACGTGTCACGTGACCCGTGCATAGGGATTGATGGCACCAGGGTGATGGTGTCGTGAACGGAACCTCTGGAGTACCAGGCAACCCTCCAGAGTAGGCCGCCTTGCACCACATAGGGGGTTCTGATGGTAAACCACCAGTGAGTATAGTGACATTATGTTAAGTTCCTAAAAAATAAGTTTACAGTGGGCACAGCAACCCGCCGCGACAACACCTCTGACAGCTGCTTTCTGTAAAACAGTCTATCCAAGTGCATGCTCACTGCATTTCTCCATGAAAGCAAACCGTAATTCAGAGGTGAGTAAAACAACTCGTAATAGGTGATCCAAGCTGCCTCATGTCCAGCAATTGCAGAAATCTTACACACTGCATACACTGATGAGGCTAGCCTACCAGCCAACGAGTCTATTTGACTCCTCCATACAAGAGCAGGGTCAATGTTGAGACCGAGAAAATTCCTAGCTGTGTTCGACTCATTAGAAGGTACTCTGGCATGAACATTGATTAAAGCTGTCTCATCCTCATTGAGGAACAGTTCATTATCATTAAACCAAGCTCTCGCCTCACGAAGAACATTGTCCACAGTCTTATTGACACCACTACCAGCATTACCAGTGATAATAAAACTTGTGTCATCTGCAAAGAGGGCTGTTGCTATCCTGCTCTGTTGGATGCCAACAGGAATGTTAGGAGGAAGATCATTTATTTATATATATATATATATATATATATATATATATATGAGAAAGAGAAGTGGCCCTAGTATAGAACCCTGAGGCACCCCTCTAGGAATGTATCTCCCACTTCACTGTATTCCCCACCATGAAAAACTCTCTGGGTATGACCGCAGCAACTACACACAGGCTTCCCTAATACCATAATGATTCAACTTTGTCAAACATATTTCGTGCGAGACACAATCAAATGCCTTTATTAAGTCTGCAAAAACTGCATAGCACTGTTTTCTCTGTTCAAAAGCACAATTTACGATCTCTAGAAGATACGATATCGCATCCATGGTGCTGCATCTCTTGCGGAAACCATACTGATGTTCATAGAATAGATGGTTATCCTCAAAGTAACTATAAAGTTGTTGGAAAATAAGGAATTCGAAGATTTTTGAGAGTATCGGCAAAACTGAAACCTGCCCAAAATTGCCAGGATCATTGCAGTCCCCCTTCTTGAAAAACATAAGTACCTTCGCACATTTCATCAACGCAGGGAAACACCCCTGCGCGATGCAGAGATTAAAGATATGTCTCAGTGGCAGAGTAAAAAAATCCCCAGACCTCTTAATGACATACCAAATATATCCTTTGATGTTGTATTTTTAAGTCTATTCATAGCATTCCTGACATCCTCCTCAACAACTGGTTTCATGAAAAAAGAATTTGCTGGACTTTGCATCGCAGAGAAATAAGATTCTGGGGAATTTAATTTATTTTCCAATGCATTACTCACCAACCTCTCTGCATGGGATGTAAAAAATTCATTGAATGTATTTGCTGATATATTAGTTTCAGAATTCAAGATCTTACTTCTACCTGTTTCACGATTTATAATTTGCCAAATTGTTTTTTTATTTATTGTCAGACGTTTCGATAGCTTCAGTTGCCGCCTTAGCTCTCGACTGCCTCAAAAGCAAATTATATTTGGTTCTTATTTCTCCATAAAGCTGTTTATTCGATAGTGTAAGATGCATCTTATAAACATCATGTAAAAACAATACTTGCTCTTTAACTCCCTTTGTTCTGATGCGTTACCATCCTCAATACTCGATTGTTTCACCACCCACCACCTATGATGCGTCAACGGGAAACTGTTCTCAAAATGATACCGAAAGATATCAAAAAATGAGCTATAAGAATCCTCTGCAGAATCAGTGGTAAATACCCCCTGCCAACTCTCAGAAGCCAATGATTGTTCAAAATCATTGAAACTATGCTGGCAATATGACCTCCTCCACTCTACATCCTGGAGCTGTGCAGCATCAATTCTGTATTCCAAAAACTGTGCTTCATGATCAGAGGCAAGTACCGGGAGAACTTCGGCACCCATATAATCAAAATCAACAAAAATGTTATCGATGCAGCTGCTGCACACATTAAACTGTCTAGTAGGAGAGAACACAGTCTGCTGAAGGCCGAAAGACTGAAACAACTGTATTAAGTTGTTTTTGTTATCATTTGCTATTAACAGCTGTGTATTAAGATCTCCTCCAAGGGCAATTTTGCCATTATTATACTTATTGTTACAATACTGAGATTTTTGTGGTGTGTGGTGTGTGGTGACAGCCTGTTGAAGTCTTGCAATTTAAAGTGATATTTGTATGGTAAAAACTGTGGATAATTTGTTGGAATTTATACCCGGTTGAATGTAAGACTCTGGAGATCAATTTGTTGGACCTGGATTCCTGCGGTGAATCTGCATAGGGGAATATTGGTTGGATTTGATTGTTTGTAATTTGAGGTAACATAATGCTTATCAGCATGGAAAGAACTGGAAGAGAAGCAGCCTGTGATAGCTTATCTGCCTCCTGCTGAAGATTGATTTATTTGTTTATAAATCGACTTATCACAGAACATTTTTTGTTTGAGATAGATATATGTACAGCCTGTCCTGTAAGTCTTGCAGGTCAGCCTTTGATGTTTTGCAAATAGTGGTCTGCATGGGAATCTTACGACAAAAAGCTGTCGTTAACTCAAAACTATTGAAGAATTCTGGAGAATAGTTGTTTGGAGGGTGAACTCTTCGAATAATGCCGCCCACGAAATGTGGATCATGTTCTCAGAGATGGTACCGGTAGTGTTTTGTGTGTGAAGTGCAACAATTGGATTCATATGAAGTGCACTAATCTGTCAGATCGAGAGTTGAGAAAGCTTGCAACTGGTATTGAGAAGTGTGGCCGAAAATGGCCATGTGGCAAATGTAAGAGTGAGGTTGGTGTCATCGTACCCAGTGATGTGTCTGACTCTGACGTCGACGATCCCACTGTCGACAGGCTTGAGAACCTATTCAAAAAGTATTTCATACCTTTCAAAGAGAAATTCAGAGTAACCTCGCTGGCATCAGAGCCGACCTAAATCGGTTTGGAGAGCAAAACAAATCCTTTAGTAGGAAACTCGCCCACCTAGAGGAAAGAGTAAATACCGTTGAGAGCAACCTAAATTCTGGCTGTCCCTATCCGGAAAATATCCTAGCCGAAGTGAATGATAGAAAGAGACGTGAATCTAATGTTATGGTTTTCAATATGCCTGAGTCCAAGAAGCGCGACAGTCAGGAGCGATTGAAAGATCATCGCGATATGCTTGCAGCAATTATTCCTGCAGATACGTTGGTTTCTATGCCTGACTTGAAGCTTAGGAGGTCGTTGCTCTATATGGAGAGTTTGCCCAGCATTTTTCAGCATTTAAGCCTATCTTCAAAAAAGTAAATGCACAATATAAACAGCTGATCGCAGATGTAGGGAAAGCCGAACTCGACAAAGCTATCAGCCGCAGCAACAACAAGAGCAAAACTATGTGGAAAACCATAGACGAACTAACAGGGAGGAATGTAAGATGTAAAACTGAATACCCTGTCATACATGCGGACCTCCCAGACCAGTTTGGAGACTTCTTCTCATCTGCTGCTCAAAAAGCAACTGCTCATCTGCCTGCTGCGGTAGATATAGCATTTGTTGCGGGGATAACACCACAAGTGAGCACCCAATTTAAATTCCCACCTGTTACTCAAGAGGATGTCCTAAACGCAATAAATACCCTCAAATCATCTAGCTCTGCAGGGCCGGACGAGGTATCGAGCACATTGCTTAAGCGCTGCAGGTTTGTTGTTTCTTTACCACTGTCACATATATATATATATATATATATATAACATTTCATTATCCAGAGGTATCGTTCCATCAAAAATGAAAGAAGCATACACAAAACCGACATATAAAAAGGGTGATCCCGCGGATTATTCAAGCTACAGACAAATCAGCCTAACACCAACTTTCGCAAAAACCCTCGAAAAAATAGTCAATGACAAGCTGACAACCTATCTTGCTGATAATAAACTTCTTTCGCCATCAACATGGCTTTCGGCAAGCACGAAGCACTGAAACTGCAATTGTTGAGTTTGTGGAGCAAATTGTCGAACACATTGACAAAAAAGAGGTAGCGCTGGGAGTTTTTGTGGACTTTTCCAAAGCCTTCGACTGTGTGAATCATGAGATCCTTATATGTTCACTGTGTAGGTATGGAGTGACGGGCACCGCACTGGACTGGTTCAGAAGCTATCTTTCAGACAGAACACAAAGAGTTGTAATATCTAACTCTACCAACACTTACTTATCTAGGACTTTTGAAGTAACGGTTGGGGTGCCGCAAGGAACAGTTCTTGGACCTACGCTGTACATTATTTATGCCAACAGCCTACTTCAGTACATCACGCACCAATCTGAAAACAACGTCAATCCAGATAACAAAAGAACGGTCGCCTCCTATGCCGATGATACCAACTTTTTGATAGGTGGACATAGTGTTGAGCACATTATGGCTGATTCTGACAAAACCCTCAAAAGTCTAACCAATTGGGTCGATAAAAACAAGCTTGCACTTAACAAGGATAAAACAGCTTGCGTGTTTTTTAAATCTTCAAAATCAAAAAAAGGTACTGTACAAAGCGTAGAACTTGATGGCCAAACTGTAACCTTGCAGCCATCTACAAAACTACTAGGACTTCATATCGATAGTGAGTTAAAATGGAATGTTCACATCGATGAACTTTGCTCGCGAATCTCATCCGTTACATATGCAATAAGAACACTTACCCAAAGATGCAGTACCTTTACTGTGTTGTCACTGTATTATGCGTGTTTCTACTCACAACTAAGGTTTGGTATTACACACTGGGGATTAGCAAGTGAAGTAAACCGAGTTTTTAAACAACAAAAGCAAGTGATGAGGATCATATTCAATATCCCTCATAGACACACTTGCAGAAACACTTTTAAAGAACAGGGTATCCTTACACTCCCCAGCATATACATCATGGAAGTGCTAACCCATGTTTTTCAAAACAAAACCAAATACACACGCAATGCAGTGGAACATGGATATACCACAAGAGGTAGAAATAACCTGCAAACTGACAAACATCGCACAGCTCTGTACCAAAAGTCACTGTTTTACAATGGCTGCAAGTTGTATAATGCGTTGCCGGAAGATGTACGGAATGTTGACACTTTACCAGCTTTTAAAAAAAAAGTGAAAACGATTCTTATAAACAAGACGTGCTACTCGGTGGATGATTTTTACACATAAACTACCATTAACTATCTTCTGTTTTTAAATTCTTATGATATGAACACTTTGTTTGTAGTGTAGTTGCCATAGTATAAACTATAAACCTAGTGCACCTGGTGACTCTAAAAAACAATATTGGAATTGGATCTGGATTCTGCAGCTCTTATCTTTTGAACGTTATAAACGTTATAAGTGTGTTTTATAAGTATCTTTGTTTTGTATTATTTAAGGAAAAATTTTCCTTAATTGTTATGCTTATTGTGTGTGCTATTGTCGTTCTTATTGTTAATTTTTTGACGTACATGAACATCCCTGTGTCATTCAGGTGACATTGGCCTGTTTCATTGTTAATATATACATTATACATTATACATTAAGATACCTAAGATACTTCTACAAGGTTATCAATGGACTTATTGACTCGCCTGAGAGTCTGCGACTATTTGGACTCATCTGCCCTAGACCTGGGCTGATGACATCTCGACTGACTGAAACTACCAAAACATCCAAAAGCTTTGTGCATTATGGACCACATAACAGAATAACTGGTGTTGTCAATGAATACTGTGGGAGCATTGATTTATTGGTAATAATCTGGCCTCGTTCACGTCAGGCGTCAAGAGTGCGGTATTGCAGAACTGATAATTGTTTGATTATATAGTCTTGGTACTCACCACCCTTGTTGCTTGTCTTCTTCTTCTTTATGTATAAAGTATAAGTTAGTAAATAAATAAATACTGAAGTGCCTGATTAAGAATATCAAAAAATTGCCCATACAAGCTACCGGGTGGTCTGTACACCACAATTGAAATGAGCCTCAACTTTTTTGTATAAATTGCTGTTAATTCACATACTTTTTCAACGCTAAGATCTCTAATATACTTTATCTCCTGACCAAAAAGTGAAATATGTATGTAAATTCTCACACCCCCATGCGAAAAAGTCGAACGACAGAATAAAACTACCTGGTGAAAGTTATTTATTGTGTAAATAGAAGCCTCTGACTGACACAACCAGTCTTGTGTAAGCATAACCACCTTAGCATTCATTATCTCGCCGACCATGTGATCCAATATAAAAATCTTATTTCTAAGACACTGAACATTCCAGTGAACAATACATATCCCGTTGTAACACTCAGATTGAGACACACACTCCTATGTTTCCAGTTCTTTCACTGTTTTCTGCTGAAAATTTACACCTCCCCCATTGTTCTTTGGAAAATAGTATCTATCAACCCGAATTCCAGAGAGTTGAATTAACTATTCTTTTGATTATATTTCCAAGTGAAATATTTTAAATCTGTGTACTATTTTCCATAGACGTTCTCAATAATTAATAAGAATGCAGTTTATATTATCTGGTGGTTTACATGTGATAAATTTTAGGACCGATTGTGTAAATGGTAATTTATATTTTAAAGATAAAACAATGAATGAAAATATTTTTTATGGAGTAATAAGTACAAAAAGTGTGTAAGAAACTACATAAATTCAGAATGAAAACATGTGGGGACTGTATTAAGTAAACACAGTGTCACAATTGAATAATTATAGGTACTTACCTACCTCTGTTTTCACTATATGTTTCAACAAACAACTGAACACCTTAATAACATACACTATAATACTTCATTGGCAAAAAAATATCACCACAGGAGAAAAATAGAATATTTTCTTAAAATCAATAACAAACACCTAAATCTGAAACAGGTTCTTGGAATCTGAATACTTGTTATTAGCATGGTCACGGCCCTAAATTCAGTTAACCCTATTTTAAACGTTGCCACTTCTCCAGATGTTCAATCATTGCATTGATCTAAATGACACATACTCTCTAAGATATACAGTGAATGAGAAGCGCCTCTAGTAGCAAACTGCTGAACTAGACGTTTGTCTAAAAAATACATAACACGCCCATTCTGCAAACAATACAAAAATTCGGTACGTCTTTGTCGTTAAAATAAACTACTTTTTTCTTTGAAATATCCATAAGGTAGGACCAACAGTTCAAGCACAAGCCGTGTGAGGACGCATTTGTTACTATAATTTATAGAAAACATGGCAAACATTTTCTGCGTCTGTATAAAGACGCACAAAGGCGGTAGATGCAGAATCATATGTAATAATACAATGTAGGATGTATGTATATATATATATATATATATATATATATATATATATATATATATATATATATATATATATATATATATATAAAACTGACCCCGGATATGAGTTCTAGGGTGGGTTCTTCACTCTCATTTTTTCTACAAAGTTCGCTAAAATTGTAATTTTATGTGTTTTATTTTTCAGTCTCTTCTAAATTCATTTAGTGGTTCGAATAGTCCAGTTTTAGATTCTAGTGCCCAGAGTATCAATTCACCAACATCATCTCAAAGTTCTATTGGATCTCCTAGTCACGATAGTAGTGGAACACGAGACTTTCGTCACATAAAAGCAGAACAGAAAAGACGATATAATATTAAAAATGGATTCGACGTGCTGTTTTCTCTAATACCACATCTCAACCAAAATCCAAATGCTAAGGTATACTTTTTGTACTTTTCTTTCTAAAATATAATTTAATTTTAGCAAATAATGATAACATTCTGCCAGTACTCAATGAAACTATTATAATTTATTTAATGAAACAGACCAACAAGACATTTACAACAATTTATTATACTGTACGACTTTTTGTTACACAGTAGCTTCTTCAGATATAGACAAGTTTTTGTGTGGATACAACAAGCATTTATTCCCACAAATCATCATTTATTACCGTTACTTTCTACTTTAACATTCTGAACCAGGAACACACAGAGAAGCTATTCTAAAAAATACATTAATTCAATAAATTTAATACGGGAGATTGACTAAATCAATTTGATCATTTAAGAAATTATTTAATTTTTTATTTTGATTAGTCCATTCATTTTTGAGCTTGATTATTTTCAATTTGGTCATTGAAAGATTGTTTAAATTACTGCCTTTGTTTATTTCAAGCCTTTGTAAAAGAACAGACTTTTCAATTTTTAAAAGATTTCTTTAAATGAGCGTGAACTAGACCCCCTAGAACCTATATCGGAGTCAGTTTCAGTTTTTACATGTTTACATATATACAGGCTGGCGCATTTCTACAGTGAAGTTAAATATATCCGTTATTATAAAAAAAAATCCTTTGCCTTAATTATAGGGTGGCTTTAGCTACATCTTAAATTATAAAATTGATGAAAGGAACAATAATTAAAGGCTTTTCTACCAGACAATGTTTATATTTTTAAACAACCCTACGCGTTTCGGTTCATCTGAACCAGCTTCAGGGGTTAAAAACCTAGAATATAAAAAGATTATAAAATTATTTTGACAATCACAGCGTTGCTTATAAGTTGTTGGCGATACAATTATTTTTTTTAATGAAACATCCCTTATATTATAGCATTTTTGCATTTTACATCAAACATTAATCCATGCTCATAGGGAAAAATATTTGATATTGTTAATCATTTTCGAGTTATTTCAATTGATTTGCAACTTTGCATGGTTTTGGCACATATAAAAAAATTACAGCATTTTTATCAATAGATAGCGAAGTCCCATGAAAACTACACATTCAGGAAGACTTCCTTGTATATTATTTGTGGAAAAAATCGAGGTGCCATATACAGTGACCCTCTCAAATAGTGGCTGAATTTGGAAACATTCAAACTGCCGTAACTCAATTTTTTCAAATGGAACAGGTATTTTATGTTTCAGAAGTGAAGGGCTCTACTTCAACTTTTGTATTACAATCTCTATACCTAAAGTTTCTAATAAGTACACTTGGAGAACCCAAATCACCACAACACATCTTTTTAAAGACCTGACGATCGTTTCACTAACAAAGTTATCGTCATCAGAGGATGAAAAATTCTAAACTACTTACTACTAAACATCACCTTTTATACTGAGTCTTGGGTAAAGACCGATATCGAGAGGGAGACTAAATCGCAGGCAAATTGTCTCTGTATTGTATTTTAATCGCCGGACGGGGTTTTTGAACTTCCTTTATAACTTTACCTGCCAAATTTCGGAGTATTTATCTGTAGCAATGACTGAGCACACACAAACTATAAATCAGTGGCGGCGCTCGGTTTAAGGAATTTTTGTTTTTTATTGCCTTAGAAATATAAATATGTACATACGCATCTAGCTTCGCTGGTTGTCTAACATTTTTGATAAGTTTCACATTTTCTTTATCTATGTGGTGGTTATTATCCCAAATATGTTGTGCCACGTATGACTTGTCTACACTACCGTATCTCACCTGTGCCAGATGTTCCCTGAATCTGGTCTCAATGGTTCTCTTAGTCTGACCAACATATTTAAGATTACAATCTTTACAACTGATCTTATAGATACCCGACATTTCTGTGGCTTTATTTTTATCTCTAGTATTACCTAATGAATTTTTTAAACAATTTTTTGTTGAAAAAGTTAGCTGCAAATTGGCTTGCTTAAAAATGCTTTTGAGACCCCTTGTGATATGCAGTGCAAAAGGTAGGCAGACAAATTTTTCTCTGTTATATCTTTCCTGAATGCCATGCATTCCACTAACATTTTCTTTGTTCTGTGTATATGAATTAATTTTTCCACTAAGCAATCCGAATATCCGTTATATTTAGCAACGTTTTTAGTGTACTCTAATTCTCTACTATATCTACTATTCCTTAAGGGAAATTTTATTAATCTATTTACTAAGAAGTTTAAACCAGCCGTTTTTGGTGTGTATGATGTGAGTCATTTGGAATGTAACTTAGAGTGGTAGTTACCTTCCTGTGAACATCGAATTCAAGAGATTCATTATTTTTAATAACTAGTACATCTAGAAAAGGAAGTCTACTATTAACTTCTAATTCGTGGGTGTATTTTATTTAATCAAATTGACAGTTCAGTCTTTCAATAAAATCATCTACTTTGCATATACTGTAGGGTCCGGATTTTAGGAGTAGCAGATTTAACGAACTTCTCATTTAACGAGCAAATTTTGGTGACTTGAGTGGACTTATGTAAGAGACAATGCAAAATATTTCTGATTTAACGAGACCGCTTTTCAGCCGATTTCGGTTTTAGCGAGGTAATTATTGCACTGACCTGTTCACATTTTTATTGGGATACACAGATGTGCAAAAGTAAACAGAGGGCTTAGTCTTTCTGTGAATTTCGTTGCCTCTCTACCTAAAAAATATGACCATTCAGACACGCTAGGACTAGATGCACATGTTTCTTGATTGAGACATGGCACTAATGGGTAATAATTTTTACTGTACCCAACACAAGAAAATATTTATGGGTTCTTCCACTCAGACAATGATAGTCACTCTTACCACTTGAAATCAACGTTCGTTAGTTCGTTACAACTGTACAATTGTGTGACTTTTTTTTTCTGTTTAAATTTGAAACTTGCGCCTTATGCTGATCAGTTTCTGATCACCCCGCATTTGAGGCAGGTGAATAGTCTTGTTTACACAATGTCCACGTCCGCTATTAAAAAAACGCCTTACCATTGAAGAGAAAATGTTGATATTAAAACAATTGAAAACGGGAAAGAAAAAAGTGATGTTTGTAGGCAGTACAGTATTGCATTGTCTACATTATCAACAATTTTAAAGTGTGAGAATGCTATCATCCAGGCTAGTGGTTCCAACACTATTGACAATAAGAGAAAAAGTGTAAAAACAACCGACATGGAGAACTTTGACAAAGCATTGTTTGATTGGTTAAAATATCAGAGCAAGCATTGCTATAAGTGGTCTATTTATCTAGGAGAAAGCAGTTTCTCTTGGTAGAGAAATGGGATATGGAGAGAATTTCCAGTGTTCCACAAGTTGGATTTCTCGTTTTAAACAAAAACATTCAATTAATTCAAGAAAGGTTTCTGGAGAAGCAAAATCTATAAATAAAGAAGTCACATCTGATTGGCTTCAAAATAACTTCCGAGGAGTATCAAGCATGTGATGTCTTCAATGCAGACAAGACAGGACTTTTTTACAAAATATTGCTGAATAAAACTCTAAAATTCAAAAACGAAAAATGAGTTGATGGGAAGTAATCCAAAGAGCGACTGACTGTACTAGTTTGTGTAAATTATAATGGTTCTGAGTTTCGAAGACTATTGGTGACTGGCCAAGAGCAAAAGCTAAGATGTTTTAAAAAATGTAGAGTTTGTCAGTGTAATATGTTGCTAATAAAAAAGCATGGGTGAGTGGCAATATTTTTAAAACTGAAGTAGAAGAATGGGATAGAGAACTGGAAGGAAAAAATAGAAAATTTTGCTTGTGGATAATTGTGTCGCACATCCACAATTGATCAGTTTGAAGAACATCAAACTAGTTTTTCTGCCACCTAATACCACATCTGTACTGCAGCCTTTAGATCACAGAATTATCAACTCTCTGAAATGTAATTGCCGGAGACAACTCGTCACAAAAATAATTGACAACATGGAACAGAATCAATGTCAACTTTCAGTAAATGTCCTCGAAGCTATTCGTCTCCTTAATGGTGCATGGAAACAGTGCAAAAAAATTTCAGGCATGCTGGTTTTCATTTTGAGCATATAAATGAAAACGTTGATTTAAGCGTTTCGGAAGATGTTATTGCTGATGAAGATATCGGCGACAAAGACGATGACGTTCCTCTGAGGGAATGTGCTAGGGTTATGAAATTGGCACAAGTGTCGGATGCGATGGATCGCCGAACATACATAATTCTGTGGGAACTTCAGGTATTCCAACAGATTCCAAAATAATTAAAACTGCAAATTTAAACACTAGCCAAAAAGTTATAGAAGATTCCGATTTGGACAAAGAATCTAAAAGTCCCGAATGCACCAATGTTCCACTGCAAGATGCCATAGATTCCGCCGAGAAGCTTAGAATATTTTTATAGAGGGCCTCAAACTCAAAAAATGAGTTAAATTTATTATCTTCTATAGAAAACTTTTTGGAAAAGAAGGAAAAAGAAAAACCGACAGTATAATTAGATTCGCAGACTGTCTCATTAGAGCTAAACCGGTCTGCGGTTCTAATTATGGTGAGAATACATCTATCCTTACATACATTGTCCCTATATTAAGGAAGAAATGGGCGAGGGCTGACAATTTACAAAATTGTTAGTTGGTTGTACACAGTCTCTATTTTATAACATTTTGTGTTATTTGCAGCTGTCTTGACAACCTACTACCTGGTTCCACACCAAAATGGCGACCCTGTTGTACATCTCATGTTCTTTTTGACCTATTTTTGTTAGACATTTTAATGTTGAAATTAATGAAATTAGGAAAGACTGATTTCTGTTTGCAAGATTTTAGGAAGGCGATATCTGCTCCTAATAATCTAATTTTAGTACTCAGCTTTCTATAAAGATTCAGTTCTGTGGACCGGGGAGCCATAATTCACTAAGTGAAGACATTTTAATGTTGAAATTAATGAAATTAGGAAAGACTGATTTCTGTTTGCAAGATTTTAGGAAGGCGATATCTGCACCTAATAATCTAATTTTAGTACTCAGCTTTCTATAAAGATTCAGTTCTGTGGACCTGGGAGCCATAATTCACTAAGTGAAGATTGGAACCTGTGATGAGCACTGATAAGTACACTTGGAGAACCCAAATCCCACAACACATCTTTTTAAAGACCTGACGATCATTTCACTAACAATGTTAGCGTGATCACAAGATGAAAAATTATAAACTACTTACTACTAAACAACACCTTTTATACTGTGTTTAACACAAATATATGCCAAGTAGATGATTTTATTAAAAGACTGAACTATCAATATGATTCAATAAAATTCACCCATGAATTGGAAGTTAACAATAAACTTTCTTTTCTAGATGTACTACTTATTAAAAATAATGACTCTCTTGAATTCGATGTCCACAGGATGTTAACTACCACTCTAAGTTACATTACAAAAGCCTCAGATCATATGTTTGCACAAAACACGGCCGGCTTAAACTTCTTAGTAAATAGATTAATAAAATTTCCCTTAAGTAAAAGTAGATATAGTAGAGAATTAGAGTACATTAAAAACGTGGCCAAACATAACGGAATTCAGCCTTTTAATAAAATCATCTACTTTGCATATATTTGTGTTAAACACTGCAAAAATATAATCCACATAACGAAATCATACTCTAGGAAAATAGTCACTTTCATTTTCTAAATCCATCTGAAATCTACTCATGAAAGGGTCCGAAACTTGGCATGTAAAGTTATAAAGGAAGTTCAAAAACCTCGTCCGGCAATTAAAATACAATACGGTTTTGTCTCCCTCTCGGTATCAGTCTTTACCTAAGACTCAGTACAAAAGGTGTTGTTTAGTAGTAAGTAGTTTAGAATTTTTCATCATCTGATGACGCTAACTTTGCTAGTGAAATGATCTCCAGGTATTTAAAAGATGTGTTGTGGTGATTTGGATTCTCCAAGTGTACTTATCAGTGCTCATCACAGGTTTCAATCTTCACTTAGTACTAAAGATTCTAGTTTTGTAAATATTTACATTTATAGTCGCATACCAGTTATTTTTTTTTTACAATTTTTATTCAATTCTAGTAACTGATCAGATTATGGGATTATTTTGCAAATTTTTGAAGACAAATATTAACAGATTTAAATTAATCTGGGTACAAAGTAAGAAATAATTAATTTGATAAGATTATCTATAAACAAAAAGGTCTGAAGATTGTCTATGTTTACATTTTCATAATATATAAGTAGGTAAGTAGTTGATAAATTGTTTTCACAAATACAAGTTCAAATGTAGACTTGAATAACGTTTTAATTTGTGACAGCTTGTGACATAAAAATATGAGTATTTTTCCGCTTATATTTTTCTTTAGTTTCAGTGATTCAAATTTCCGTGAAAAGTTGAAATCAACTTTTTTACATTTTATTTTTTCTTTTAATTTTAGTTACAGATTAGGTACTTATATAATTTTAATTTTATGTATTTTTTCAACATGTTAGTCAGTTTTTCCAGATATATTTTTTAGTGCTTCTGCAGAAATCATTTTTTGTCAATTTTTTTTAAAATGTTAGTGATTATTAATTAATGTCCAATGGAAAAAAATGTTTGTAAATTCACGTGAAAAAATTTGTTCAACAAATTTTCATATACTAACTTTTTTAATTTTTTTTCGTAAGAAGATTTTTATATAATTTTCATGGAAAAGGTATAACTATATCTTAGCACGTATAGTTTTTGTGTAAATTGCATGGATAAGTTTGTTTGGCCAGAAAAGTCCAACCAGTCTTTTTGGGAATATTTTCAAGTTTATGTTTGGGAAATTTTTGTCATTTTTCAAAGAATACAATTATTTTGATGAAATATAGTACACAGTTTCTACTATAAAGCTTGTATTTTCTACTAAATTTAATGTCTTTCATTAAAAAAATATATAAATTTAATAGCAAAACATTTCTGTAAAAATTCGCTACCATAACACATATGCTGGGTCCAGACTTTTTAATAATGTACAACTCTTACATTAAAAGGTCTCAAACTTAATCTTATAAAAGGGCTTAAGAGAAACCATCTCTTAAATGATCAAATTAAATTTTGTCAATTTCACGGCTAAAATAAACTATTAAAAAAATTATAATGAACAAACTTTTCTATTATCAAATTTATATAATTAACGGAGTCTATGGACCAAATTATGTCCTTATTGAAAGACTTTTGAAAAATATATTGGCTTCGTGTTGTAATTTTAATAAGAACTGTACTAATAAATAAATACTGAAAGTAAGATTGTTAAAATGTAAATACTATTTTTTTATTTGCATAATGATCTGTTTGATTGTATAAAGCTTGAGTATTTCATGGAAACGCAATGTTAAAGCAGGAAGTAGTAGTACTAAATAATGTTTGGTAGGTATAAATGCTTGGTGCATTCCTATCAACCAGAAGCAAAGAGCCAAACAGTTCAGACTCGACATCAAAGATAATAGGTCATAGTAACCAGTATGTACATGATGAAGCTACCATGGACCAAAATAGATCATACAGTTCAAGAAATGCTTGTGGAAGTCTGGTTAGTTGGTTTTATTAAATATATGACAATATTGTCTAGAATCTTTTCTGACATTTTCCCTGCTGAAATTAAGGCGTGTTAAATATATACGTAGCTGTGCATCTATTGTTTACGTAGATAAGTTAATTCATTTATTATACTAACACACTACCTCTAAATATTTTATACTCTTATGCCCGACCTTAATTAGAGTGCTGCATAGCTTCCAGACTGTTTTGTTGTGACCCGACACACTTCTTGGGTGGCTAGATCTTGTATGCAGCATGATTGTTGACTTTTTAGTAGCTGAATAAGTTTCAGTTAAAAAGTCTTCAGCAGTTTAAACAGTAGCTCTACATCTATATATTCAATCAAAGTTATTCAATGTTTTAACTCATTTTTTAACTTTATAGTTAAGTAAAGCAGCAGTGTTGCAAAAAGGAGCTGAGTATATACGACAATTGAAAATAGAACGTAGCCAGCTAAAAGAAGAGATGGATATACTTCGACAACAAATTGATGCACTCAATACATCAATTAGGTAATTTTTTCACGTTATATAATTTCTTTTATTTGAAATGTAAATGGTGTCATAAGTTGACACCTCATGTGGAAACATACTTCTCTAAAGTGCAGAAAAATATTGGTATATACTATATTAGATATAAAAGCACAACCTGTTCCAGATAACAATTTAGAACTATTTGTATTGTCTATAAAGTAACGCATAAATTCAATAAAATTTAAAGTCACCATTATTAAGGAAAATTCAAAAACAAAATTTTTATTTTCAAAAACTAACTTTTTGATATAAGAATCTCACCCCTATCTTCAATACCTCTTCAAGAAGTAGCTACCCTTTTGAAATGTTCTAATTGGATGCTGGGTAGTGTGATTCATCCTTTTAAAGGTAATCCAATTCTCTATTCAGCAACACTTTTTTAAGAATAAAAAAGTGAGTAATATCATTTTTATTATCAGTAACACGTAATAAAGAATATACTATAAAGAATTACTTAGTTCAGTCTTATCTAATCATATGTTCAAAATGCCCACCTTCTTGTGTCTAACAACATCCCAAATGGTCAACAAATTCTTGTTGGACTCTATTCATAATCCCTGGAGAAATGTTGGACATTCAGTTCTAATTCTTGTTTTTAATTCGTCGATAGTTACTAGTTTACTTTTGAATATCACATTTTTCAAATGACCCCACAGAAAGAAAGTCTAAGGGCGTTAGGTCAGGTGATATTGCTGGCCACTCGATTGCACCACACTGGCCAATCTATCTGTTGGGAAATTGTTGATCCAGATACTGCCGAACATTAACGTTATAATGCGTGGGGGCAGCATCTTCTTGATACCACAAGTTATAATTTACGATACCAGCATTGTGTCCATCAGGAAATAAGTTCAATAACATCGGAATGAGAGATTGCTGTAAAAATTGTAGATATCGTGGTACATTTATAGTTCCATAAAAAAGTAGGGACCAATAATCCTACTCTTAACAATTCCTGCCTAAACATTTACCTTTTGTGGATATTGTGTGTGATCCTGCGGCATCCATATTGGACTTTCTCCTGCCCAATATATGCAGTTTTGACGGTTAACTTCTCCATGTAGTGTAAAAGTAGATTCGTCCGTAAACAGAATATTCGGTACTTGCAAAGAGTTATCATTACATTTATCCATTAATGTTGCACAAAACTCCATCCTTCCGTCTGGGTCGTCAACAGACCACTCCTGCAAAAGCTGTATTTTGTAAGGATGAAGCTTTCCAAGTTTTAATACTTTATGTGCCGTCAGAAATGTAATTCGGCCAATTTGCCGAACACTACTGTGGGGATTCTCTTCCACTGCCAATAAGACGTTTAATTTCACTTCTTCACTTATAAACCTGCGACCGGTTTTTGGCAAACCTTCCACGCTAGACGTTTCTCGAAATTTCTTATCTATTCGACTCAATGTTGATTGATTAATAGACATATCTGGATATTTAGTATTGAACATAATACACACCTCTGCCTGAGTTCGGATCCTATCACCATAACCAATCATCATTAGAACTTCAGTTCTTTGAGCTATTGATAAACACATAAAAAAGCAAAAGTTGAAAATATACGTATTCACTTTGGATGACAACCAAAGCGTAAATTTACCACTATTATCTGTAGATTGTATCGCAAAAAAAATATCAAACTTATGCTTGATTAGTTTTTATGGCACATGTCAGACACCAGATAATGTTATCATCAGTTGATTGTTATAGATAAGACATAGTATGGGGGTCGCAAATAGAACAAGTAGTGAGGAAGGGAGTAGTGTCCCTCTGGCTGTTGCACCGTGTGATAGTGAGGACCTGGGGACTTAATCCTCGGATCCTTCATTGGATTTACACTGTGATTGTCAGCCCGAGAGGCTTTTATAGGGAAGTGGTCTGGTGGTGTGGTGTGAACCAAACTGCTACCCGGAACCTGGCCAAACTTCAAAGATTGGTAAGTCTGGGTATCACCGGTGCTATGAAGATAACACCCTCAGCCATGCTAGAGGTGTTGCTGATGCTGCCATCGCTTCCCATCTGTATCAGAAGGGAGGCTATGGCGCCGCATCTCAGAATGCGAGACCCTGGAAACTGGTGCCGTTAGGGAGCAATAACAAGTCATGCAAAAGTTGTCAATAAGATGGGAAAGGAAATTCCAATTTACACCATCAATGTACGACATTCAGAGGATTATATTAAGCTGACTAGGACATATACCCTCAGAATCGCCAGTAAGGATCAATGGAGGAAAAATGAGATTGCTTTCCAGCCTGCTAACCTGGTCTGTTTTACCGATGGGTCACGGCTGGAGATGCAGCACTCGTCCGGGGTGGGAATATACATCGATAGCCTGGGGGTGCAGAAGAGCTATGCTCTGGGCGCATATACCATGGCATTCGAAACAGAGATGTACACTATTCTGTCTGTAGCTAATCAGCAGGATGTGAGGATGAGTCCTGAGAAATGTGTATACATTTGCTCAGATAGTCAGGCGGCCCTCCGGGCAGTGTGCGCGTTCAAAATTGGGTCAACATGTGTGTTCCGGGACACTGTGGCGTGGCGGGGAATGAAGTGGCGAATGACCTCGCAAGAGTTGGTTCCGGCGGCCGTTCTGTGGCCCAGAGCCTGCTATAGGCATAAGTAGGAGGGTGGTCTCCGACGCCCTAGATAAATAGACTGAGGAGGCCATGGAGAAGCACTGGAGGTCGGTCACTGGCTGTAGGCAGGCGAAGGACTGTCTGGCTTCTTGGTAGAAGTCGTTCTGCGCTTCTCCGCATCATTGGAGTGCTAAAAGGCCACTGTACTCTCAGAAGACACCTTACATTGGTAGGTGTCAAAAGGGATCCCATTTGCCAGGAATGGGGCGAGACTGAAGAAACGTCTTATCACCATCTGTGTGAATGCTAGGCTTTTGGGAGTCTTCGATCAGAAATGTTTATTTCGAGGACTCTACAGAGGAGCCAGGAAACTTCCGGCCAATGAAAGACCATAATGGCCTTTATTTTGAGGTCGGGGCAGTTTGGTGATGAAATCAGGAGGGGTAAAGCATGGTTGCTGGATTGCAGGCGTTGGTAAAAAGGGCCTGATGTGGCCTACTTGCCTGCCGCTAGCCTCCCCACCATTGTTACTAATACTAGTATACAACAAAATCTCTAGAGTTCTTTTCATACAAAAAGCCCAACATTTTGAACATTGTTTACAGACTTTGAGATCCCGAAGTATAATCTCATAAGTAGCATATCAGTATCATGAGACTGGACTATGTAATTCTTTACAGGCTTCACTTGTGTTAGGTGTTACTGATAATACAAAAGTAATTACTCACTTTATTTCATTCCTACAAAAAAGTTGGTATTGCTGAATAGAGAGGTATCACACTACCCACCATCCAATTTCAAAATTCGACGAGGTAGCCAACCTTTGAAGATATATAACGATAGGGGTGAGATTTTTATATCAAAAAGTTAGTTTTTGCCAATAAAAATTGACCTGTTTTTTAATTTTCCTTAATAATGGTCACTTTCAATTGCATTGAATTTATGTGTCACTTTATAGAGACAGTGTATATTTTTGTGTAATTATCAAACTTTTCTAATGCTCTTTTATGTATGAAGCGATTTAGATATGAGAAATTGGCACATCTATTTTGCACATTTTTCTGTAGATCAAGGTAAATAATGGTATTTTGTCTTGGCATGAGCCAAGTACTCTGTATTGCTGTATATATCCATCAAGCGTGGAATATTCTTTCTAGGCTAATAGGTATTAGACAAACATTCAACAAGAACTCAATATAATACCGTTGGTCATAAAGGGTAATAGTGTCGTCATTCAATAATTTGTTTCTTCGCCACAAATGCCCTTCTCAAATAGCGGTGGTTCCTCACTTTCTCCTAGGACTGCACTATTAGGTGATGATTTCATACAATACATATTGTAATTGCTTTAGTTTGAATGCGATCTGTGATTTTCAAATTAGAATTTGAAGAAGACTCATATACAACGCAATCATAGGCTGCAATTGACACTGTAACATCTATGAAACATTAGACATGTCTCAACATCTGCACCTTACTTTAAATTACAGACCTTAATAAGTTAATTCTTCATTTGAACCTCCACTCAATATGTTTGATTTATGTAGTCCACAACAATTTCATATCGAAGACAACACCTAAATATTTGTATTTACTATTGATATGCCTTAATTTTGGAGTCCTATTTGAGTATTACCTATTCTTAATCTATGTCTAGTGAAAAAGATACCTGAAGTTTTTTTAGGACTAAGTTGTGTTAAATTCTTTAGGGAAGTAGAGTTGAAGTCACAGTTATTATATATACTGGGTCAGAAACCAACAGAAGGTGTACTGGGCAGACTGTCCAGGGCTCAGACATGGGAAGTCAATAATTGACGAACCCAGTTTAAGGAGAGCTGTGGAGCTGCTAAATCTTAGCAGAGGACAGCTCAGAAACATAACAGGTCTCTTGACGGGACATATGACCGTCAAGAAACACCTGCATAAAATGGGGCGGTTCAAGGGGGACCTCGCATGCAGACTCTGCATGAGGAATCAGCCCAACACATCTTGTGCGAGTGTAAAGCTCTGGACCGCAAAAGACAACTGATCTATGGTCAGTCTAGACCGGAGACAGACCAATATAAAACTTCACCCTACCAATCTCTGTGCAGACTAGTTCAAGGCACAGTGATTTTGGAATAGATGGAGTAATACTAAGGGCATGCACAATCAGTGGCGTGCCTAGAAATTTTGTCTGGGGGGGGGGGTGAATTTGTTTGATACCGGGGGGTTCGGATGAAGAAAGGTATAAATTAAAAAATTGTTAGTATGAGTCATTGAACAATATATTTCTCAAATATGAAAAAATACATGCATACAACCAAAATACATACAAAAAAAGGAAGAAAAGTAATGAATATGTCCCAACCACAGTTCACAAAGGGATCCATCATAGATAAGATAATAAAGGAATGAAATTTCTACAAAATAAAATCCAGTCTCCGTTTTTTTTTATTTAGCCAATTCATCTATAACTTCATCAATACCAACAGAAATTTCTCTGCAAGTGTTGAGAAGTGCTAAACCATTTAGCCTATCCTCTCCTGTTGTGTTCCTCAAATAAGTTTTCAACCTTCTTAAAGTTGAAAATGTTCTTTCGTTTGAAGCCGTTGTTACAGGAATGGTAATGAATATTTTGAGAAGTTTGGCAACATTCGGAAATAGTTCGAGGTGTCTCTTTTTTAGGTATATTAAAGCATCTATGGCATTTTTTGGGCGCTCATCACTTACATTTAATATCATTCTCCAGAGTTTTGCCTCTCCTAACATAATATTGAAGCTGTGAGCTTCTAAAAAATGTTCATACAATGTATATAATTTCCTTAATTTCTCTTCTTCAAATAAATCTGATTTTTCATTTCCCATTGGAATTATCACATCAAAACTTGCTAAAATATGTTCATGATTGAGTAGTCGATCTTCAATATGTAATATAAAGGAGTCTAAAAAGGGTATAAAAATCGTACGCCTATAGTATTCTTCAGGTGAAGAAAATGGTATATTCTCCCTTTGAGTTTGCCTTGCGGTAGTTCGAGGAACTGTTATCTCAATATTATATTTTGTGCATACAGTTACTGCCCAGCTAAACATTTTCTTAAATTCGCTTTCAGAATTTTCTCGAATATTATTTAAAGCATTTCTAACATTTTTTGCAAGAGAAGCAGCGCTTCCTAAGTCGATATTAATTGTTAGCAAAATTTTACACAAGGGCAAACTGATGGAAAATACCTTTGCAAGTATCTGAAGTGTGATCTGAAAGTCTATGCTTAAAACTGATTTAATCAGTGCATACGCATCTGATGAGGCATCTTTATCACGCCAGTCTTGTATTATATTCAGAGAACTAATAGATACCTCTTGTAATTCCAAATATGTCAATATCGAGTCATGCCTTTCCATCCATCTGGTTTGACAGAGTTGTTTCAGCTTGTGTTTTTTTGTATCACAGCTCAATTTCCCAATTTCTGTTTCAAACACATGCTGTCGTTTTGCAGTTCTAAAAAAATTGCATACTTTTCCTAATGTTCCCATGCAATTTCTTACCTGTGAGACGTTGCAAGCATCGGATATGGCTAGATTTAAAGAATGCGAAGCACAATGGACATAAAGAGCACAACTGTGTTGTTCACGCACGTAAGCTTGGACACCATGAAACATACCACTCATGGCAGAGGCACCATCACAGCCTTGTCCAACCATATAACTACAGTCAATGCCGAGCTCTGTCAAAGTAGTCAAAAGAACATTTGCTAGGTTTTGACCAGTCATGTTTGTTACAGGTACAAACTTTACAAAGTGCTCCTCAATTTTTAAACTGGTTTCACTGAAAAATCGTAAGCATAAGGAAAATTGTTCAATACCTGAGATATCAGTTGATTCGTCAGCTAGCACAGAAAAAAATTTTAACTCCTTTATTTTGTCAACTATTTTCTGTGTTATAATTTTTCCGCATGCATTAATCACTTCATTTTGAGTTTTTGCACTCAAATATGTTGCGTTTTTCGACATACTTTCAAGGTGTTTTTTCAATGATTGATCTCCAGAACGCAATTTCGACCTCAAAATTGTTCTAAAGTTTCCTTCGTTTTCTACCTTCTCTTCAGTAGACTCAATAGGCCCGGAATCTCGGTGTCCTCTCAGTGGAATACACTGACGTCCACATAAAATAATTGTATCTATTATAGGAGCAATTCTTTTTCGGTTTTCCTCTATTTTTTGTTTAGTTGCTGTATCTATTTGTAAGTGTATCGGATCTTGCTTCTTCTCGTCAATTAAGGACATGTTTTGCGATTTCAGTACGCTTAATTTATGATATTCACTAGAGTCGTGGCTTTTAAAAATTTCAACTGCATCTTTCCAGTTGGAAAATTTTTTCTTGACTAATTTACCGAGCACTTGATGTTTACCAGTACCTGCTGTTTCTCCGGCGTAAAACACGCAGAACTTACAATAAGCACCATCCTCCTTTTTTGAATAAGCCAACCATTTCCACCTATTAAACCATTTGAATTGAAATTTAAATTTCTTGGTCCAGTTGATGGAAATTTGAAATTTGAATCTGGATACCAAATGTTTTTTAATAACTCATAGTCATAGTCACATGTATCCTGCTTCTGCTCTTTGCGTTTGCGGTCCGTGTAATTTGCGATATCGTGTTTGCTTTCATGTTTGGCAATTGGTTGAAGTTGAACATATACACCACTATTAATGTTGATACCTTGAGAGGTAGATGCTGTAGACATAGGTGATGTAGACTTTGATTCAGCTGCATTATCAGTCTTTTGTTTCTTGATAAAAAACGAATCCAATGTGTTGATTCTTCTTTTACTATCAGAACCACTCATGATTAATGATTAAGTGGCATTCCTGAAATTTTAAATGATTTATATCAGTATAATGTTATAATAATGGTCTTTTAAATATAATTATTGAAAAACGTTTGTATAAACAACATTGAAATCGTACTTACATCAAACTTGGCAGTTGCGTCTTGCGTATAACCTATACACTTGCGAGGACAAGTCACAAATAGCGCGAGCACGAACGACTGAACACTGAATACTGAATCACTGAAGGCGGGAGGAAAAGCAATTAGCGGCTAGACCCCACCAGTCTATTTTCATTCCCGGTGACGAAATGTAGCGAGTGGAGTCGGTGCAACGCGTACCGTTCCCCTTCCGTAACTCGCAAATTCAAATGATTTATTTTTCTTACCTACACTTTAACAGCAAAATAACTTTGGCACAAGGTTTTGATAAGGTTTTGCTCTTTATCGTCATAGTCTGTGTCATTATGTGCTCATTCCAATGCTTTACGTAAATTGACAAATATGGTATACATACTGACAACGCACATTTTCAAAATTCGATCAGCTCTGAATGTTAGTTAACGTATTATGTACTATGTACTTACTCACTTGTTCTTTTAATTATTATTTGGATTTCTGGAATAGATATAATGAAAATATTTATGTGGCCCATATTTCGTTCATTTTACTCCTTGTTTCTTTATATTATGTATCTAGGTAGGTATGTTTATATTTATTGTAAATATAAAAGCAGAAACAAATAGATTAACAGCAACTTAATTACGATTACGAAATATAAAAATAAGATAGGAAATGCAACATTCAACAAGAAAATACGGTTAGGCGAACAATATAAAAAATCTACAGGTATTTTGGAAATACATGTAAAAAATGTTAGTCAAAGTACTACTCTTATTACATCATTTGTACCCCCATATATTTATACTTCACCTGTTCGCGGTAACAAGCAAAATACGCAGCAACGGCAGTTGCGTTTTGGAACAGCAGAAACAGATATTGGATTTTTTATTTTAGTAATTTTGTCCTGCTAGAAACCCTAAATTTTAGTGGTCTTGAGGGGAAGTTCTGACCCTATAACCCCCACCACCCCCCCCCCCCCCCCCCCGTGGGCACGCCACTGTGCACAATCAACCAAAGGTTACCTATCGCGGCGGCAAGGCCACGGACGAGCCCTGAGGAAAAATATGTACATATTACATATTTGGAACCTCAACATCACATTTTTTGTCGTGATCTACAATAAAATGTTGTATGTCTTTTTACTGCTGACTTCGGCAAGTATAAGCTGGGGCCTCTGGACAAGAACTAATGATGTTTACTTTTTTATTTGCTTGCAGGCACATTGCCCCTTGACTATTTTGCTTTGACAGAGACTTAGCTGGATAGTGATATTTATAGTGGTGAACTGTTTGATGATCAATATAGGGTCTATAGATCAGATAGGGATTTTTATTCCACTTGCAAGAATAGGGGAGGTGGTGTAGTGCTTGCTGTGCATTCTCGCTTTGCTACTCGTCACCTTGATATTCGAAAAGACTGTGGCAGGTTGGATGCTCTACGCCTAGCTTAATGTTTTCTTGTTTATATATATATATATATATATATATATATATATATATATATATATATATATATATATATATATATATATATATATATATATATATATATATATATATATATATATATATATATATATATATATATTGAAATGGTTTAATGTGTATTATAGTTTTTTAAGGGGTATATATTGTTTAATTTTAAGTATAATTATATTTTGTGAAATGTGTTTGTAATATTTGTATACCTAGTATCGTAATGGGTATTATACTTAAGGCTCAGATTATATGTTCCGTCGTCATTTTCGACACCTTTTTTGCCACACACACGTGCCGACTATGGATCCAAAAACACCGTTGGTAACACTGGGCACATCCCTCAATGATGATCAACATGAAGATGGCAGCCTGAAGAGATACGTTTTCTGACGGCGTCAGATTGGTTGGATAGGGGGTCTACCCCCTCTCGACCCCGAAGCATCCCGAGACTAGGGAGTGAAAAACGCTGCAACTACCCTATTTGATCAACGATCGTTCGAGAGTGCAGTTCACTCGTAGTTGAACTTCTTCGTTGTCCCGTGGGCAGACAGGCCCGTCGCAGCCACGTGACCTTCCAATAGGTGTTTGGAACCAACGTGGACCATATGGCGAACGCGAGTTACGTTCTCATTTAAGTGCGACAAACTGCAGATTCCAGAGCATGAGGCTGCTCCTTAGTTTCCATCGGTGTAACAAGTTCTTCACATGTGTGAAGAAGTGAGGTTCCCGAAACACCCAGCTGATCTATGACGACGTCCCCGGCAAGACAAGGTATTTTGGTTATACTACAACCCTTCTGTAAATTATTGTCGGTGTAACTTTCCCCTTTGTTCAATAAATTTATTTAATTAATCCGCGGTAATGTTTTCTTTACCATGTAATCCCCTGATGTACATGCAACCGTTCAATTACACATAAACATTTAGAGCTATCGGAGAACGTAGCGAATCAGCCGCTACATTGTTTGGTCCATCGGCCGTGATAATTTTTTTCTTTTTTAATTCTCACGTTGGTTGCGTGTAACATTAGATTGGTAAAGAAACCATACAGTGCTCTGTGTGACATTTTTGTAAATTTCTAGATGTAGTAGCATATTTGTAGTTATTTTATATTAGCACGTGGGTTTAATTGAAGTTATACCCTATTGTATACAGGTGTATACATTCGTACTGTTGTTTCTGAATCTAAAACATCTCTCAAATATCGTGGTAGCCGGGGGCGTGTAATTTCGTATTGTAACATTTTGTTCTTCATTTAACTTTTATTTTAAAGCCAGTGCTCTATTTGTCATACGCCATGCCGTACACCGTGGATAGAGCCGTTTTCAATGCAAGGCAGACGTTATATCACAAGTTTTTTACATCCAAATTTGTTAAGGTTTATGACAAGCTGCAGCATTTGTTTGTGTGCACTGGTGGTAGTGTTGGTTATGGAATTTGAGCATTGTAGTGGAAGTTACATTTGAATTTTCTTTGTTGGAGTGTATTCTGCAATTGAACAGTTATTTTTTTGCACCGTGGTTATCTTATCTCCTGGTATTGTGTTGATGGAAAAAGCTTTTAACTTTATCAGTTTATTTATATTTCATTTTATACTGTTTATCTACAGCTGTCCATAAATCATGAGTGACTGCTCAAAATGTGGTGTTACTGGTAAGACCTTTAGTTGTGACACCTGTAAGCTCTTGTTCTGTGAGCAGTGTTCAGACCTTAGTGCCTCTGAGATTAGATGCATGGAGTTGAAGAAGAGGAAGCTGTTGTTTCTGTGTTCTGATTGTGAGGATGGTCTCAAACAGTTGCCAAACCTGATTGCTAGAATTAGTGATGTCGAGAAGCAGCTTGAGAAATTGAAGGTAACAGCAGAGTTGCCCAATACTGTACAGGTTCCAACTGGTAGTGACTCCTATATGGAGGATATAATACAGGAGATTCGTGAGCGAGACAAGAGGAAGTCAAATATTATTATTTTTGGACTCCCCGAATCTGAGTCTGGGTCTACTGCTAGCCGTGGTGAGAGTGATGTTGACAGACTGGAAGTGAAGAATATCCTCCACAGGTTGTGTCCTGAGGGTGATTACTCCCAGATTAGGCTATTTCGCCTGGGTAGGCATTCCAGCAGTGCATCCGTTCCTAGACCTCTAAAGGTTACTTTCTCTGATGAACATCAGGTACTTAGTATTCTGCGCAGGACTGGAAGACTCAAGGATGATCATTTGTATCGTAATGTCAGAGTTAGGCAGGACAGAACCCCTAGGCAAAGTGCATACTCCAAGTCTGTGGTCAGTGAATTGAGGCGGAGGGTGGATGATGGTGAAGTAAACCTCAAGATTAAGTATGTTAACGGTGTTCCGACTATTGCTTCTTTAAACTAGATCAGCCCAACAGTGTTAGGATACCAATTTATTACCAGAATTCTCGTGGTTTACGTACTAAAACAGAAGATCTCTACCTAGGCTTGTGTCGGTTGTCTGAATTCAAGATAATTGCTCTTAGTGAGACTAATTTACAGTCTGACATTGGTGATTCTGAGCTGTTTCCGCGTTCATACAGTGTATTTAGGGCAGATAGAAGACTGGATGTTACTACTAAGAGATCTGGTGGAGGAGTACTTTTGGCAGTTCATTGTGATGTTCAGGTGGCTCAATTGAATTTATCTGCGATTTTAGAGGCAGTACCAGTTATCGATATTGTTGCGTGCAGGTGCACTTTGGATCAGATTGTGTTTCATGTGGTTTGTATATACATACCACCATATGTGTCAGCAGCGCAGCTTGAACTTTTCCTTAATGTGCTGGAACAATCTGTCATTCCGCTGTTGGAAAATTTGGTTATTATAGGTGATTTTAATGCACCTCAGTTTATTTATGGACAAATCACTGATCCTAAAACCAAAGCTATCCATGATTTTTCAAATTTTTTAAACCTGTCACAGTTTAATAATGTTTCCAATAGAAACAATAGGCTGCTTGACCTTGTCTTTGCCAGTTGTAATTGCTCGGTTCTCCATGATATGGATCCACTAGTGCCCGAAGATGGATATCACCCTGCTTTAGGCATATTTCCTGAATTCAGGAAAAATTACAATGGTCCTAAATACTTTCCATGCAACAATCAGGTCTCTTACAACTTTCGAAAGGCCAATTACCCTGCATTGTATGCTGCAATACTTGATGAAGATTGGTCTCAACTGGAGTCCTTTACTACCGCTGATGAGGCTTGTAGTTACTTTTATGGCAGACTTTACAGTATCTTTGAACAACATGTTCCCCAGTGCAAGAGGTCATCTAGAAAATTTCCTCCCTGGTTTACCAATGAAATAATAAATGATATAAAGAATAAGGAGAGGTGCTATGCAAGATATAGGAGGCATAAACGTGATAGTGATCATGCAGAGTATAGTCTTCTTAGATCTATAGTTAAAAACAAGCTACGAGAGGCATATGCTGAGTATGTCCGTGGAACTGAAGAGTCTCTTAAGATTGATCCCTCTAGATTTTGGTCTCACATGCAGGAAAGGAGGCGAGCAAGTAACATTCCAAGTACTGTGTCTGACGAAAATGGCATGGTTTATAATGAACCCCAAACAATTGTTAACTGTTTTGGAAACTATTTTAAAAGTGTGTACCGTCCTCAATACATCACTGAACCGGTAGATACCTCTGGACCATCGCATATGGCAGTCAGTGTGACAGTGATTGGTGATAAGGAAATTCTTAAAGCCATCAAGAAGCTCAAGAACAAGTTTACTGCTGGACCAGATTTGGTGCCTTCCTTCTTGATTAAGGACTGTGCGCATGCTCTTCTCAGACCCCTTAGAACCCTATTTAACTTGTCGCTGCGCACACATTGCTTCCCTGTGGTTTGGAAGGTTGCTCGGATCTGTCCTGTTTTTAAGTCTGGGGACCGTTCGAGGGTCAGCAACTACAGGCCTATAGCTATCCTATGTAATTTTGCTAAAATTTTTGAGGCAGTTGTGTATGCTCGTATTTATCCTGCCGTGAAGTGTCGCTTGTCACAATACCAGCATGGGTTTATGGAGGGGCGCTCAACACTGACGAATTTATCCCTGTTCACACAGTATGTAAGTGAAGCTTTGGATGGACGGGGTCAGGTGGATGTTATTTATACAGACTTTTCCAAAGCGTTCGATCGAGTTGACCACTCAACACTTCTGTACAAGCTGCATTTGGCGGGGCTTGATGGACGGCTGATAGCATTCTTTGGATCCTACTTGACTAACCGTGTGCAATATGTTTTTTATAATGGATTTAAGTCTGAACCCTTCACTGCTAGCTCCGGCGTTCCACAGGGTTCCAATCTTGGCCCACTCCTCTTTTTGTTATTTATCAACGACATAAGCTCTGTAATTTCTGGTAATCATCTATTATTTGCTGATGATCTCAAGTTATACTCCAGTGTTCACGATATTGGTGACTGTTCAGGACTCCAGGTAGACCTTGACAACTTGCAGCTGTGGTGTGTTGAGAACAGACTTGAATTAAATGTCTCGAAGTGCAAAGTGATGACATACACTAGAAAAACCAGCCGTATAGCTTTTCCCTACAAAGTGGGTGGTGTACCATTGGCTAGGACTGAAACGCACAGGGATCTAGGCATTGTATATGATCAACATTTAAGTTTCACTGGACATATTCAAACAATTACAGCATCCTGTTTGAAGTTGATGGGTTTCATTGTGAGGAATAGCAGATCATTTTCCAATTTGGATAGCTTGAAAATTCTCTATTTTGCCTATATTCGATCGAGACTTGAATATTGTAGCTTGGTTTTTTATCCCTTTTATAGTGTTCAGATTGGTGCTCTGGAAGATGTTCAGCGTAAGTTTTTAAAACACCTTGTATATAGGGCATCTGGTACCTACCCACAGAGAGGATGTGATCATGGCCAATTGCTGATGCAAGCTGGCATACCCAGTTTGTATTCTCGTAGAAAAGTTGCATCTGTGATGTTCCTGCATAACTTGTTTCATGGTAAAGTTGATTGCCCAGACTTATTGATGCAATTAAATTTCTCAGTTCCACGGGCTGCATCAAGAGTGGTGAGAGTGTTTAAGCCTCCAATACCAAGGACTAACTTGTATATGAAATCACCTGTTTATAAAATGAGCTCTGACTTTAATAACATTGCAAACTTGTGCGACTTCTATTCGGATAATGCTGCGGTTATTCGTAGGGTGGCTATATCATACTTTGTCGGTTATTAGAACCATTATATGTACTGTTTTGTAGAATTTCTGCCTTGTGATGTTTTGCACAGTATTTTAGTTTTGTAGTTTAGTTTAATTTAGTTTTTTTTGTTCATATTATTACATATTGTTCTTTTTGTATGGTGCCCTATTAATGGGATTATCCTGTTGGGCATGTATTCAATAAATAAATAAATATCGCTTGAAAGCCACATTGGAAGTGGCTAAACAAGCCATTGAAAACCGAGAGCATGTGCTAAAATTCACTGCTGCTTATCAGTTGTCTTTAAAACTTTTCGACGAATTCACGTGTGTTCACAAAGACACTTTGTTAGATGAATCAGAGATGGACAAAGTTGATTTGTTGTTCGAACTAACAGTGCAGATCGATGACGCAATGCACGAGATTAACGCGTGCCACATGCGGTTATCTCCACCTCCAAATATTGGCGCTCAATCCTCAAGGCAACATGATGTTCCTAGAGCGGTCCAAGTTATAAATCCAAACACGTTCGCGCCAGAGGAGCTGCGAGCTCGGTCGCCAGCGAGAGGTACACCCATGTCTAATTTAGGATCCTTCGCAGGATCACGAGAGTCATTATACACTACGCGGTCTTGCAACGTTAGGCTACCAAAAATTAATTTACCAGTTTACAACGGTGATTTGGGCACCTGGGCCAACTGGTTCGATTTGTTTCGAACACTCATTCATCAGAATGATCGCTTTCAGCCATCGAAAAGCTGCAGTACCTGGTTTCGTCGCTTTCCGAGGAACCTCGCTCGATGGTAAAACATCTTCCTCTAACATCTGCCAACTATGCTGTGGCCTACGAGTCTCTAATCCATAGGTATCAGAACGATCGAGTGCTTCTCTCCTACTACTGGAACCAGTTGGTAAATGCCCCTCAGGCCGATTCCGATTCACCCCATTCGCTGCGAACCCTGCTAAATTGCTTTAATGAAAATATTTCGGCCATCGCACAACATTCAAACGTTGATTTATGGGATTTTACACTGGTTAACTGGTTCCTTCAAAAGATGGATTCTACTTCCAGGAAACGCTGTGAGATTCACTTTGCTAGTGTTAGCATTCCAACATACGCACAGCTGAAACAGTTCATGGCTGACCAATGTCGAGCTTTAGAAGCTCACACACTGACGCTTCCGTCAACTAACACACCCGTTTCTCGTTCTGGGGTCAGGGCCAGGTTGATGTTCGCTAAAGCCGAGCAGGGCTTTCCTGTTCGTGGTCCTTCACAGCCTTGCCCTTGTTGTAGAGGCCCGCACTTTATCAATCGCTGTCCCCAGTTCTTGGGCATGCGTTTTAAAGATCGAAAGCATGCGACAAGGCAAGCTAAATTGTGCTATAATTGCCTTCGTGGCACCCATGTGCTGCTACAGTGCCCGTCCAAATCATCCTGTCGATTATGTGGGGCAAGACATCATAGTCTGCTTCATGCTGATCAAATTCAGTCTTCGCCCGCTTGTAAGTCAACCACAACTGCGTCGCTTGTACCCCCAGCTCCACGAGCTGAACGTGTTCCTTCTGATTACTCTTCAGTTGGGAACATTACCACCGCACTACTTTCCCCCCAGCCTCGTAGGAAAACTGTTCTTCTGGCCACGGCAGTAGTGGAAATCCAAGGCAAGACAGGCAAGTATCAACGCTGCAGGGCCCTCCTTGATACAGGGTCTCAGGCTTCTTTCATTGTAGAGCATCGCGCTCGCCAATTGGGTCTCTCGCGCACGCATACCCGGATAGAAGTATTGGGGATCGGGAAATCCGACTCAGGTTCATCTTGTGGCACCGTGCAGTGTCATATTCGTTCACCTATTGATTCTCGTAAGGCCTTTTCTCTGGAGACAGTAGTACTTCCGAAAATTTGCGGAAATCTTCTTACTTCATCCTTCACAGTCAATAGGTTTCCTCATTTGCAAGGCATAACGTTAGCCGATCCTGAATGGCACACACCAGGTCCTATAGACATTCTGTTGGGAGCAGACATCTATCCGCAGTTGGTGAACGGTGGACAGCTTGTACCTCCTGCCGGCGTTGAAGCGCCACTTGCTATCAACACTTGCTTTGGCTGGGTTCTCATTGGACCCACTTCGACAGTTTTACCCAGTCAGGTGCTTTCTTTCTTAGCGTCACTAGAGTATCCCGTTGAAGAAACACTGAAACGTTTCTGGGAAATCGAACAAGTCCCTTCCCTCAAGCACTTGTCTCCAGAGGAAAAAATGGCCGAAGGTTTGTTTACGGAGACGCACGTTCGCGATAAAACTGGTCGTTTTCATGTCACACTTCCTTTCAAGTCATATCTTCCTGCATTTTCAGAGACTATTATCCAAGCGGATCGCCGACTCACCGGGCTGGAGCGTCGCTTCGCCAAACAGCCTGCTCTTCAAATGTCCTATAAACTTTTCATGAAAGATTACTTGGAGTCCGGTCATATGTCTTTGTTGACTTCTGAGCTTCCGATGAACCATTATTTCATTCCTCACCATGGAATTTTTAAATCCAGTAACCCTTCATCTGGTATCCGAGTGGTTTTTGATGCTTCCGCCAAAGATTCTTTTGGGCAGTCTCTTAACGAAACCCAGCTTGTGGGCCCCAAGCTTCAATCTGATATCTGTTCAGTGCTTTTACATTTTCGCTCTCACGAAGTTGTATTCACGGGCGACGTTAGACAAATGTATCGTCAAATTCGGGTTGTTGACGCCCACAAACCCTTTCAGCTAATTCGATGGCGATTTTCCCTAGATGAACCGGTTCAAACGTACCAGCTTAACACAGTCACGTATGGTATCTCGTCCTCGCCTTTTCTGGCCATTCGTGTTTTGCAGCAGCTCGCAACAGATGGAGCTGATTTATATCCACTTGCTTCCCACGCACTTCGCACATGTCTGTATGTCGATGACTTAGCGTGCGGCGCAAGTTCTGCCCAAACATGTAAACAACTTCAACGTGAACTAGTTGACTTGCTTAAAACCGGCGGTTTCGAACTGCGCAAATGGGCATCCAATCGTTGTCAACTCCTGGAGAACATCCCACCTGAACATCGTCAAGTGAAACCATTGACGTTCGAGGAGGAGGCTGACGCAAGAGTAAAGGTTCTCGACTTACAGTGGCATTCTTCGCACGATAAGTTTTCATACCAAGTGAAGCCTGGTGGTGCTCCGTGCACCAAGCACGGCATTTTGTCGGAGGTGACTCGCATGTACGACCCTCTAGATTTCCCATGTCACGTCATATGGTTTGTTTATAGCTTTATTCAGCGACTATGGCTATGGGGAATTTATTGGGAGCATCCACCCCCTGTCGAACTGAACCTGCAACGGTTTAAGTCCCAGGCACCGATGATATGCCTACCTTTTCCTGATCTATCTCATTTGTCATTATCAAGGCTTTCGAGGTGGCAACTCATCCAAAGCATGCAGCAAAGTTTCTGGGCACGCTGGAGGAATGACTACCTCCATACACTTCAACAAAGAGAGAAGTGGTTTTCAGACTCTTCACCCGTAACGACAACGGGATCGTTAGTTTTGCTGAAGGACGACAATCTTCCACCCCTGAAATGGAAATTGGCTCGAGTTATTTCCCTCCATCCCGGTCGCGATGGAATTGCCCATGTAGCTACAACCAGGACCGATTCTGGAACCCTTCAAAGACCGTTAGTTAAGTTATGCCCCTTGCCTAACCAATAGGTAGTTAGTTAGTTCTATATATCTGGGTGCGTGTGTGTGTGTAGGTGTGTGTATATATATGGATGATGTAGATAGTTGTACCCCTTTTTTGTCACATTGAGCACTGTCGTTTTGTTTATATGGTTTTCCTTTTTGAGAAATTACACCAGGCTGTAATTTCTGGGGGGCGGTGTATGTTCCGTCGTCATTTTCGACACCTTTTTTGCCACACACACGTGCCGACTATGGATCCAAAAACACCGTTGGTAACACTGGGCACATCCCTCAATGATGATCAACATGAAGATGGCAGCCTGAAGAGATACGTTTTCTGACGGCGTCGGATTGGTTGGATAGGGGGTCTACCCCCTCTCGACCCCGAAGCATCCCGAGACTAGGGAGTGAAAAACGCTGCAACTACCCTATTTGATCAACGATCGTTCGAGAGTGCAGTTCACTCGTAGTTGAACTTCTTCGTTGTCCCGTGGGCAGACAGGCCCGTCGCAGCCACGTGACCTTCCAATAGGTGTTTGGAACCAACGTGGACCATATGGCGAACGCGAGTTACGTTCTCATTTAAGTGCGACAAACTGCAGATTCCAGAGCATGAGGCTGCTCCTTAGTTTCCATCGGTGTAACAAGTTCTTAACGTGTGTGAAGAATTGAGGTTCCCGAAACACCCAGCTGATCTATGACGACGTCCCCGGCAAGACAAGGTATTTTGGTTATACTACAACCCTTCTGTAAATTATTGTCGGTGTAACTTTCCCCTTTGTTCAATAAATTTATTTAATTAATCCGCGGTAATGTTTTCTTTACCATGTAACCCCCTGATGTACATGCAACCGTTCAATTACACATAAACATTTAGAGCTATCGGAGAACGTAGCGAATCAGCCGCTACATTATATATGCTTATATTGTTGGGCGCCTTCAAATTTATATGGTTATTAATTATAGGGTTCAGTATATATATATATATATATATATATATATATATATATATATATATATATATATATATATATATATATATATATATATATATATATATATATATATTAAATTAATTTGTAACTCAAATCATGACACTTTTAGAACACCTGTATATCTGTATGTAAGTAGAATTTTGTTATCTTATAAGAATTAGAATCAATATTAAACGAATTTTATGTTTATTATTAAATTGAATAAATGTACCTTTTTATTTATTTAATTCTTTTCTTCTTTTGATGCTCGGCTTTTATGTAGACTCTATTTTCAGGGATTTTGTGAAATCTAGTGAAAATTCTTACTTTTTAGACCTGTTACCTAATTTTCTTTAAAGATTTGTTAAAATTATATAATCTGATATGAAATGAAACCACAAATTTTTTCAGGTTAATACTGAATTTCTATTGATAAAAGTGTTCTAGTTAATCAATTTATCAAACGATATAAACAATTTATTTAGCATTTAACAAATTTAGTTTCTACATATGGGCTCCCTAAACTTAATGGCCATTTAATTTAAATAATTATTTTTAGTTTTTATTTGCAATTCGAACTAAGTTTAATTAAAATGTTATTTCCATATGCTTCTGCAAACACTGTGGATCTGTTACTATGGTAACGGCTTCGTTGTTCAAAATGGCTGTTGGTTGAATTATGATTTTCTGGAGAAGGTATCGTTGCGACATCTATAGACATTAGTTTGAGTTTCTTTATTTATCGGCCTAAATATTCTTTTTCTTTTACAGTTTGATATAAATGACATTTATATCATAACTTCTTATTGACACTTATTACTTGTTTACATAGTTTTAGCTTACATTCGTGAGAAACACATTTATACTTCAAACTGTATAAAAATGCCTTGCTTCCAAGACGGCGTTCTATTCATATACATACTGTTACACTGAATTCATTACTCTAGAGGTTAGTCTTTGTTCTGGATACATGTGTGACGATTATGCAGACTTCCTTGTACCTTTTAAACACTATGGCTGGTCATTTTAACAAAACTTTTAATACAAATTTGGAGAATACACAATGGAGTTTTTTACAAGCGTGGTGTCGTGTAGCTGGTTATAAACGTTCTCTCCTGATCTTCAAGATGCCGGAAATCGTCCTATTCTTCTGTGCGAATCCGATTGGCTTAATTCAAGAGTTCAAATGGATTGTGTCACCTGATCCAATAACAATGCAGATTATCCACACCCTAGTCAAAGCAATGACTTCCACTTGAAGTTCATTTATATATTAAACAACTGCTTGAATCAAAAAGGTGAGTATCACTTTGTTTATTAGTGCTAAATTCAAAATTTGTCCATCACTGTTTACATTATCTTAACCTAAGAAAACATTGTTTATAATTTTTAAATTTCTCATTCAGTTCATTGTACCTATTGTTGAATACTTGTGATAGTCTATTTACATATTTGAAGCTTAATAAATATAATTAGTTTAATTACAAATAAATATTTCATTTTGCTTATCGGGAATACGTAATCTTAACTTTTCTGTTAGGTTTTAAAATTTCTAACTCAATGTCACACTGCTTAAAGCTTTTTATCATAGCAATTCCCCAAATAACTGATTGCTATGAGGAGATGTATCTCAGAATAGTAATCATTTATTTCAATTTTACTGATTTTATGATTAATTATGATTTTCCTTTTATTTTAGGTGGATTAAACCTTCAAGATTTATGCATCTGTTACATGGTGTTTCACTTGATCAACCCATTGATGGCTGTCACTAGTTTATCCTGCCCACTATTATACCGGATCTACAAATATTGGGAGTCATTCAACCTACATGAGGTCCAATTTAAAAGTGTGGTGTCGTGAAGTGTTTATGGCCTTTATTTAAAAATTGTGCTAAGTTTGTTTAAGTGCTTTTTAAAATGTATGTGTCATGTTTGTGCTTCGTCGTCCTTCTGGGATTTTATCTTTATTATATGCCTTTTTTACAGTCACGTTTGCAGAAGCAACGTTAGACTTAGTTTTAAGTTGCATGATCTGCATGCTATAAGAAATGCCATTAACATCAAAATAAAAAGTTGTTAATTGACTATGTCAAGGCTATTTTTAGTCTTAGTTCTCCCCACAAATTAAGTAAGAACTCATCTCTTGCTTTCAAATTCCTCGTTGTTTATCCCTTATCTTTTACATCTCAGGTCAATAAAATCTAATGCTGGTTTTGTTTTCGAATTTACCCCCCTGATTGTCATTCTTCTATATTGTATTTGCTATTTATCAATCTACCCAAACTTGTATATTTTGCTTTTGTATTTCCGCGGCTTGTTTCCATTTTATTTATGATTTTAATAGATTCACATTTGGTTTTCTCAGGCTTTCCGTTCATACGTTTTCTTCTTATCAAACTACAATGACGTTTTATTTTATTCAAATTGATTTTCTCGGATTTGCAGCTTTTTAAATATCTTATCCATTTGGTACATATCAATTTTATTCTTATATGGTTTGCTTTTCCTTACACTTGTCATACATTCCCCTACAATTTTCATCATTTATATATTATTTCTATATCACTTCATTTTCATATACATATATCGATATTTATTATTCATTATCATATATCAGAAACTCTCTTAAGCCTATTTCTTTCTTATTTACTGGTTTCGCTACTCCAACTACTAATTCTTTCCCTATTCATCACCATATACAAATAATTCTTCAACATTTTCATTTTTCTTGCACATTTTCTTACTTTTTTTTATTTCCGCTTGCTTTATTTTATCCTTTGCTGTCATTGTCATTGCCATTTTCTCTGATTTTCTTATTATATGCCTCGAGTTTTCCTATATGTTACTCTTCTTTCTTGCTTACAGCTCCTTTTTCTTTGATCTTATCCTTTTGACATTCGGCCCTTGATTTTCAAAATTAAATTGCCTTCTTTTTTCAAAGTCGTTCAATTTACTTTAAAACCCTTACTATCCAAGTCTTTTATT
Organism: Tillus elongatus; assembly: GCA_964006375.1. NCBI lineage: Eukaryota > Metazoa > Arthropoda > Insecta > Coleoptera > Cleridae > Tillus > Tillus elongatus. Next base: position 101,868,807 of record OZ023265.1, on the reverse strand, counting down.
AGGTGGATTAATTTAATTCTGAAAATCATCTCTTTCTCTCCTGTTCTTTTATTGGTATCGTTGTCTTAATTATGGTGGTATTTTTTACATTGTTTGTTTTGGTTACATATTTAATTGTTGTTCTTGGGTCTCAAAATAGTGGTTGTAACTAAACACCAACACTACTCGTGCTCGTACAATCACCAGATCAATTTCTACTTTATATCGTAACTCTTTTCTGTACTTGTACCTACATATTCCCCGTTCTTTCCTTGTTGGTTGAAGATTTTTAGTCATATTATACATCATAAGAGCATAATTTTCTAGATCTCTCATTTTCTTCATCTTGTAATTGCCAAAATATTGTTCTTCCTGAACAATGAATTGCTGTTCTTCTCCCCAGAAATTCTGTACGAATTTTTGCTTTGGAGTAGTTTTCACTCTTGAACAGTTTTTTCTTGCTTACGAATCAAATAAAAGGTTTTCCTACCATGTTTCTCTTTACCATTTTCCACTGTGGATCTGTTACTATGGTAACAGCTTCATTGTTCAAAATAGCTGTTGGTTGAATGATGATTTTCTGGAGAAGGTATCGTTGCGACATCTATAGACATTAGTTTGAGTTTCTTTATTTATCGGCCTAAATACTCTTTTTCTTATACAGTTTGATATAAATGACATTTATATCATAACTTCTTATTGACACTTGTTACTTGTTTACGTAGTTTTAGTTTACATTCGTGAGAAACAGAGTTATATTTCAAACTGTATATAAATACCTTGCTTCCAAGACGGCGTCCTATTCATATACATACTGTTACACTGAATTCATTACTGTAAAGGTTAATCTTTGTTCTGGATACATGTGTGACAATTATGCAGACTTCTTTGTACCTTTTAAACACTATGGCTGGTGATTTTAACCCAACTTTTAATATAAATTTGGAGAAAACACAATTAAGTTTTTTAGAAGCATGGTGTCGTGCTGCTGGTTATAAATTTTCTCTCCTGATCTTCGAGATGCCGGAAATCGTCCCATTCTCCTGTGCGAATCCAATTGGCTTAATTCAAAAGTTCAAATGGATTATGTCACCTGATCCAATAACAATCCAGATTTACCACACCCTAGTTAAAACAATGACTTCCCCTTGAAGTTCATTTATATATTAAACAACTGCTTGAATCAAAAAGGTGAGTATCACTTTGTTTATTGGCGCTAAGTTCAAAATTTGTCCATCACTGTTTACATTATCTTAACCTAAGAAAACATTGTTTATAATTTTTAAATTTCTCATTCAGGTCATTGTACCTATTGTTTAATACTTGTGACAGTCTGTTTGCTTATTTGAAGCTTAATAAATATAATTAGTTTTATTACAAATAAATATTTCATTTTGCTTATCGGAAATACATAATCTTAACTTTTCTATTGGGTTTTAAAATTTCTAACTCAATGTCACACTGCTTAAAGCTTTTTATCATAGCAATATAATTTATATATATATATATATATATATATATATATATATATATATATATATATATATATATATATATATATATATATATATATATATATATATATATATTCAATATTCTTTATTTACGAACTCAAAACAGTACATTTGCGCTGGTAACAATCTGCTCATGATTGGCTTAATATTAAGATTGATTAAGCATACGTTTTACCTTTACCTGTTTGTCTGTTTAGTTTTTAGCGAATTTTTCGTAAAACAAAAAATTCACTAATGAGGATATCTATGTTTATATATATATATATTCAATATTCTTTATTTACGAACTCAAAACAGTACATTTGTGCTGGTAACAAGTTCTACAATTACTAACAAAACATTTCATATGATTTTGAGGTTAACTTAAATTATATCACTGTCAAATAGGTACTTTAGAAACTATATACTCTATAACTGGAAACTGTTTTGTCCATTTAATAAATGTCTTTTTAGGTTTATTGTGAATCTTTGCATCTGATGTATGTTTCTGAGTTCTTCTGGGATAGACTTAAATGATCTGATGCTCCTGGTAATCACACTGTTGAGTTTTGTATTTGTTCTTCATGCTACTACACGTATGTCTATCCATTGCCTTGTTTTATTTATTTTTTTATATTTTTATTTCAACAACACACCATGAGGGCTTACAGCCTAAATACTATCGTACTGTGGGTGTCGACAAGGAGGAAAGAGGCAACTTGTTAATTCTGGACTTGAAGGTTTGGAGGTTCGGGGGAGAAGGAAAAACATGTGCCGGCAAGGAGTTCCACAACATGGAAGTCCTCGGGACAAAAGAGCAGGCATAACAAGATGTTCTATGTCTGGTAACCTGGACAGTAAAAGGGTGCATTCGCTCTGTCCCCCTGGTAGATCTGTTGGGGGCAGCAGGTGGAGGAACTATGGAAGAAAGCTCCTCTGAGCAGTGCCCGTGCAAATATCTATAAAAGAGAGCGAGATCACCAACGGTACATCAGTGGGCAAGGAATGGCAGCCTTTGGGTGAGGGTAGGGTCACCGATGAGACGTATAGCTCTCTTCTGAATGGAGTCCATGATAGCGAGTATAGAAGCTGCAGCAGCACCCCAGATGTGGGAGCAGTATTCGAGGTTTGGTCTTATTTGTGAAGTATATAAAGTATAGAGATTAGCTGATGAAAAGTATTTGCGAGCCCGGAAGAGGAAACCTAATTTCTTAGCAGCCGCTTCTGCAATTGATGTGACATGTTGGTGCCAATTGAGATTTCGATCCACAGAGATGCCAACAAGTGAAAAGGACTCATTACTTTGAATAACTTGGTTGTTTATTGTGATGGGTCTAGGGCTAGTGTATATCTTATGAGAAAGAAAGCAAGACTGTGATTTGGTGGGGTTGAATTGTACAATATTTCTACTTCTAATATTTTTTGGAGATCGACGGAGATAGAACCCTCCATGAGTCTGCGATCCTCATCTAGTTGGTCTAAAGAGACAGGCTTAGAATATTGTATATTGGAGTGGAGGGTGCTGTCGTCCACGTAATTGTGAACTGGGTTGGATGTGCTAGAGAGGAGGTCATTGATGTGGAGAAGAAACAAAGTAGGGGCTAAAGCTGAACCTTGAGAAACTCCTGCATTAATTGGATACAGTTTAGAAGAATGGCCATCCACGACAACAGAAATGCTCCGGTTAGAGAGGAAATTTGCTGTCCACGTACAGAGTTTTGGTGGTAGGCCATAGGCCGGTAGTTTATTAAGCAGCGCTGTGTGCCAGACCTGGTCGAATGCTTTGGATATGTCTAGAGTGAGAATCTGGGATTCACCGTGTAGTTCCATAGACTTGTTCCAAGAATGGGTGACAAAGGAAAGGAGGTCGGCAGTTGATCTGCGCTGACAGAATCCATACTGCCTGTCGTGGATTAGACTGTTTTTTTCAAGAAATTTTAGTAATTCGGTGTTTATATACTTTTCCATCACTTTAGAGATGACTGAAAGGAGAGAAATAGGCCTGTAGTTGCTAGGATGCGCTTTCGATCCTTTCTTGGGGACAGGTTGTACTCTAGCAGTTTTCCTATTACTCGGGAATATGCCTCTATTGTAAAATGTCTGAAACAGACGAGTCAGGACAGGAGCAAGTTCTGGTCCGCATTTTTTGAGAACAATTGCTGGGATCTCGTCAAGGCCAGAGGCTTTCCTGGTATTAAGAGAAGAGAACATCTTTCATACCTTTCTAGTTTTGAAAATGATATCCGTCATTTTATGCGCGACTTTGGGGACTGTTGGTGGTTGAACATTTGGAGGTGGGTTGAGAGTAGAATTGCCGGTGAACAACGAGGCAAAAAGTTCAGCCTTGCCCAGGGCGATAGAGACAATTTAATCCCCTGAGACAAGGGGTGAGAACGTGCTCTTGCAGAAATTATTCCCAATAGATTTAGCAAGAGTTCAGAAGGGTTTGCTGCCGCTGGAGCTTAAGAGGACTTTGTTTTTGATGTGGTTATAAAACGAGTTTTTTGCCTCAGAAAGAATGCGGACATAGCGGTTTCTTGCGTTGTTAAATGCTTGACGGTTTTCTTGACTGGGATTGTGTAGAAGCTTTTTGTGAGCTTTGACCTTTTCAAGTCTGGCCTTGTCACAGGATTTAGAGAACCAGGGCTTTTGAGTGGCTGCAGAGGTTTTCTGTGTACGTGTAATAAATAATTCCATGCCAGCTTGGATAATTTCGGTGACGTTTTGTGAGATATCAGAAGGGTCAGGATGAGAGAAGCAGACAGACGCCCATGGAAATGAGGAAAAGTAATCTCGCATTTCGTCCCAGTTCGCGGAGTTGTAGTGCCAAACGATACGTGGGTGTGATGACTGTGTGACCTCGGGTTGCATTGCGCAGGAAGCAGTTACCATGCCGTGGTCTGAGCGACCCAGGGGAGCGGTGACTGATATCTTATAGCATTCAGGTTGTGTAGTAAGAAGGAGATCCAAGGGATTTGAGCTGTGTGTTGGGATGCGAGGAAAGTAAGTCGGTTGCTGAACCATATTGGCTAAAGAATTGCTGACTGCAAAGGCCTCCGCTGCTCTTCCTTGTGGATCGGTTTTTGAAGATCCTAGCCATTCCTTATTATGGACATTGAAGTCACCAAGAATAGTGACCTCGGAGGAAGGATATTCAGAAATCAGATTGGTCGGTCTTTTCAGAAAGGTAGTCAAAGAGCTGGACAAAGTTGTTGTCAGAAGGTGACCGGTAAATGCATTGTTGAATACATATGTACTTCACCACTTCTTACTACTTTAATGTTCATTTTTATTTTATTATTTCGTATTTTATACATTAATTTACATTCTTCCAGCTTTATAAGGTTATGAATTTGTAAGAAGTGTAACATTTTATACAAACATTTAGTGGGATAAAACCAGTTTAAACCATATAATATTTTTAGTATCTGGTTTTGTGTTCTCTGCAATTGTTGTAATTTCACCTTTGGCGCAAAAGCCCAAATAATCATCATATATGTCATATGTGGTTCTATTAATGAATTATATATTAGTCTCTTCAATCAGTCATACTAGATATTTTTTCCTTACATTATTTAAGTGTCCGTCAATTGTCTATTGTTAATCCAAAGTATTTATAGTTATTTACATGTTTAATTTTTTGATTGTTTATATTGATATTCATATCTTTTATGTATTTACCTTTTTGTGCAAACATTATGTACGCTGTTTTATCTAAGTTTATTTTCAAGTTAATACTTAATAACCACCTGTAATATGTATCCAACTTATCATTGACTATTTTTCCCAATGAATCCTGAGAGTGGTGTGAATACAACAACACTGTGTCAACTGTGATGAAATAAACGTTAATAACTACGACTCTACAGCGACGCTAAAACGGCCCAAACCTCCACCTATTTTTCTCCGTGATGTAACAGATTATAATAACATGAGTAACTTTCTAGCCATCATTAAAGCAGCAGAACAATATTACTCAGACACTAACAAACAACACTGTCAAAATAAATGTTTATACACCTGAAACACATAGAAGACTTGTGAGATATCTGAGAGACGAGAATATCGTATTCGATACTTGCCAGCCCAAAGAAGGAAAAGCCTATAGTGTAGCAGTAAGATACTACTTACATCACACAACTCCGATTAACGAATAACGAAATAAAGTTAGATATCCAAAAATCTGGCCACAGAGTAAGAAATATTGTGAACATTAGGCATCATATTTCCAAAGATCCATTGCCTCTATTTTCGTAGATCTAGAGCCACAAGATAATAATAAAAGTAGTTGGAATTCATATGTAACACAAAAGTCTGCATAGAACCTCCAAGGAAAAGACGCGAAATAGTTCAATGTGCAAGGTGCCAAGAGTATGTGCAGTCGAACACTTACTGTAACAAACGTTTCATTTTTGTAAAGTGCAGTCAACAACACGACAGCAAAATGTGTACGAAAAAAAGAGCAACTCCAGTGAAATGTGCTCTATGTGAAGGTAGCCATCCAGAAAATTACAAAGCTGGACCATATACAGGGACCTCATGAAAACCAAAACCCAAATCTGACTAGAAGATACCACCAAAAGCAACAGAATCTAACATAAGACCACCAAAACATACATGTTGCAAGTAACATAAACACATAAGTACCTAGAAACTACCCCAAACCCAGCCCAAGCAGACTGCGGTATAATCAAGTACTCAAACAAAGGTAACCTGTTTATACAGATGACCATCAAGATATCCTTGAAAACACGCTTACTACTGGCGAATTTAAATTCTTATTCACACAACTGATGAATCCAAAACCAGATTATGCTTAATCTGTTACCAAGACTGGTTCATAATTTCAACTGAAATGGCAAAGTTCATATGCATTGCAACATAGAATGTCTAACTAGTCACAAACAAGAACTAATAACATTTGTGAACGTTAACAAAATAGTTATAATCCGGTCTCTGAAACCGACTTCACAAATAAGTCAGTATTCCACATACAGCTCTTCTCTAGATACGCTACAAATCACCCAGATGGCAACAGCACACGGAAGTACTGTACTTCTCATCAGAAGCAACATTAGACATCACGTCTTACCCCCGTACATAACGACTGTAATTCAAGCAACAACTATTAATGTGTATACAGAAACCTGGAGTTTTGAGATATCAGCACTATATTCTCCACCAAGCCACACACTACGTGAAGACCTATACAACGATTTTATCCAAACCCTTGGCCATAGATTTATTGTTGGAGGGGACTGGAATGCGAAGCACACTTACTAGGGTTCTAGACTAATAACACCTAAAGGTTGCAATCTATTAAAAGTGATAATGGTTAAAATTAAAGTGTGGTATCAACAGCCAAGCCTACATATTGGTCAAAAAATGCAAACATAATGCCTTACATACTCGACTTTTTTGTGACAAATGGAGTTACAAACAGTTATATAAGTGTAGAAACACCTCCAGATTTATCGTCTGATCATGCACCAGTTGAAGCAACTTTAAGTATTACAGTGATAAAAAATAAACGAAATGCTACATTAACGACCTCTAAAACTAACTGGGAATCATACCTGCAATATATCGAAAACAACATAAACTTAAATCTGGCTATAAAGCAACCGAATTAACTTGATGAGGCCATAAACTATTTTACTGAGCTGATCCAAAAAGCAGCCTGGAAAAGTACTCCACTAGTTACAAACAATAACATCAGTGAACCAGATACCACTACAAGTGCGACAACTGAGCAGAAAAACGTCAAGCCAGAGGAAGATGGCAACACACACGTAATCATACTGACAAATTATATTATAAGTACAATTTGGAGAACCCAATTCATCACAAACAGTTTTTAGACCTGATGATCGTTTCGCTAACAAAGTTAGTGTCATCAGAGGGATGAATAAACAGTTTATTCATCCCTCTGATGACACTAAGTTTGTTAGTGAAACCATCGTCAGGTCTAAAAACTGTATTGTGATGAATTGGGTTCTCCAAATTGGACTTATGAGTGCTCATCACAGGTTCCAATCTTCACTCATTAAATTATGTTATAACCGATTAGCCCGAAAACTTCAGAAGACCCTTCAAAATCTTACAAATTTAAGTCAATATATTCCAGATATCAACAATAGCTATGATCATGCCATCTAGAAAGCTACAAAGAACTTCAAAAGGCCACTAGTGAGAGTGTCTGCCCTAAAAAGCCAAACGGAGAATCGGCATGCTCAAGTCAGGATAAAACCAACGCTTTCGCAGATCACCTGACTGAAGTTTTCACACCAAATGGAAACTATCCAGCAATATATTACAGAGAAATAGAGTCCTTCTTAGACGTGCCGTGTCAGATGTCACTTCCAATTAAGCCATTTACGAGGAAAGAAATAGAATCAAGAAACTAAAGGCCAAAAAAGCTCCAGGTTCCGACCTTGTCACAGAAAAATTGCTTCAAAATCTTCCTGAATAAGCGATTTCTTTGCTGACCACACTCTACAATCGTATGATGAACCTATTCTATTTCCTAGCCTTATGGAAATACGCCTTGATTATTATGATAGCTAAGCAAGGAAAACCTGAACATGAAGTTGCATCTTATAAGCTTGCTATCCATACTAGGAAAAATAGCTGAGGAGGTTAAGGAAATATGTTAACCTGCATAATATAATACCATGACACAAACTAGGCTTTAGAGAACATTACTCCATACTTCAGCAAGTAACTCTATTTAACAACCACATACATACCTGTAAACACTGAAGCAAAATATCTTGGTATACATCTTGATCAACATTTAACGTGGAAAAGGCAAACACAGCCAAAGAAAGCACAAATAAATTTTAAGTTTCATCAGATGCACTGGCTCCTAGGAAGAAAATTAAAGCTCACCATCAGCAACAAGATCTTGATCTACAAGGCCTTTTTAAAACCAATCTGGACCTACGGGAACCAGTTTTGGGGAGGCGCTAAACCAACAAATTATATATAACCAATTAGAATTATACAGAGACAGCAATCAAAAATACATAGCTCAATAGTAAATGCCACATGATACATTTCCAACCTTACCTTACATCAAGATCTCAAAATCCCATTCATTCATGAAGAAATTCGAAAATATGCTCAAAATTATTATGCAAAGTTGTCTGGCCACGAGAATCCCCTCATAGAACAACTCGCTGAAGACCGGTTTTTTTTTCTCCCTCAGGGCTCGTCCGCGGCTTTGCCGTCCCGATAGCACTGCAACCTTTGGCTTATTGTGCATGCCCTTAGTTTTACTCCACTCATTCCAAAATCACTGTGCCTTGAACTAGTCTGCACAGCGATTGGTAGGGTGAACTTTTGTAATGCTCTGTCTCCGGTCTAGACTGACTGAGATCAGTTGTCTTTTGTGGTCCAGAGCTTTACACTCGCACAAGATGTGCTGGGCTGATTCCTCCCCCTCGCCGCAGAGTCTGCATGTGAGGTCCCCCTTGAACCACCCCACTTTATGCAGGTGTTTCTTGACGGCCATGCGTCCCATCAAGAGACCTGTTATGTTTCTGAGCTGTCCCCTGCTAAGATTTAGCAGCTCCAAAGCTCTCCTTAAACTGGGTTCGTCAATTATTGACTTCCCTTGTCTGAGCTCTGGACAGTCTGCCCAGTACACCTTGTGTTGGTTTCTGACCCAGGACTTAATGGCTTCCCTGGCAGTGCTCTTTGTCACGCCCAGAGCTGGTTCTAGTCCCATAAATGGTTTTGCTGACCCTCTCTTCGCGAGACTGTCAGCTTCTTCATTGCCTTTGACCCCCGAGTGACCCGGCACCCAGATGAGGGTGACCTCATTCTGCCCTGCCAGGTCGCTCGTCTCGTCTCAGCACTCACTCACCAGCCGGGAATTTAACCGTGGGCTACTTAGGGCCTTAAGGGCGGCCTGGCTGACTTTGGCTATGAGGATCCGCTTGTTGGTGTAGCCCCTCCTCTTGTTCTCCGGCACACAGTGCAGGATGGCGTACATTTCGCACTGAAAGACCATTGCATGTTCTCCGAGGGAAGTACTGTGACTTACCTTCAGTCCTTCCGAATAAACACCTGCCCCCGTCCCATGCTTCCCGCCGGATCCGTCCGAGAACCAGACGAGCGCGTCCGTAGTATGCCCGGCGTCTACTCCCGCCATGCCTCGCGGTCGGGATTTCCACTGTGAAGTTGTTTTCCCTGCAGATTCGCGGGTTCACGACGTCTGACCTCATTTCAAGCATGGGCTCCTTCACGATCTCTTGATTTTTGCAGTGGCCCCTGAAGTCTGTGTTGATCTTCAGTCTACCATTGCAGGCTAGTCTGTATAGTCCTAGCCTGGCCTCCCCAATAATAACTAAGTGTAAGGGGGCAGATCCAGCAATACCTCCATGGCGGCTGTTGGGGTTGAAGACATGGCCCTTGTGATGCCTAGGCAAGCCATCCTTTGGATCTTGCCTAGTTTTTGTTTGGCACTGGATTGTGTCACCTTAGGCCACCAGACCAGTGCCTCGTATGTTAACGATGGTCTGACCACCCTTGTGTACAGCCAGTGGGCTATACTAGGTCTTAGTCCCCACGTTTTTCCATATAGCCGCCTAGTGACGGCTAAGGTCATGACTGCCTTACACAGTATTTTTTCAATGTGACCATTCCTGGTTAGCTTAGAGTCAAATACGACCCCAAGCTATTTTACCTTACTGGCCATTGAAATGTTCCTACTGTATAGAGTGAGAGTTCTGTGGCTCTCCCACTCCCTCCTCCTCGTAAACAGTATGACGGTTGCTTTCTCGGGACTCACTCCGTGCCCTTGACTAACCGTCCACCCTTCCACCACTGTCTGCCTGCGCTCCCACAACTAACTGTGTAACCTTTCCTCGGACTATGATGACAATGTCATCCGTATAACCCTGTACCTCATACCCCCCTCCCGAGAGCCTCCCCAGCAGGCTGTCCACGACTAGGCACCAGGGCAAAGGAGACAGAACGCTTCCCTGCGGACACCCCGCCGCAACTTCTGCCGCCCTGTCCCTGAGCATGGAACCGATCCACCTGCAACAGGTCTCCTCTGTTCCACGCTCCCTGACAGCTTCCAGAACCGATCCGAATGAGGTGTTGCCGAAGTCCCCCTCTATGTCGAGGAAGGCCACCAGCGCCACCTCCCTGTTCTCCAGCGTATTCTCCAGTTTCGGCACCAGTTGGTGCAGTGCTGTTTCTGTTGAGACTCCTGCTCTGTATGCATATTAGTAGATAGGGCGACACCTGGGTCCGCCGGTCTGAGCCTTCTGATTGGCTGTGACGTCAGAGTTGGATGGAGTGGGGGTAACCTGAGACTTAGCCATGTGAGCATGCATCTGACCTGTCATCTGTCAGCTGACGTCACATTTTCCAAACCTGTTAGCTGTCAGCTGACGTCACATGTTCCTGTCATCTGTCAGCTGACGTCACATGTTCCTGTCAGCTGTCATCTGTCGTAACATGTTCCGTCGCTGTCACTATCTGTCAGTGGGTAACAGATGGCGGGTAACCTGTCAGCTGACGTCACATGTTCCTGTCAGTTTTCATCTGTCAGCTGAAGTCACATGTTCCAAGATCTCTGCTGCAGCAACATGCCATCCGGTCGTGGGTAACCTATCAGTTCTCATGTTCCAAGCTGGCTGCTGCTGTCAGGTTTCAAGAGGGTTTGCCTGTACCCGAATGTTTGTTAGGAGCTCACCACGTGTTAATTTGAGGTTAAGTCTGACATATAAGCATTCTGCTTTCCGCTATCTGAGTATGTTAGGTTAAGGCACACACATGTGTTGTTTCTTTGTTAGGTTATGCCGGCTACTGCCCGCTAGCCGATTGTGAGGTTAAGACTCCCGATTCCCCACGCTGAATGTTATAGGTTAAGTCTTGTATGTCATAGGCTATGTTTGTTGACATCAAGCATGTGTTGTCTCTGTGACGTATAGGACTCCGATTCCCGCTAGCCGACTGTGTTCTTAGGTTAAGCTCAGCACGTGTTTTGTTTGTTTTGGTTACCAGGTCAATAATAAGATGAACAAACTAGATTTAAAACAAAAAAATTCAAGTATGATATATATACGACGGGCACTCAATGCTATTAAGAATGGAATTTGATTACAACAATAGGTTAAAGGAACATTTGGACCAACGGAATACCGTTGATCCAAATGTTCCAGCAGAAGGATGTGACTTGGTACCTACAACTACTACATACTTGGTAAAAATGGGTGGAGCTCAGACTGTAAACGACTTTATATGTGGTACATAAAATAAGAAAACTAAAGAGTTGATTGCCTATTACAACAATAGGTTAAAGGAACATTTGGGGTATCGGAATACCGATACCACAAATGTTCCAGCCGAGCCAGCGCACTTATGGCCCACAACTGCTACATACTTAGTAAAAATGGGTGGAGCTCAGGCTGAAAACGACGCGATATCTGGTACATGTGTGCAAAAATTTGATATTATATTTAGCCTGTTAATCATCTTTAACAGAATAAAGACCAAAGTGAAATACCTAACGGCACATAGAAACAACCTACAGATAGCAGATGTACCGCAGGAGAAGTTTATTTAGGATATTATTGATTTACGGTATAATTTTTAATTGTATTATAAAATAAAAACACATTAATTTTAACAAAGACTTTTATTTTATTCAAAGTACAAGTGTGTAAACTAGGTCAAATCAATCTGCCACAAGCCATTCCTGCCTTTAAGTATGGTACGCTTACGTTCTACGATTCTAGCTGGTTGCTGGAATTCATTTATAGAATTCTCAGCATCAGATGGTTCATCGTTACGTTGGTGCGGTTGTCGTCGGCGACGCTTCATGGCGATGTTGGATTTAACAGTATCCACTTGTCGTGTAATTTTTTTAGGTTTTTGTCTATTTCACCCAACTTCTTCTTTAGCTTGTGGCTCTTTGGCAGATCGATATCTTTTAAAACTTGAGCTGTTATGGGTTAAATTGTTCAATTTCTGTTCAAATACGTTTTTCAAATCTTCCAACTCTGGCTTGTGCACAGCCTCTACCAGTATGACTATTAGTCTCTGTCTCACTTCATCTTTATTCTTTAGATACCCAGCTTTATGGTTGTGATAGTCGTCCACCCACGAATCAACATATGTTTTAGTTACTCCATCTGTGGAATCGATAGGGTCGGCGACGTTACACAATCTACGGCGTTGCACATCAAAATCACCACTTGCTGTTCTTGGAAAAGTCTCTCTTTCGATAATTTTAAACTTTACACGTTTATTAGACGGGGAACGTCCGAACTTATCAATAGACATTTTTTTTATACTAAGCAATAAATAGGCATATATGACCTTATGTAGGTTTACTAGGCGATAACACTAGCTTCCTTTAGTTCTTCCAAGATTATTAATTGAATTTCGTTGTTATGAGCATTATTACCAGCAACAACTTGGGAAGCCACTAAAAGTCTAATCCCCAGTTTCACAAAGCTCGATTAAATATTTAACGGCTGGTTAGGTTAATCAGGGCCTCAGACGACAAATCACAGATTCAAGATATTTTGTTGTCATGGCAAGAACCCGAATTATAGGCTGTGATTGGCCGTCTAAAGCCTTGATTAACTAACTGGCCGTTAAATAGTTAATCAAGCTTTGTGAAACTGGGCATTAGTCTATCAACCAACTCGTTTATGTCATCCCAATACACATATGCTATTTGTTTGTTATTTCGTATCATATAGTTGTTAGTGCTGATGCTGCTACTGCTGCTACCACTGCTCTTATCACTCTGAGCTTTAGGTTCAGTCTTTTGTTTTTTGAGAGATGTGTGGTGTCGTCGTAGGCGTCGTAAACGTAACCAAAACCGTGAGGAGTTGAGGATTAATAACTGGTTTTATTAGAGTCAGATCTTTTTCCGAGGAACAACTCTTGGTTCGTGCGTTTGGATCGTATTTCATTTTATGAACACTAGTTGCTTCTAGAATATCTCTATAGTGTTGAAGATCGTCATAAGTGTACGCCTTTGGTCTTTTCATAAATATCAATTCTAGCGGACCTTGTGTTTGTGGGTATCTCCTTTGATCCAGTTGAATATCAGCATCAGGCGTTTATTGCCCAGACTCCAGCCACCAGTATCTTTGACGTAGCGAGCACCATATCAATCGTAGCAAGTCTTGGTGGTTCTGTAAAATACTTGTCTACATAATATCGAACTCGTTCAGGATATTGCTCCAAAAATCCTTGATATGCTGGGTTGGTTGTGATAGTTTGTAGATATGCCTCACGCTCTTTAAATGTTGGGGTATTCTCATCAGAACCTGTCTCCACCTCAGGTGCAGCTTCAAAAACTTCATGGTCTTCAAGGAACTCAACTTTGAGTTTCGTTTCTGGTATATCAACTTCTTCTTTGATTTGTTTAGCCACTGGTGACTGCTGCAGTTTAAGTGTTGATGTGTTTTTAGATATTTCACTTAGTGGCTCAACAATTAGTTTATATAAAAGTTGCAGAGCATCATCATTCTCAGCTCTGTTAGGCTTAAGCATTAAATGTGTTTATTGAATATTTTCAGCGAGTTGTAAAATCCTTTTCTTAACTTTTCGCTCTTGTTTACCCATCACCTCCATCGTGCTAAAGTCCGTTGTTGTTGCCTGTTGGTCTAATCACTTGTTAGAGGGATACAAGCTGTGTGGTGGTTTAAGGTATACTGACTCCGAATTGGTGCATGTCTTCTTATTTATCATGCCAGCTGTATATGACAGCTGTCTGTCCTGTCTATCATTGGTTGTAACCAGTTATATTAATATATATATATATATATATATATATATATATATATATATATATATATATATATATATATATATATATATATATATATATATATATATATATATATATATATATATATATATATATATATATATATATATATATCGAATCCTTTTCTATATCTGCCTTTGTGTACATCATTTTCTTTCACAATCACCAACACACCATACTTGTTGTCTTTCCAGCATTGGCAGCATATATTTTTAAATTGTTTAAAGTCCATATCAGTGGTCACATGATCGTCGTACACATGTTTTAAATTGGTTTCATCTTGCTTGAAGAGAATCAAAACGTTAGCGTTATCACGCACCAGATGTTTGGGTATTCGAGTATATGTTTGACAGAGATAGAATGAATCAATATTCTTATGTCTGCCCATACTAAAGTATGCTCTTATTTTATCTTGTTTGTCACAAGCTACATCATCAAATATAAACACAGAGTTGTCTAAGGCTTCTGCTGGATCTAAGATTTCATCGTTTTCACTATACGGATAGTAACCAACACCTTTTGCTGCATCCAACACCTCCTTTAACATCTTGTATTTCGGTTGATACAGAGACTTTGAATACACATACACATTGGCAAACTTTAAACTGTTTGCTTCAAACAACAAACTCAGCATGACATTTGTTTTACCGCATCCACTAGGACCACATATGATACATCGAATGGTGTTTGGAAAGAGAGGACCATGCCTTAGTTGTTGTTGTTCTGCTGTATCCGTAACAACATTGTCTATATTTGTAATGGGTAAGGCAGAAGCGTGTTTGAGAGTACGCATCTTGACTTGAACTAAACTATATTTTTTGGTGTGTGTGTATATAAATATAGATGCAAGTGAGACGCACAGTCAGTATGAATGTTGGTGTCACAGAGTGAGGGTCGTTATTAACAAAGGACATAAGTTTTGCTGAAAAGTTTGAGCGTTACAAACACCACAGAAAACTTGGTGCGGGTCTTGATGTAATCAGCTCGAAGCCAAAAAAGAAAGTTCCCTTTAAAAACATAGGTCTGATTGGGGAAGTTATAAAAGATAGAAACCTTATCCCAACAGAGAATGCTGTGTTTGATATAGCTCATGCAATCGTTAGAAACATTGGTGGGCGTAATAATGTGCAGAAGCTTCGAGTTATTCCAATACCTAAAAGCGGAAGCTTCCTTCCACTGTTGCCTCTGATATTTGGTGGACTATCTGCTCTTGGGGCTCTGGGTGGTGGTGCTGCTCTGTTTGAATCGATGACCTATGATGTAAATAACAAGGAAGTGGAAACGAGTGCGAGACCTATACACAACAACCATCAAAAGTCTGCTTTCCTTCAGTAAGAATGAAGCCAAATCTCTTAACAACTGAATGTGTTGTCGGAGCACGTCACCTTAAACGATAACAAGTTTCACATGCTCATACCTATTTGGTTCCTCTTCAGTTTCTTCCATCATTTCAAAGGAGTTCTCTGTGGCAAACATACTTTCCGATTTACAAGAGCTTGAAATGATTCCAACGGCTATTACAGCACAGGTACGGCACGAGCGAAAATTACCGTAACCAATATGTTTTTAAACGCAAAACATGTATTTCCCAATGATAATATATGAGCTACCATTACTCAGAGATATCAACAGAGATGTGTGGGCTGTTAAAACTGCAACCAACTTCGAAAGACCTAGCTATGTGATTATAGCATTTCAAACAGACCGAAAAGACAACGTAAGCAAGAGGGCAGACTTTTTTGATAACATTGGTATGGTGCATCTCCGAGTGCTTCTAAATTCAGAATGCCACCCTTATGAATCTGTGCATATGGATTTCGAGAAATTCAAATATGCTGTACCTATCAGATGTATACAGATTTTCAAAAAAGCTTCTGTTATAAAACCATGTCAGAGCCTATCTTGAATTATGATGAGTTTAAAGACCGAGCTCTATTTGTGATCGACTGTCAATATCAGAACGAGTCAATCAAGTCGTCAACGGTGGACATTAAGGTGGAATTTATGAGCAGTGCCAATTTTCCCAATAACACACTAGCTTACTGTTTAGTTATTCACGACAGTGTATTGGAATATAAACCTCTAACGGGCATCGTTAGAGCCATTATGTAATAATATAATTCGACACATGGGAGAACCAGCACGTGATACACAACAAACGAGTGTGTGTGTTTTTTTTTTTTTAAAGCTCCACTCTTAATGGGTTACCCTTCGTATATATATATATATATATATATATATATATATATATATATATATATATATATATATATATATATATATATATATATATAGTTTTAAATCAAGGTTATTATTGAACATCTCCTCGTGTATATATATATATATATATATATATATATAGCAGATTTGAATTTTTTTGTTTTAAATATATGTTATTATTGAACACCCCTCGTATACCTGTGTTTTTTTAAATTCCATTCTTAATAACATTGAGTAGTCACTCTTATTTGTTTACCTGAAGCCATCTATATAATGATATCTAGGTCATCGAGCTATCTTTGTCTCTCTTATATTTATTACAAACTCGCTTCTTATTGAGATGTTTTGACTTAGCGTTATGTTAATGAATATTAGTTTTGATATATATATATATATATATATATATATATATATATATATATATATATATATATATATATATATATATATATATATATATATATATATATATATATAACTGGATTTTTTACCTATTACAAAGTAAGTTATTTACTCAAGAAGCTGTTGTTACATAAATAAATAATGAGGAAGTTGCATATAATTTACTTTTGATGAAAAATGTATTTAAAGTAAAGCAAAATACTCTAAAAATATATGTCTACAAGTAAACCCCCCTTAAAGTGAGCCACTAATTAGTAATTAATTATTGAAATATTGAATATAATTCAAAAAGACAGGGTGGGCGAAAACGCGATCTGATTGGTGAAGAGGTTTGTGACGTCAGGATCCGGTACATCTGCGTAATACACGGACATCGCCATTTAATCTTGTCTTGTTTGTGTTTGCATCGAATTCTGAGCAGTTTTATCATAATTTTAAGTAGCTTAGGTGTTTATTGTATAATATATATAATATGTATGTATAATATATTATATATATATATATATATATATATATATATATATATATATATATATATATATATATATATATAAAGGTAGTAGTTGTGTTTAATCTAGTTTAGTATGTGACTGTGTGATGGCTTCAGCAGATTCAGAATCACAATACGAGAATGCGAAAGACATAACCGTGCCTGAACATAAATATTATAAGTGCTGTATAGTACCCAAATGTACTTCCACAACAATAACTACCCCCAACAAATTATTCTTTAATGTACCTAAGGGTGACAAAATCAGGAAGAAATGGTGTTTAGCTATGAAGAGGGACCTGAAAAGTCCAGTTAGTGTAAAATCTACTTTGCACATTTGTGAAGATCATTTTAACGTAAGTAAATGCTTATGAAATTATATAGTCTTAAATATGGAAAAGCATTTTTTTAAACCTAAATTCGTCCGTATAGTGGAACATATGTAGTTTCTTTCATATTCTACAAGCACTGCCGATACACGTTTTATTATTATTTTTTTAATTTCAGTTGGTGCAAGACATGGAAAATTACATGCAGTATCAATTAATGGGCCAGTAAGTTAAAAATTTGAAATTGAAGACAGGGATGACTCCACATATATTTATGTGCCAGAAAACAAAAAAGGAACATGAAAAAAGACATCTTCCTGAAAAAAGACGTCGTGAACTTTTAATGGAACTAGAAATAGAAGCTGCCCCACCACCCTTGTCTGCTGAAAATAAGGACGATAAAGTGGAGGAAGCTTTTGGTAAAGAACCTACTGCAGTACAAGTTCCAGCCGGTATTGTTGAATTGGTGACCTCGACTGTAGATAAAAGCATACAAGTGAACTTGCAACCAAAGTTTCGAAGTAAGGCAACTAAGACAGAACAAATATGTACTTCCATAGGCTTATCACCAATCAAAGTACCAGTTTTGTCAGTTGGAACGTGTAGGTTAAAACCCCACAGTATAGTGAAAACGGTGTCTTTTGCTGAGAGCACAGTTTCTTCTGCAAGGTCAGTCAAAACCGAAGAATGTGATTATAAGTTAACTCACAGTAGTTCTTCAAGTAGCATGGAGGTTGTAAAAGAATTTGAGGAAACTGAATTTAAGGAACACATGTTGAAAGGAACGGTATGGAGCATAGAACGAGACCCTAAACTTTTTCTAGGTTTACCAGTTGAAGAAAGTTGTCATCTAATAAAAATGTTGGCTGCAACAGCTCGATTGCCAGTGAAAAATATATTCATAACCTTGAAGAAGATACGTTTAAATGATTCATTTGCTATCTTAGCAATCGATTTTGGCATGTCCGTAAGTAACTTAAGCAGGATCTTTGCTAAAAGTGTTGTGATACCATCGGAATTCCTTCAACAGTTAATTTATTGGCCAGATATCAAAACTATTCGACGCCATTTACCTATTCCATTTCGATAGTAGTTTCGATCATCGATTGTTTGGAAATTCAAATAGAGAAACCTAGTAACCCTATAAATCAGGCTCTAACATGATCTGAATACAAGAAGGGGAATACAATAAAATATCTCATATCCTGTACGCCAGATGGACTGGTTTCGTTCATTTCCAAGGGCTATGGCGGAAGAGCTTCAGATGTTATGATCCTAGAAGATTCAGGATATGCAGAACGACTACAACCTGGGATACCAGTAATGGCTGATAGAGGGTTTAAAAATCTATCAAACCTTTTACAACAGAAAGACTGTACTTATTAGGCCACCTTCAGTGTCTGCTGCAACTCCGAGTTCTGCTGACGAAGTGAAGCAGTCGAAACGGATAGCTGCATTACGTGTGCATGTGGAGAGAGTCATAGGAAGACTGCGGGAGTTTAACATGTTGCTACCACATGCTTGTGTAGACAACCATTTAACTTCTATCATGTGATAGTGTGTGCTTGTGCCATTATAAACTGTCAAAAACATTTATTCAAAATGCAATTTTAAAATGTAAGTTATTTCTATAAGATTAAAAGAAGCGGATAAGAAGTGATTATTCATTTTGCAAACTTATATGTGTAATTTGACAATTTAAAAATGTTGTTAATAATAGTTGTTTACATAACATGTAGGATATAGACATTATTTTATATAAATATAGCGGCAATGACAGTGGCCTTGGTACTGGTAGTCTAATGGTATAATACCTGACCAGCTTATCTAGGAGACCTGGGTTTGAATCCCACTCAGGGCAATTAAATTTTCATATTTCTAAACTTTATTTAATAAATGTCCCAACCAGCCAAATTTCATTTGAAATGTCATTAAGGCACTAGTGCGTTATATGTTATATAAAAGTTATTATGACATTCGAAACAGTTTTAAATCATAGTCATTATATGACAGTTGTAGATTTGTAGATAAAAATTTTGATTGCATTTTCTTTTCTTTTTTTTTTATTAATTAAAATATTCGATATTACTAAAATGAGTATATTTTAATAATTAATAATATTCAAATATTTCATATAAATTATAACACATACTATATAAATAAAAACAGATTTCAAATAAAGTACATGATTATTAATTTTTTTATTTTTGATAATAAATTTACTGTTTGCCAACACTTACAAATGAATCACTTATACATTAATAAGACCAACAATAAATAAAATTAGTAATGATTAGCAACCAATAGTTTCGGCAAACAAAAGACCTGAAATTCAGACACGTGCCATGTGTCAAGTTCTGCACTTCCATTTCAGTCTCAAATTTATTAAAATAAATAAAATAAAAAAATCGGGACGCAGCAAGTGCGATATAGTAGTGAATTTTCATAAGAATTGTACACTATTAGCAAGATATATTATGAAAACTAATTCTTCAAATTTAATTGGACCTTGGAGATTGGTTTTAGAGTCCCAGTTAGCGATTATTTGAAAAAATTTATATTTTATATGGAGCTATAAAATTAAAATTTTTTCCTAGATATAATATGTAAGTACTGCAAGTTTCTGTAAATAACCTGACCTGACCTGACCTGACCTGACCTGACCTGACCTGAAATTCAGACACGTGCCATGTGTCAAGTTCTGCACTTCCATTTCAGTCTCAAATTTATTAAAATAAATAAAATAAAAAAATCGGGACGCAGCAAGTGCGATATAGTAGTGAATTTTCATAAGAATTGTACACTATTAGCAAGATATATTATGAAAACTAATTCTTCAAATTTAATTGGACCTTGGAGATTGGTTTTAGAGTCCCAGTTAGCGATTATTTGAAAAAATTTATATTTTATATGGAGCTATAAAATTAAAATTTTGTCCTAGATATAATATGTAAGTACTGCAAGTTTCTGTAAATAAAAAATTGTATTACAAATTTCATTAAAGTTACAAAAGTTTTTCAGAAAAAAATTAATTATTTACAAAGGGAATGTACCTGTCAAATGATAAATATGGAAGATATTTTTCCTTATTGATTGTTTGGATGGTTTTGTTTTAGTCAACCCATCCAGTTTTTGCAAACAATACACAACAAAAAAGGTTTTTTAGGACAAATTTGTAGTTATCTGCTAAGCTCATTATGTTATTTTTCTTTAATTTAGTACCCACGTGCGTTTACATAGGTGTTACTATGGTTCAAGATTGAAGATTCTGGTTTAGGGGAAAATTTATTGAGCTATCGGATTTGAAATATTTTTACGAAAATTTTCTACCACAATTTTTACATCTATATATATATATATATATATATATATATATATATATATATATATATATATATATATATATATATATATATATATATATATATATATATATATATATACAGAAAGATTTCCGCAGTCTTTAATGTGAGACATGCTTGGTTCTCGGGTTAAACCGCGTCCAGAATTTATGGAAACTCGACGTTTCGGCTCCTGTTTTGGAGCCATTTTCAAGAGGTAAAGGAAATATGTAAGGACACTCTAAGGCCTCAATCTGCCTACTCCTTAGAGTGGTGGACAAAGATTGGTAAAGGAAATATGTAAGGACACTCTAAGGCCTCAATCTGCCAGTCCTTAGAGCGGTGGATAAAGGTAGGTTGGATTGTTGTAGCTCGATTACGGGGCCTCCATCTGCCTACTCCCCAAATCTCGTCGGAGATCGTCTGTCAGGTCTCAGTGTGTTCAACCCTAGGCCTCAGAGAGATCTGGCAGTTCGTTGCAAGTCTTGTCTTATATATGTCGTTCCGTCTACCTGTTTCGTCATCAGTGAAAGGAGTGGGGTCACTGTCAATTAAGTGGGGGGCTTTGGTCATGGTATTTAGAGGAGGATTTAGAGGGTCACCGGCATTTGTTGAGGCAGATAATGGGGCAATAAAATTGTCTGTTGAATTTATTTCCTTTTTGTGTGTTTGTAAAGAAGATATAATAGGTTTCCACGTAGTCGGAAGGCGAAGACCATCATCTCTCTTATTTAAACAATCGGGACATTTTTCAATTTCGATTGCTTCGCGGATAATTCTCGTTTTTAAATTGTAAACCGGTGCTATTGTTTTGGCATTATCGAAGTCTATTTTGTGCCTTATATGAATACGATGCATGGCCAGCGCCGATGAGGGGTCGGATTTTCTAACTGCGAGAGTGTGCTCATATATTCTATTGTGGATGCGTCTGTTTGTTTGTCCTATGTAAGTTCGGGAACAATCGGAACAAGGAATTTCGTAAACTCCGTGGGATTCGTTTGGAATGGTATCCTTGGGAGTTTTTATAAGATTTGACAGTTTTTGGTCTGTTGTGAATACGGTTTTGATATTATGGGTTCTGAAAATTCGGCTGATTTTTGTCGGTGACACCTTTAATGTATGGAGCTACAACAACCCAACCTACCTTTATCCACCGCTCTAAGGAGTAGGCAGATTGAGGCCTTAGAGTGTCCTTACATATTTCCTTTACCTACCTTTGTCCACCACTCTAAGGAGTAGGCAGATTGAGGCCTTAGAGTGTCCTTACATATTTCCTTTACCCACCTTTGTCAACCACTCTAAGGAGTAGGCAGATTGAGGCCTTAGAGTGTCCTTACATATTTCCTTTACCCACCTTTGTCCACCACTCTAAGGAGTAGGCAGATTGAGGCCTTAGAGTGTCCTTACATATTTCCTTTACCCACATTTGTCCATCACTCTAAGGAGTAGGCAGATTGAGGCCTTAGAGTGTCCTTACATATTTCCTTTACCTCTTGAAAATGGCTCCAAAACAGGAGCCGAAACGTCGAGTTTCCATAAATACTGGACGCGGTTTAACCCGAGAACCAAGCATGTCTCATATATATATATATATATATATATATATATATATATATATATATATATATATATATATATATATATATATATATATATATATATATATATATATATATATATATATATATATAACACCGATAACTCAAAAATAATGGGCCGATTTTGATTAAATTTGGTGAATATCTTTCTTTTCCAAGTGACTTGGATAAGTTCGTTAGCCAGGAAAATCGCGCCAGGTCTTCCCGAAAAGTTTTATGTTTTCTTTGGAAAAAAATATATTATCTCCGGAAATAACAAAGTAAGGGCAGCTAAATTTGGTTCGCAGGTTTATATCATTATAGGTAAATTAGATACCAAAATTTAGCTCTGTAAGTTTAAAGACAAAAAAGTTATGTGCATTTAAAGAAAAATAAATTGAGGTTTTCCTCAAAACGTCAAAGTGGCGATATAAAACGTCAAAATTGGCAACATTTAGGCAAAGAACCTGAAACTGATATGAGCTATGGAGAGAAAATGTCTCAAGAAGAATGTTTTAGATAATTTCCAAATTTGGTCCAAATCAGTGAAGTATTTTTTGAGTTATCGGTTGGATACACACACACACACACACACACACACACACGCACGCACGCACGCACACACACACACACACACACACACATATATATATATATATATATATATATATATATATATATATATATATATATATATATATATATATATATAAACATATAAAAATTGATACCGGTATGTGTTCTCGGGGGCCTAATTAGTGGTAATTTGAAGGAATGTTTTCAAAATTCAAAAGTCGAGATCTCCTCATTAGTGATTTTTTTTTATAAGAAAATTCACTAATAGCTACCTAGAAATAATGTAAATTTCAGTTACTTTTAATAAGTACAATGCTTGTTACTTTATACTGGTTATTTTACAATGAAAATAGTAAAATATACTAAAAATATATAAAAATGCAGTACATATATCTGTAGCAATATGTAACAAATACTCTTCTATTTTGGTATTTGAATCTTTTTGTGTGACGAAAATACTCTTTTTTTTTTACATCTCTACTAATAACTTAATTATGCATTAGATTTTGTGTCTGTAACAGGTGATTTTCATACTTAGCTTTGAACACATACAAAGTTTTTGAAGTTAAGTCACTAACTATTTATGGAAAAGGTGATAGAATATGAAAATATTTTGAAAATTCCTTTTCGGTGGCGAGGTATTGAGATTATGAAATTATAACAAGCTGGAACACTGCATGTCAAAACGGAATATAATTTTGAACTGAAATTATTTTTAACAACATCAAAAATATTATTTTTCCAAAAATGATTACATTTTTCTAATAAATCTAGAACATAGAGTTCATTATAGCTAACATTTGTGATCGTAATTTGCTTTGAATATTCAAAATCTCTAGCAATAACAAACAAACAATTTTTTTTCTTCCAACAATACATTTGTAGTTGCACCTGCGTCGTGTATTTTGCTGTAATATCAAGACTTGATGTTACATATCTATTATAAGCCTTTGAAGAAGTCGGGCATTGAATTTCAACTAAAAAATCATCGCATACTCCATCAGGTAATGCTCCAATAAATGGTTGCTCAGGAACAAGAACTAATCTACACCGTTTGGATTTTCTGTGCCATTTGTTTCTCGACTAATCTTAAAACTTCACCTTCAAGTCTTCTTCCCCTAGCCATGGCAGCTCTGTCCTTTAATTTTGATGCTTCTAAAACTGACTCAACCAATGACCCCTCCGGTAGTTTTGCAATGGGCTACATCATAAGCTTTTGAAGCGGTAATTCTCAAGTAACGTAACTTGTGCCATAAAGCACTCTCCGCTTGATCTACTGTTATCCTGGCAAGATCCCTGCAAACGTCTTCAGTAATGCTTTCTGTACAAAATGTAGAAAACGCATCTGCTGTTATATCATCCGATCCAGTCACATATTCTTCTAGCAATCTATGTAGAGACAACTTTTCAAAGCCGCTGTCTTCCTTGAAATATTTCATCAGCACAGTATCGGTGGTTCCCAGCTCTAGACTATAGTTTACAAACGACTGCAAAAAACTGGTGTCGTTTGTAGTTTGCAGTGGATTCATTTTAACCAAATCTTCGGCTTTCACAAGTTTCAAATTTCTGCCAACATTTGAAAGCGCAGACTTTTTCCAATAGCATTTGGTAGAAGTTGTTGGTGGTTCTTCGCTACGTCTGTGCACCCAACTTAGTAAAGCCACTGCATGTTTACAACCTCCTATAATTAATAATAATTTATTAGATACTATAGTTTATTTTTGTTTTAAGAATAAAACTGAGATTAACAAGTGTTAAAAACATTTTAGAAAAACATGTTTTTCAACATTTTGTTTCAAACTTCACAACCCTGCAATGGTGAAATAATTATTTTAACATGACTGTCTGAGGGATGTAGACACACCGTCCAGCTGGATGGAATATAGTTCCAAGCCAGACTGGCTCTATACAACCTGATTATGAAAGGTAGGAGAATCTCCAGTCCATTTTGTAGTAGGACCGGAACCACCCCATCCTCCACTGGCGCCTTGAATGGCTGGAAATGTTTCACAGCACACTCCACTGCCGAGGCTATAACTATTCTTCGTGCAACCCGCCAGTCCTCCCTTTGAGGACGTTTAAATCGACCCTCGGCTGACAGGACATCTTCATTGCTCAGGATCAGACAATCTAGGAAGTGTGTGTGTGTGTGCTAAGAGCTCTAACATCTCCTTCCGTGATTCAGTAAAGGAACCATCTGGTCGTTTTATCGATCCCAGTTCCTGAACACGGTCGCATGAGAGAATTCTGTGGATTCTGGCGCTGCTGGGCAAATTAGAGATGTCACCGCAGAACCTCCTCCAGGACTCCCTCTTAGCCATCCTTATCTCTTTGTTGTAATGTGTTAGAGCGGATTTATATTGTTCCCAGTTGCCTGTAGTCTTAGCATGATTGAAGAGACGTCTCACTTCTCTTCGTAGTTTTTCGAGGTGTTCCACCAAGTAGACCTTCGACTATCTTTTTTTTACTTTAGTGGACAGTTTTCGTGATATGCTGAGACCACAGCATCCCTTACGTGTTCAGCCGCAATCTCAATCTCTTTACGATCCCTCACTGTGGGGATAGCGGACACAAGTCGGGCAGCGAGGGATTTCTTGTACCCCACCCAATCCGTCCTCCTCGGGTCGCGATACTCCACCACAGATCTAGCGCCTGTTTCAATCTCAAATAGGATATGGGCATGGTCCGAACATGAGGGTACAGACGACACCCTCCATTAGAAGATTTTTGAGCTCAACAGCCTTGAGCTGATCGTGAGATCTAAAACCTACCTTCGGTTGACCGTTAGAAAAGTGGGTTCCGAGCCTATGTTGTTGACAACCAGTTCCTCCCCTAATAGTATTCAAATAGTGACTCACCTTGCCTGTTAGTGTCCGTGCTCCCCAAACCAGATGATGGGAGTTTGCATCACACCCCATTACAAGGTGATAATTGTTCCTCTTGCAGTAGGTGATCAATTTCCGCACCTCTGCTGGTGGTCATTGTTCTGCATCTCTGTCTCCGGGGAAATCGGCCGAACAGGCCACTACTTCCAGCCTGGTCCCCCCGGTTGTGATCATGAGATGGATGGCTGCCACGTCCTTGTTGCAGTATTCTGAGAGTGCAAAATACTGCAAGTTGTTTCTGATCCAGATACAGGCTCTGCGGTTGGTACCAGAGCCCACCTCTACTATCTTACCAGAAGTGTTACCCAGCCCTTTAGTTCGGTCAGAATTGGCGGTCCAGGGCTCTTGGAGAAGAGCAATGTCTATCTGCTCCTCTTTTAATTTCACGCTAAGGAGGTATGTCGCTGCCTTAGCATTATGCAAATTTGCCTGTATGCACCTAATAGTTCTCGTTGAAGGATGTATCCTGCCACCTCCTCTATTGGGGCCTATTTTATTGGTGGATTTAATTCCCCCTGCGGTGCCACTTCCCGAGGGTATAGCCGGAGGGATTGATCCCCCTCCACTCTCGAAGGGCCCACTGCATTATTCAGTGAGGAGGGATATTCAGAGTGGATAATGCCCACTCCAACTGAACGTCTTCCTGGCAGCACCCTCTCGGGGCTTTTTTGCCCTCTGTTGTGGTGTGCTGCCGTCCGACCGGAGTCGCTCTCCGCTGACGGTGCCCTCATTAGCGACATCAGACTCCTCGGGTCGTTTTATCGTACCCTCCGAGCCCTCAAGCCCCACTCGAGCCCGGCGGGACCCGACTTCCGCTAGTACCTGACTCAAGGCGGTTGATTATGGCACACCCGCCTTGAGCGGACGACTAAGCGGACTAAGCGACCTTGCGGATCCAAGCAGTCGTTATTTTTCCCCCACTCCTCCGTGTGGCGCACCGAGAGACTTTAGGAGCTCCCGTCTGTGTCTGTCGTGTCCATGTTCTGATCCCACGAGCAGCTGGGGAAAATTGTGGTTAACCTACATGGAAGAGCCCCGCATTCCATGGAGAGGCATTTATACACAGGGAGGTCGCCCGGTTTTCCTGGGGAGGATTACTTTAGGAGCAGAATTACCAAACTGCCAATGCCCGGCCATATCAGCCAAAAGCATCATCGCTTTGGCACCAACCCGCCATTGGCCTTGCGATGTGGGTTTTTTATAGAGGTCTCTCCTCGCAATGCCGGCCAGTTAAGGCAATCATTCCCGGCCCTTCCAAGACATGCCTGGGTAAGGTTACGGTATTACATTCCTCCTCCTTTCTCAGCCGGGCTTTTGGAACCGACCATGGCGGAGTTAATAACCTAACAAACAACACATGCGGCTTGTGTCTTCCACTCTCGGTAACAGGCAGCCGGTACCAGTTCAACACGTGTGTATAACCACCTGGGACGGCATGCCATCTTGGAACCTGACAGCAGCAACCAGACACGAGGTC
Organism: Tillus elongatus; assembly: GCA_964006375.1. Classification (NCBI taxonomy): domain Eukaryota; kingdom Metazoa; phylum Arthropoda; class Insecta; order Coleoptera; family Cleridae; genus Tillus; species Tillus elongatus. Next base: position 101,841,230 of record OZ023265.1, on the reverse strand, counting down.
TCTAAATATCCATTTTGTTTGTAAGTCCTTTGGGAGACACGAGGTCCCTAGAGGTGTTGTGTGTGAATACAGAAAAACGAAGCTTATGTGCCTGCATTATTGGAGAATAAAGGTAGGTAACTTTGCTTATTGTCAGTGCCCTATTTGTTCTGTTTTTTTTTTTGTTATTCATTATAAAATAAATACACGTGGTAGTTACATTTGGTCCTTCGAGCCGGATTTTTATAGTTGTTTTGTTTTGTTATTAGTTGATACAGTCCATTTTTTGAAGTAATTTTACTTGTTTCCTTTAGTCTAGTAAATTTGTAATTGTTTATTGCCGTGTTGAGTCATTTAATTTCAAGGTGACGTTATTGCTTGTATATAACTAGGTACATACTCGAATTGCATATTGTTGAAATCACGTTTGCATATTGTTTAAATCGCGTTTAGGAATTTTTTTGCGTTGAACAATGGAGTTGATTCAGCTAAAAAATAAGCGCGAAAGCGTTTATAGACGAGTAGAAGCCATATTGCACGTGGCTCAACAGGTCAAAATAGACGCAGTAGTGGATTTAGATAGGTTGAATAGATTTGAGGTTCGTTTTGAGGCGTTGAATGAGTTGGTCAATCTATTTGATTCATTGCATTTGGACATCGTGTCGGTAGTTGATCGATCAGAGTTGGAGAGCGAGCATGAAATGCAGAACAAATTCGATGAACTGCAATACTCTATAAAAACTATCTATCGAGAACTGAGAGGTTATGCAAATAAAGCCGCTGAGAATCAAGCTCGATCCGTTTTTCACGGTAGTTCGAAATCGAGTCGAGCATCGAGTAAGTCGCGGTGTTCTGTCAAATCATCGAACGCTCGATCTCTCAGTGAAAAGGAAGTAACGAACGCAAACGCGATTATGTCAACTTCAAATTTAAACAGACATTTGAGGTTACCGAAAATCGAAATGCCAAAATTCGATGGAAATTGGAAAAACTGGCCAACCTTTTATGATCTGTTTAAAACAATGATTCATGAGAACGAATCATTGTCAGATATTGAAAAGTTCCAATATTTGAGTGCTTCGTTAGTGAAGGATGCAGCTGGCCTAATCAAGAATTTACCGCTAACGGGAAGCAATTATGGGATTGCATTCAAGTCTCTGGTCTCAAGGTATCACAATACCCGGGTTTTGTTGACCAATTATTGGCAGGGTATTGTACAGGCCCCCAAAGCAAATAGTGAATCTGCTTCTTCCCTACGAACGTTGTTGTCTGTATTCAGTGAAAATTTGGAAGCGTTGAAGCAGTTTGAACATGACATGTGGGATTTCACTAAATTCAACATGTTGCTGCAAAAGGTGGATATGAGTCTTAAGCAAAAATTTGAGCTTGAGTTTTGCGAATCGGACATTCCCAGTTTTAGTAGTTTATGTAGATTCTTGGAAAAGCAGTGTAAAGCAATGGAGACAACTGCCTTAACTTCCAATTATGTGACTAATAGAAGGCAGCATGTTTCAGCAACCACTGCTAGGCCCGCTTCGTCCTTTGTTACCAGCACAAAGCTTGTATGTGCTTATTGTAAGGAGGAGCACCCCATGCTCAAGTGTGATGGATTTCTATCTTTATCCTCTCATAAACGGTATACGTTCGCAAAAAAGAATAATCTTTGTTTTAACTGTTTATCAAACTCGCATGCCAGCAGGGAGTGCAAGTCATCAAGTTGTCGTGTATGTAATAAACACCATCATACATTATTGCACTTCCCAAAAGCACCGGCATCGGGAGATGAGAGTGACTCAAACAAGCCACCTGTGGAAGAGCCACAAGGTGCAGAGCAATTGCGTGTGTTGGCAAGTGTGGTAAAAAGGGAACAGTCCGTGTTACTGGCAACTATAATGCTATTAGTACGAGATAAAAATGGAAAGGTTAGGAGATGTCGAGCTCTCCTGGATTGTGCGAGTGAGGCTAATTTCATTTCGCAGCAGTGTGTTGAAAAATTGGGGCTCAACACCTCATCTCGTTCAGTGATGGTTCAAGGCTTGAACCAAATGAGCTCGCTTGCTAGCCAAGGCACTCTCAAATGTCGAGTAGAGTCCATTTATGAGCCAACAAAGTTAGAGTTGGACATGATTGTGATTCCGAACATTTGTTCCAAGATCCCTTCTGCTAAAATTGAGCAGTGCCACTGGCAACATATTCAGAACTTAGAGTTGGCAGATTCAGAGTTTGGTATACCAGGGGACATTGAAATTTTGTTGGGTACTGACGTTTATGCTCATGTGGTTAGACCTGGAATAAAGAGAGGGCCTCGAGGTGCACCAGTGGCCATCAATACTGTTTTTGGTTGGGTGCTTATGGGCAGTGTAGAACAGTCAAAGTCTCATTCTGTTGTGAATAGTTTATGCACGTTGGTCGACTTGGATCATACCTTGAAACAGTTTTGGAGCTTGGAACAGGTACCACAAGGTTTAGTTATGTCTCCGGAAGATAAAAAATGTGAGGAAATCTTCAAGAAGACTCAGCACCGAAATAGTGCTGGGAGATATATTTTAAATATGCCCTTTCGTGAGGGTACTCCGTGTTTGGGAGAATCTTTCAGTGTTGCATTGAGGCGGTTTTACTCCCTGGAAGCACGTCTTAGTAGGGATCCAGCGTTGCACAAGTCCTATTCGGAGTTTATCAGGGATTATTATGAGTCAGGCCATATGTCTCTGGTATCAGATGTAGCTGTGGAACCATCTGATGCATACTATATTCCCCATCATTGTGTGTTGCGTCCTCACAGCCTTTCGACCAAACTGCGGGTGGTATTTGATGCTAGTTCCAAAAGTACGAATGGTGTATCTCTGAACGATACGTTGTTAGTGGGAGCGAAGTTGCAGACAGATATTGCCACTGTGTTGTTGAAATTTCGCTCAAACAAAATTGCATTTACTGCTGACATTCGGCAAATGTATCGACAAATTTTGGTTGTAGATAATCATAGGGATTATCAAAGAATTCTCTGGAGGTTCTCAAAGGGGGAACCTGTACAGAAATATCGCCTTAATACTGTCACATATGGGGTCTCCTCAAGCCCACACATGGCAATCCGAACAATGATGCAGCTTTGTGATGATGAGGAATCATCTTTTCCATTGGCAGCAAAGCTAGTTCGGTCCGATCTCTATGTGGATGATGTAGTCAGTGGAGTCGACTCATTGTCAGAGGCTTTTGAGTTGCAACGGCAATTGATTGGGTTGTTTGCTAAGGGGGGTTTTGAATTGAAGAAGTGGGCCAGCAATAATTCGAAACTGTTGTCCACAGTATCAGCTGATAGTCAGCAACCTCGATCGTTAGATTTAAATGATCCATCAGTGTTGAAAATTTTAGGATTGCAGTGGTGTCCCATAGGTGATACATTCTCTTTTAATGTTGAACCTATTGATCGTCCGTGCACAAAACGAAATCTTCTTTCGGAATTGGCAAGAATTTATGACCCCCTGGGTTTTTTGTCTCCTGTTACCCTGTTGGCAAAATATCTTATGCAGTGCTTGTGGGAGCAAAAAGTGGGATGGGATGATAAGCCCTCAAAGGATATTGTTGGTCAGTGGTCTCAGTATAAATCACAACTCAGTGCGCTAGCAGGTTTATCAATTCCCAGAGGCGTAAAACACGATAATATCATCAGTACAGAACTCCATGGGTTCTGTGATGCAGCGGAGCGAGGGTATGCTGCAGTTGTTTACTTAAGACAAGTATCAGAGGAGGGTCAAGTTTGGATCAATTTTCTGTGTGCCAAGTCCAAGGTATCACCTTTAAAAAGAATATCGATTCCACGTCTCGAATTGTGTGGGTGTTTATTGTTGGCAAAGCTTCTGGAATTTGTGTGTCGGGTGTATGAAGGTCGTTTTGAGTTTAACTCTATGTATGCTTGGTCAGACTCTATGGTGGCACTTGCCTGGATAAAATCATCTTCCAATAGGTGGAAGACCTTTATTGGGAATCGAGTAGCAAGCATACAAGAGAAGATTCCTCCAGAGTCATGGCATCACGTAAGTGGACAAGAAAACCCAGCTGATTGTGCATCGAGAGGCATGTTACCTTCTGGGTTTTGTGAGCATCCACTATGGTGGGCGGGACCCGCCTGGCTAAAATTGGCAAGAGAAAATTGGCCCAAGTCGTTGCGTTTTGAGCCACCAGAAGAGTGCCTGGCGGAGCAACGAACTCTCCCCGTACTAGTTACTTTGGCAAATGAGGAGTGGCTCAGTAAACTTTTGAATCGCTTTTCGCATCTACGGAAAATTCAGGGTGTTGTTGTATATTGTCAGCGGTTTGTGCGAAATTGTAGGGTGTCTCCATCTGACCGAACTACTGCATCTCTGACAGCCACCGAATTACAGGAGGCGCTTCATATGCTTATCAAATGTGCTCAAGGTGAAGTATTTCAAAGGGAAATAGCATCCTTGGTTAAAGGTGAGAGGTGTGCGAGGGCAATAAATAAGTTAGCCCCCTTTCTGGATACAGAGGGTATCCTCAGGGTGGGCGGTCGCCTTCGTCAAGCTGATGTTCCAGTTGAAGTGAAACACCCTATATTGTTGCCCCGCTCACATCGTCTCACCGAGTTAATCATTGCACACACACACCATGTCAATCTTCATCCTGGTCCTCGCACATTGCTTCATTTGCTTTCGCAACAGTTTTGGATTTTGTCCCCTCGGAGAGCTATTCATCATGTTTTGTCAAGGTGCTATCGTTGCTTTCGAGTGAATCCTACTCCCATGGCACCGATGATGTCTGATTTGCCAGTTGCCAGGGTTTCTCAGTTGAAGCCGTTTTCACACAGCGGAGTTGATTTTGCAGGTCCAGTTTTTGTGACACAGGGCAGATATCGAGGTGTCCGAAAGGTGAAAGCATATATTTGTTTGTTTGTGTGCATGGCAACGAAGGCCCTCCATTTGGAAGTAGTGTCTGATCTTTCAGCTGAAGCCTTCTTGGCAGCTCTTCGGAGGTTTGTGGCTCGCAGAGGAAGATGTGACAATTTGTATAGCGATAGAGGTACCAACTTCGTCGGCTCAAATAAGCAGCTCTTAAACTATGCAAAGGGGGCAGCAGATGCTTGTACCATTGAGTGGCATTTCAACCCCCCATCAGCTCCGCATTTTGGAGGTCTGTGGGAGGCAGGAGTGCGCTCAGTCAAGACTCATTTGCGAAGGGTGATCGGTTTGCAGATTCTGACCTTTGAGGAAATGTCCACGTTGCTTGCTCAAGTGGAATCAGTTTTGAATTCTCGACCATTGTGTAGTGCGAGTACTGATCCAAATGATCTGTTAGCCCTATCCCCAGGACATTTTCTTACAATGGAACCGTTAGGTGCTCCTCCTGATGCTGATTTGACTTTGTTAAGTATGAATCGCTTGTCACGCTGGCAGCTGGTGCAAAGGATCCACCAGGACTTTTGGCGCCGCTGGAAGAACGAATACCTGCATACACTGCAGCAGCGTGGTAAGTGGGATACTGTGCAAACGTCCCCCCCGATCGGAGCTTTAGTTGTGATTAAAGATGAGACTTCGTCACCTCTTGTTTGGAAGCTCGGACGCATTATGCAACTATACCCAGGCCGTGATGGTATAGCTCGGGTAGCTCAAGTTCGCACTAGTAGTGGCACTTTTGATAGGCCTCTGACGAAGTTATGTCTGTTGCCATCGCAGTAATACGTCTGCCTTGAAATTTTTTTGTACAGTTAATTATAAATCCAATAGCTTCAGTTTTTTGTTTTTTGTGCTTATTGTAAATTTTTGTTTTGTTTGTTTATTTGAGAAACAATATAATTGTGAAAATAAATCCTTATTTTGGTGGGCGGAATGTTCATGCTCGTTGTTCTGTCACTTTTAAATTCAAATGTCGCGCGCTACACTGACATAGAGTAAGTGTTACTAATGGTTTCCGCCAGAAGACCAGAGAGGGGGAAGAAGAATGAGAGAAGGGAGAGAAGCTTGCATCCCTCTGCCACTTGTTTTTGAGTCCTTGAAGAGGCAAGAGGTCTCGAGAAAGCGAATTGCTTTCAACCCCTTGAAGAGACACGAGGTCTCTAAATATCCATTTTGTTTGTAAGTCCTTTGGGAGACACGAGGTCCCTAGAGGTGTTGTGTGTGAATACAGAAAAACGAAGCTTATGTGCCTGCATTATTGGAGAATAAAGGTAGGTAACTTTGCTTATTGTCAGTGCCCTATTTGTTCTGTTTTTTTTTTGTTATTCATTATAAAATAAATACACGTGGTAGTTACAATATATATATATATATATATATATATATATATATATATATATATATATATATATATATATATATATATATATATATATATATATATATATATATATATATGAAAAACCTAAGATTCCGGGACCGCTAGCATAGATCTATAAACTTTCATATTTCGACAGATTCCAGGACCGTGCTTATTTGTAGTGGGGGATATGGAGGGGTAACCATAAATCGCAAGATTTGAGGACCATGTCATATTTTTAAATAATTTAACGTATTTATTATAATAATCATTCTTAGTTACTCTGAGACATTTCTGGTAGCAAAAAGATAATTAGAAACAGATATCATTGTACCTATTTAACAAAATAAATGTGAGTGTGCGCTCTCTGCATGTTTGTGTGTGTATTTTGTGTAGGTAAGTATGCATAGGTGCGTGCGGGCGTGTGGATATGCATGCATATTGGTGTATGCAATTTATTAAGAAGGGAGCCAAACTTATTAGTTTGGCTCCCTAGCTAGATTGAAGTAGGGCGATAAAAAAATTGCTATAATATTAGTCTAGCAAATCCCTTTAATCAATGATGAGCTTGAAAAACCTCAAAGATAGGTAATAAGACTTAAATAAACTCGCTTATTTTAAATGAGGGCGATTTTTTGGTGAATATTTTAATTTGCCCCTGTTCTAAGGTGAGTAACGATAAATAGCGTAAATAATTGGACATCAAAAATATCAAATTTATAGTCTAGTTGCTTTTTACTAAACATATGCATTTCACAATAGCGGCTATTGTGTGTATTATGTAGAACCACCTGGTTAAGACAATGACGCTAAAAAGCCTTGAACTAATCATTTCATTCTCATTTACTGCAGTCTTCGTAATTATAGAATAAAGTAAATAAAAAAACTAGCCAGACCGGCAAATTTTAAGATGCTTTTTGTTTTTTTCCAAACCCTAAAACATATTTGCTTTTAATTAAGAAAATCTTTCTTTACAATATGTTAACAATTGCAACTTAAAAACAATTAGCATAACCCCTCTTTTGTTTTTCTTTTCTGAACCTACTTATTTAGGAATGGTACTTGTGTTCCTTCCACAATTTTTTTTTCATACTATCATCATCACTGTCTACAGGAGAAGTCGCCCTGTTGTCGCAACCATGATTATCTGTCTTTAGCAGCTTTCTTCATTTCATAGCTTCCACACTTCATAAGTTGTGCCAGTTTTCCCAGATGTTTTACCCTAGGTCTACCTTTTCTAATTTTTCCAAATAATGTCGCTAGAATTTTATTATGTCAGAATATGAACCAGTAAATTTTGCCTTTCCTTTTTCAATTACTTCCAGCATGCATCTTTCTTTTTTCACCTTTTCCAGCACACTTTTATTCGTCTCTGTATCGTTGTATCGTGTCGTGATTTTTATCTATAGCCATAGTTCAAAATCCTATATTCTCTTCATATCATGCTAAGTGGACATCCAAGTTTCTTCCACATACATTACTACACCCGATACGCAGGACTTAATGAACATCTTCTTCAGATCCAAGTTAAAATGTTTTAGTGAGAAGACTATTGTATTTATTGAACGCTTGCTTTACAATCGCAATCATCTTGCACGGGTCTTTGTTGCATTTACTAACATTTATAAAAATACTTTCAATGTGGGAGAAAATTTACACTTTTCAAGTTGTTGACCGTTGACGAATTGAGATATCATCTTCAAATTTGATACACAGTTAGCACTCGAGAAACGAACGGTTCTGATTGTTTTTGGGAAAAATCGCTTTATTGGGTAGGTGATGAATGGGGGGTGATTTGGTAAAAATTGACCTTTTTTTGGTTGAAATTCGAGTAATATAACGTTTTACGGTTTATTAATTAGAAAACTTTTAATTTTATCAAACATCTGGTATTCTGTACCGAAATTAAATTAGAGGTTGAATGTGTGGGGGTGGAATATTGTTGACAAAAATTTCGATTTTTTTGCTAAAACCAATAACAGCAACCGAGGTTGTGACATTTTATTTGAGCAAGTTGAATGTCTACCTGTTTCACCCTTCGGACAGGGCGTAAAGTCGTCGGTCCCGTGTCCATGCAATGTTGGGCACGTTCAAGATCCCTACCGTCCTTACAGAAAATCGGAGGTTTTGCAAAATTTCCAAGATAGTGAGGTGAACCTGCTCGGTGATTGGCCATAGTGGCGGAAATAGGCCGACGTTAAAGTACAAAAAAAACCTGATTGGCAGTCGCCAAATAGATAATCTATTGTGTAGAAATGGGATATTGTTTTTTGTCGTTCTTCACTACCAATAAAAGACTTAGCTGATCACAGATTTAATATTTTTGCATCACACATAGTAACCAATTTTAGATCATACTTGTCTGTCCTGTTGGGTATGTAAATTTTAGAGGGACATCTGCCTCCGAAACCCAACAAGGTTTTATCTGTGGTTGCGCATTCTAAAAGTGTATAATTTTGTCTTCAACATTCTCTAAAATATTCCAATTTTTCTGATAGCCGCAAATTTGTTTGCTTTTAGTTCGCTACTCTCTTGTGGCTTTATCGTTAAATCTCAAGCAGTTGATCAAAAACTCAAATAGATTTTTGACATAGTTGCTCTAAAAATGGGTGGTGCAAATAGGGTTGACCATGTATCAGTAATATGAACCTTTTTTCATAACACCACTTACATATAGTATTACTTATATAGTAGTATAGAATTTCTTATCATGGTCATAAAGGACGTTTATCATAAAAAATGTGCTGTTTTAAGCACATAATGTGATCTGTGTAAGAAAGTCCAGTAACATGCGAAATATTTTTCAGTGCTGGATTATTGAAAAGTAGCTATAAATGCTAAGTATGTTTAATATGCGAAGAATACCCACACAATTAAATTTTTATATTTAACCGCCGAATACCTTATAGGTACTCGTATGTACATTATTATACATTTAACGACCACACCTCGTTGAACATATCGATGCAATCACCGAAGTTAAGCAACGCCGGGTGTGGTCAGTACTTGCATGGGTGACCACCTAGGAATAGTGTGTGCTGATGAATGCCCTCGGAAGGCAATGGCAAACCACTGAGTATATTTGCCACTCAAATTTTCTTTGTGAAAAAGCGTCAGTAAGGTTGACTAAGAGTATTTATTTTCACCTTACATTGATGGTTTGTGAGAAAAATATCGTAATCGTTGACTGTTCTATTTTATTTATTATAACCTGATAATTAAAATTTTGTAAGGTCTAGAAAAAAAAAGTACGAGAGATAAATTTTCCCTCAAATATATGTAGGTACCTACTGTATTAACAAAGGAAAAATTATTTAAAGCTTATTTTGAGGAAAAGTAGAGGAGTATATATATTTTATAGTAAATTTTTTGAAGTCAACTTTCAAAGTGTGTTATACAAATAAGCATAACCTTGTGCTTGTAGTCAACACCATTTTTTGGGGTCGCGTTCCAAACTAAACTGTCAAAATATTTTGCTTAAAAGTATGAAATAACATTGTTAAATGTAAGTAAAATTAATTTGTTTATGACACTTGGTGTTTATATAAACATTAGTGTATCTATAAGTAGCTTCTCATTTGTTGTAATGCTTTTACCTCTTCATTTCAAAATATATTAGCTTTTAACATAGTTTCTTGATTTAAATTCTCGCAAAAGTAGACATCTACCTAAATTTCAATTTTTAAAAATATTTTCGGGCAGAATAAATTTTTGTAAATCAGGTTAATTCATTTAATTTTCTAGCACTTTTATATGAAAACTTATGTGTTTAATTTCTATTTTGTTTTTTTCAATTCGACTTAACTATTTGATCAAACAAACAAAAAATGGTTTTCGGGGTTTTTGGGGTGTCCCCTAGCAGTTTGCTTTGGTAAAGTTTTATTTTCAACTAATTATCTGTTAACATTGTTGCAGCCTTTAAATTACATTTTTTAGATGTAAGTGTTGTGCAGCTTTAGTTCGATGCAAAATTAATCCTTCTATTATAATTAACTTATAGCTGCTGCTGTATTTTTATACAATGATTAAAAATATATTTAGCAGACATCATCAGACACGACTTCAAAGACTAGTGGCAACTTACAGATAATGCAACAACTCACAATAATTCCTATTTATTTCATAATAAAACGACTGTCTAAGGTAGTATTCTGCATTTATGTCAAATCATTTTTGTTAATAAATTTTTAAGTTCGGGTGATGTTAGGATTATGATTTTACTATACAGCACAAAATAGACATGATCAAAAGCTATTTTTTAATTAGTGTGCTACTTGATGTAATTTGGAAACAAAGGTCAGCTTTCATGTAAACACTTTTCGAGAACATTTATCTGACAAACTTTGACAGAATTATTTTATAGGATGATACCTAAAAATTGAAACGAACACTTACCATTTTATGTCAAAGTTTGATAAATGTAATTTTTGATGACAAATTGCAAATCAGACAATGAGTTTTATTATAGAAAGTGGTCAATGTAGCAAAGAAGTTAGAAAAAGGATCGCGATAGCAAAGTAACATTTAGTAGACAAAATTAGCTATTTAACCTGAATCTCCAGAAGAGGCTCATCAAGTCATGCGAATGAAGTATTATAACGTATAGAGCCAAAACGACCAATAAAGTTATAATCAGGTGTTGTGAATCATTTATTTATTCATTTAACGACAGTGTCATTTACAGTAAATCATACAATATACTGACTTTGTAGAAACCCAAATCACCACATCTTTTTAAAGACCTAACGATAACATCGTTAGTTTCATCAGATGATGAATATTCTGAAAATTCATCATCTGATGAAGCTTACATTGTTAGCGAAACGATCGTTAGGTCTCCAAGTGTAGTTATTAAAACTTCTAGAATAGCTTAATTTCACAATTGGTCGTTTAAGGTCAAAAGACATGTATTGTAGAAAACTTGCAAGACGGCTTGTATGAGAAGTGTTAGACAGACATTAAATATTTTTACATGGAAGGCGATTTTATTTTCTAATAATCCAATTATCATAAACTAAGTAGCTCAGTTCAAAATGCAAGTGGCGTAAGGTGTCATAAATATCTGACATAATTCACAAGCAAAGTGCCGACTGCATTGTCAATGTAATAAAAATATGCTCCGCCTTCCTTCGGCTAAAGTCTATAGGGGTATCCAAGGGCCTTCTTATCTTTAAATAATTTACAACCAGACCTTTGACAAAGACAGCAAAACTGTATTATAAAATTTGGTGCCTACCTGACGAAAACTAAAGCTGCAAAAAATGTGCACCTTATGCCCTCCTTTCCTTTGTTTAAATTAAACAGATCAGTGTTTTTCATTTGAGGCTATATCCACAGCATGTGTGCTATATCTTGTTTTAAAGCGAGTTTTTGTGAAAAAATTAACTATTGACGAGATTTAAATTGTAAGGCTATCCAATACTTTTTTCAAATGAAGGCACAAGTGTCTAGAAGTTATATTCAAGATATGTTTGTCTTTTATCACACAGATAACTCAAAAAATAATAGGCCGATTCTGATGAAATTTGGTAGGTACCTTCCTTTTGTAAGTGGATTTGATAAGTTTGGTATCTAGAAAAATCGGCCGAGTTTTTCCAGGAAAATTTTGAGTTTCCTTCGAAAAAAAATTTTTATCTCCGAGAATAACAGAGCTCTATACCCAAATTTGGTATGCAAATGTATATTACGCAAAGTATAGCATATAATATATACAAGAATTTGGATTTATAAGTTGAAGCAAAAAAAGTTACAGGCATTTAAAAAACAAATTTACGTGCCAGTGATGACTAGAGAAATGCAAAAAGGTCAAGAAACAGCAAAAAAATACTTTGAAAATTTCATACATTTTCTTTGTAAAATTTCAAACTCGCGATTTGAAACGTCAAAACTGACAATTTTAGACAAAGAACCTGAAGCGAATACTGGTTATGTAGAGGAAATGTTTTAAGTAGTTAATTTGACAAAGCCTTAACTATCAGCTTTAACCGCCATTGTCCGTTTTATTAAAATATTCGCAGAAAATTCATTTTAGACAGACCCTTTTTTGATGCTTTAATAGTATATAACTTTTAGCGAATGTTCGTAGAAAAAATTCGTTATAGGGAGACCGCGACTTTTTAATTGTTTTTTTCCGGTTAAAATTAGTAAAAAAAAAATAGGGGAGACATGCCCGCGTGTAGCAAACATATGCGATAAGTGACTGAGTGAAGAGTGGAACTTGTGATGAGCACTGATAAGTACACTTGGAAAACCCAAATCACCACAACACATTTTAGAAAACCTGACGATCACTTTACTAACCAAGTTAGCGTCATTAGAGGAGAGAGAATTATTCTCTCTCAAGTGTACTAATTATGTGATAAGTACCTACCTAAATGGAGATGTGTGATGAGCACTGATAAGTACATTTTGAAAAACCCAATTACCACAACATATTTATAAGTCCTGACGATCATTTGGCTAACAAATATGGCGTCATCAGAGGGTGTAAAAGCGTTCAGTAGCTAGTAAAACGATGGTCAGATCTTAAAAATGTGTTGGGTTCTCCAAAGTGTACTACTTTAAGTACCAACCTATTATTTTTCCCCACTTCGTCATTTCTGTTCTTTTTTAATGCCAGTGACAAAAAATCGTTGAAAAAATATAGAATGTAATAGTAGAAAATATTTATTTGGCAGTTCTAACAAACAATGTGAAATTATAAATATGAGTAAATACTATATCACTATATATATTGAAGCTATAATATAAAATTTATTAACTTGCTAAGTGATTTTGCTTTGTTACATATTTTTTAAATAAATAATTTAACTCAATCCGCCTTTTTTTAAAGTCTTTACATTGAATGGTTTTTATTCTCTAATTAAAAAACATTTATTACCGTAAGACAACTTTTTGTTGTAAGAATATTATTGTCAGAATATTGCAAACATATGTAGACAAGTATATACAATTTACTATTGGATTATAGATCAAGTGTTTTTTTGTACTTTATATGAGCCAGACTTGTGTCCGTTTTGGATTTAAATACAATAATAGTATTTTATTGGTTACTATTTCCTACAAATTCAATAAAAACGAAACATATGAATTATTGATTATTGAAAAGGCAGATTTTATTTTTAGTAACATTTTCCCAAGTGTAGTAGGTGCAAAAACTCAAAATTATTTAATATTTTTGAATATGACAAAATATATATACCTATGTTTGTTAACCCATTTAATTTAAAACAAAAGAATGTATGTTTTTAGACCACAATCATTACACATCAATTCAGATCAAATAGATATTTAGCATTTGGAAACGTCAAAAGGCAACACGAATTGTTTACTTCAAAGTGCAAAGCAAATTATGTAAAATTAAAACTACAGGATTTTGTAGGTTGTTTTTTTTTTGACTTGAAAGATGATTTTCTAAATCACAGCTAGAGTAAGTATTTTCGCATAATGGCAATATTTTATAATCTTCTAGCTTATATTATATTTTCATTTTTCAATAATTCTGTCTTTGAAAGGTTTTATAAATAATACTCGGGTAGATTAAAATATCGTGATTGTAGAGACCACGGGTGCGTAGATCACCGCGGTAAGATATTAAAAAAAATCCATAATCGCACGTGATAAATCAAGTGATGCTTCAACATGATGAAAACATCGTTCTTCACTAAAAATGTTTCGCAGCAACTAAGATTTCATAGATATGTGTAGATTCTCACCTAACCTGCTTATCTGATACTAATTATCTGATACTAATTATCACTTAAGAAAATTAAGAAACTTATATACTGATATAAATAGAAACTTATATACTGATATAAATAAATATACGTACATATATACTACGTTTTGTTTACGTCCGGCATTCCAGAATAAATATATGTACATATATACTACGTTTTGTTTACGTCCGGCATTCCAGTCAACAAAAAGCATCGCAGTTAAGCGGTTAACATATTGTGTATTATAATTTTATGTATGTACACAATTTTAATTTTTTGTATTCTTCGCTTTTTATTTTTGTCTCAAGAACATCTTCAGTCAAAAAAGCGCAAAAGTTTGGAAGCCACTGAATGCTTTCTATCTTAATAGTGAAGGCTTTCTATCTTAATACTATTACTAGGTTCAAATACTAGTATGATATCAATTAATTTTTTCAGTATATTCTGAGGAGCAGAATGTGATGATGGGCACGTTAAATATCCATATGGAGAAAGGTAGAGGTTTGGCAATATTTCAAGCATAGTAAGGTTAAACTGCTCGCTGGCGTCGTGACAGGCCATAGATGCGGAAATAGACCGACGTTCAGTAGACAACAACAAAAAAAACGTACATACAAACATTGTTTTTTTTAAAGATTTCCAAACAGAAAAAACGTTTCATATTGCGTGAAATTTTTGTTGCTTAGGAATGTAAACTTTTTTAACATGTACCTGGGTTTTAATTTTGCCCAAGTAGTCTTTTGATCCACCGGTCATACAACAAGTATTAAGTTCCTGCGCAAAGCATGTCAAAGCATGATTATTAATAAAACAAATTGTTTTAACTTGTATCGACTAAACAACAAATTGATGCGGGTGTTCCACTGGGTTCGGTTTTGGCTTCAAAAGTTTTCTTTTGTATATTAATGACTTCCTATCAACAGCCAGCTATTCGATTAACAACTTCGTTATTGTAGCACTATTAACAATACGTTCTGATTCACTGGCTCAGTATTTACTTCCAACTCAGAAGAAATGTTGGAGATCTCTGCTCTTCTATCGACATGGCCTCTCAGCGATTGCTTCTTGGCTCCCTTTACTTGCAACCTTTACTCGGCAAACTCATCTTAGCAAGAAAGCGCACGTCTTCACTGGCCTATTGGCCACATGTCAAAGAATTCGCTATAAATTCTCGTTCTTTTCGAGAGCATCTAAACTCACACACACAATATTATATATATATATATATATATATATATATATATATATATATATATATATATATATATATATATATATATATATATATATATATATATATATATAGTATTTTTCAACTATCTCCATTCAGAAAGTTAGCAGGATTTTTATTTAATTAACAATGAAATGGTCATGTATTATGAAAGCAGTGATATATTATTTACTTTCTGGTGACACGAAAATATTAAAAATTTTACTTTTTGAATAACTTCGTGTATAGCAATTTAGAGGCTGTTCTGTTAAAAAAAGTCATATATAGACAAGTTTTCGCGAAGTAGCATGTATAGCGGAAATATTTGGTGCTTAGTCTCATAAAAATTATGGAAATATTAAAATACAAAATTTGTATTAGAATTTTTACTCGGAGAGATATTATATTTGATTACATATAAACGTACCACCTTTATGTTTTAATCAATAGGGATGATATTGTTATTAAATAAATATTTCCTTACTCTTTACTTTAGGTTTTCAAAACAAAGGTGAAAATACTTTGCCTGGGAATACTAATTTTTTTATATGTATAAGGGATAATTATTTTAATTTTAGTAGTTTATTGGTTAGCGGTATAGAACATCTTAATTTAATACAAATAAAATTTGTTTACCTATCTTAATTTACTTCCTTTCTTTATAAAGTCCTACAGTCACTATAATATAGAATTTATGCAGTATACTGTATTTACCTCCCCTCGCATTACTATATCCCCACCACATTTACGAATTTTAATAAGATTCCACAGATTTGAGGACCGGTCCCCGAAACTGCAGAGTGTGTAAATTCAGATGGTCCTCGAATCTTCGACCCCGGTCCCGGAATCTTCGGCTGGTCCCGGTATCTAGCGTTTTGTGTAATTTCGGTCCCGGAATCTTAGGTTTTTCATATATATATATATATATATATATATATATATATATATATATATATATATATATATATATATATATATATATATATATATATATATATATATCCCCTGTTGGAGCATGATGGGCATTATTCCATCAAATCCCAGGGACTTGTATGGCTTAAAGCTGTTAATGGCCCATCTGATTTTGCTCCAAGTAACCACCTCTTTAGCGACTGTCCAGTCTACTCTAGATGCCCGCCTATAAGGCGCCTCTATGAGTCTTCCCAGTCCGGAGGTGATTAGTTTATTATGTTACAGCCGGGGAAGTGCGTCTGGAGTAAAATTGCCATAGTTTCCTCCCCCGAGCTTGTAAAGCCTCCCGTGGATGTTCTAAGGGAGCCTATGTTGCTCTGAGTGCCCTTGGACAGGATCTTGTGTAGTCGAGCACTCTCGGACGTGTTCTCCACTTCCTCGCAGTGCCTCCCCCACGACTCCTTCTTGGCGTCCCTCAGTCTTTTGTTATAAGTCGTTAGGGCCTGTCTATATTCATCCCATACTCCCAACCTTTTGGCCGCGTTAAACAGCTTACAAACCTGCGTCCTCCTTTGCCTGAGGTCCTCGTTCCACCAAGGGATGTTCCTGGTGGACGACCTAATTTTCAGGGGGCAGTTGGCGTTATAGGCCGAGATAATTGCATCCCGCACTTGGGCTGCCGTAATATCGTGGTCTATTGAATTGTCTATGGTACTCTTAACCCCCTGCAGTTCGACTGCTAGGTCTGCCTGGTAAGCTTCCCAGTCCGCGTTGCGGGGGTCCCAGTACCATACCGTTTGTCTTTCGACTTTGGCGATTTCAAACCGGATGTATCTGTGGTCTGAGCTACTCACTTTCCCAGACACAGCCCAGTTCTTAACAAAGCCACCCAGAAACTGGGTGGAAACTGTTAGATCTAAAACTTCCTCACGCCGTGTTGTGACGAAGGTCGGTTTATTAGCTCTATTCAATCTGTCTAAATTAAATTTCATAAAAAAATGTAAAAGTGCCTCACCCCTAGACTTTCTGTCTGAGCTTCCCCACAACTCATGGTGTGCGTTCGCATGCATGCCGATGATGGTCTGCCATCCACCTGCTCTGCTACCCACCATCAGCTGCTCCAATTCCTTGGGTAGAGGATGGACCGTGTTGTCCCCTGTCAGATAGGCTGGACCGACAGTAATGTCCCCCGGCCCATCCGCTCCTCCACATCGGATTTTGATCATTGCCAGGTCCCTAGACCAGAAATTATCCCTTCCCTGACAAATATGCAGGCCCTCGGGTTCTCGCTGGATCTGCTGTAGATGAGCTTTCCAGTAGCTCCGCCGAGTCCCTTGATCTCTCCTTTATAGGAGTACAGTTCCTGGATGAGGGCCACATCTGTGTTCCTCAGAGCCATCAGTAGTCCGGCCGTGGCTGCCCTACTGTGTTGGAGGTTTACCTGAAGGAACCTAAGTCCCATTAACCCCTAGTTGCTTCTCCAGTGGGCGGAAGCTAACCCTTCCCAGGCCACAGAATGCCTTGAAGAAGGTTCGTTCAAGGGCTCTGTAAGATGCCCGGTCGATCGTGAAGGCGAGAGTCTGTCCTTTCTCCTCTGCTTAGAACCGACCAGTGTTGTGTCCCCAGTTCAGGGTTCTGGATCTTCAGTCTACTGATCACCGTCTCCTGTGGGCGTTCCTTGGGCTCGACAGCTGTCAAGTCCGCCCCCTCCCAAATCTGACCGAGGCCCCCGATCGTTTTCCGCAGCCAGTCCCGCGACTGCGGGCCGGCACAGGTTATCCAGAGGATGCCCCCGCCAGATGCGCCCGGTGGAACTGAGGCGGGCTCTCCCCTTCCTGAAGAGAGTCCACCGCAGCTACCACCGCAGCCTGGATTAGGTCCGCCTTACCCTGGTCTAGCGTGACCTCAGGATGGCGTCTGTCAATCACCGCCATCCCGAGGCCTTCCGCAGCCTCCCTATACGAGTCAGTATGCGCCGGTGTTCCGGCCCTGGTCCCTTTGGGACGTCTGTCTGTAGTAGGCGTGCTAGAGCCCTAGCGGCGGCGTCTTCTCACACTCTCTGCTTGCGCCTTTACAGGTGCCCTGGCGCTTTTGGGACGTCTGTCTGTAGTGGTCGTGCTAGAGTCCGAGCGCGTCCTCTTCTGACTCGCACTCCCCTCTTGCGCCTTTACAGGTTTCTCGACCGTCCACGTCCCGGTCGTTATTTTCTGCGCCCTAAGGAGCTTCTTTCTTTGCGCGTCGGAAAGACGCATGAACTGCCAGGGCAGTCCCTCTACCCCTACAGTAGGGTCCTCGTTGGTGAAGGGGCTCCCAGAATCCGCGGACCACGCCGCCCTCCGGTGGGACCCAGCCTGTAGCTTGGGTGTAGGGCACAAGTCTGTGGCCGAAGCCACCGCTAGATCCCCCGTATCTACGTCGGTCGTGAGACCTCCAGAGTCCGCGTACGCTGCCGCCCCTGGCTCGTCTCCGTTTCCGGACTAGACTCAAGGGACGAGTCTGTAGCCGGAGCCACTCCTCGAGCGTCATTGGTTTTGATTCCCTATGTATTTGTGATCTTCATGTTGTTCCCACGAGAATGGGGGAAATAATGTTCACACCATCAGAACCCCCTGTGTGGTGCAAGGCGGGCTACTCTGGAGGGTTGCCCAGTACTCCAGAGGTTCCCTTCACGACACCATCACCCTGGTGCCATCCATTCCTAGGCACAGGTCACGTGACACCGTAGATTGGGGGAGTTTATTTCGACCTTCTTGTCTAGATCCGTCATGTTTAGTTATTAGCAGGGTCACCTCGTGCAGGATGCGACTCTTCACCACGCATGACGATCTTGGGGAAAGTGTATGTTGCTGTTTCCACTTCCTCAGCTTGCCCCCTGGAGTCCTTTGGCCCGCGACTTTTCGACCCCCTGAAGACCTACTAAATTAACAATTCATTGTTATCCGAGAGGGAGTGTCGACACTGGTGAGCTTCTCCTCACATGTTTTGCATTATATATTATTTATATATGTATATATTTTTTAATTCTTTTCAGTTATTTTTATTTTCTTTTTTTTTTTGTTTATTTTTATTTCGCCGACTAGAACATACGTGTAACATATTTACTTATACTGCTTGTAGAGTATATTGTAAATTTTAATAAAGAAAAAAGTTTATGTGCAATGCCACTATTCCCATATTATACAATTTGTTTAATAGAATGCTATTGTAATGAAGTGCGGATTGATTTAGGCTATTTAATTAGCGAATATTATAAAATAAATTCGATTGATTTGCAAATATATTCATATTATACAAATTTGCGGCTGGCGAGAGATGGACCAGCATGTATTTCATATTAGCATGTGATTGCCGACCGGCAGTTCGCAACCCATGTTGTTATGGTAGCACGGTCTCGACGCCAACGCAGGTATGTCGCCATCGAGACAGAAGCATCCAGCCTCTCGTACGAAGTGTATACTGCATTTCTAGTTCACACCACGTGTCAAGGGTTTAGTGGGAGATTTTTAATTAACTGTTTCTGTTCGCTTGTTACTATTTTTATAATAGAAGCGACTAGAAAGGATTGGAGCGGATAAATTGAACGAGGTTCTGGTGATTTGAACATGATCAGATATTTATCACGTGTTCTGTGATAAGGTTAGTTTGTATCGAGTTTTTAGAACCTTGACTACAATAGTGCGTTAGGTATGTGCAGAATATAACATTTCGTGTAAATGATTAAGTTATTGATGCTGAAATAAATCTTATACAGTGTGTTTTATATGGGGAAGCGAAAAGTTGTTCACGTTTTGCCCATTTAAGGGTTATTTAAGTACAGTAAAGTACTGTTTAGAATTTCATATTGTCTATTAGGCAGTCTAGCAACCTGTACTATATAGGGTGGCGCATGAACAGCTGGAAGGACGGATTGTCGGATGGTTTATGATGTGACCATTCTAAATAGTACATAACTGCTGGACAGGATAACTGATTACACTGTGTGTTGTATTGATAGAAGTGGAAAGCTGTTTACGTTTTAGCCATTTAAGGGTTGTTTGGTTATAGGCAAGCGCTGTTTATAGTTTCGTATTTGATATTAGGGAGTCAAGCAACCTGTACTATATAGGGTGGTACATGATCAGCCGGAAGGACGGCTTATGATGTGGCTATTCTGAATAGTACGTAACCACTAGACAGGGAAATAATAAGGGAACGCTAAAAGAGAGCCGTTACAAACGTCGTATCTAACAACCTTTACTATATGGGGTGGCGCATGATCAGCTGGAAGGACAGATTGTCAGACGGCTTATGATGTGGCTATTCTGAATAGTATGTAACCGTTAGATTGGGGAAAGACCAAAAAGCGTAATAGGCTCCAGGGGAAATACTAACCCTAGGCCTGAGTGGTGGATTTCCACTATGATGTAGCTACCAATGTGATGCATGTATTTGTCGCTTATCGTTTCCCGTTTATTTTGTATGCTTTACTAACGATGTGCTAATGCTACCATAATATCGTATCTATTGTTAAATGTTAAAAATATATCTGCGTAAATTATTTTTGGTCGAATATTATTGTGTTTTAAAATATTAACGTAGCTGTGTATTTGTCATTGTTAAAGAATTTCTTATCAGAGATAACTTATCTGGCATGAGATAAAACTTACCTTTAGTCGCATGGATGTAGCGAATTTTTAGTTTTTCGTGTCTAATTGAGTTTTAAAATTTTAACCTTTTGCTTGTAAATCTATTATTCTGTTCGGACTGTGTTTTGTTTGGTTTTTTGAAATTGTGTATATGTAACTAGATAGAGTCATTGTTGTGGTTGTTACTTCGAGATTATGTGTACCATAGTATAAGTATTTATAGTTTATACTTTGTATTTTATAGAGTATTCTGCATTTCAATTTTATTGTGTGTTGTCTTTAGTTTTCTTACATTATTGTTTGCTGACGAGATTATTGCGTTGTATACCTGTGACGTGTTCTACACCCATCTGGGTACTTAAGGAACCAATAAAGATTATTATTATTATTATTATTATTATTATTATTAGAAGTTTTATTAAACTAGTTGCGTTTCACTGCACCATTATTAGATAGGTACACTGATGCATGTGGGTTAAGCTAGAATCCTGTGACGGATTATAACTAGCGGAGGTATATATCTTAATTGATATTTACCTGTTTATAATATTTCTGCTTCCATCTATGTTAGATAGGAAAACGGCCACTATCCGGGAGTAAATAATTAAAGCCTACTTAGCTTCCGGGGACTCCGTGGGAAATAACTTTTGACCCCTGGCTATAGTTTTTCTCCACTAAGCTACCTTAGGACAAAGCTATTATGAAACAGCGCGACCATAAGGTCTATTGTAGCTCACGCCTAATGTCTATATTTCGCCCAACAAATCCAGCCACCTACAGAGGTCGATAACCTTTGTGGGCGAAAGTTGATCCAGATCCTCTGGAGCAAGCTTTACCTTGCCAAAGAACAGGTGTCTAGTCCTGTCCGCTGCCGGACAGGAACACAGCACATGCTCTGCTGTCTCGTCATTCTCCATACACAGCCGGCACTTGGTCTCCTGACCGGCCCCAATACGGTGCATGTGACGCCGCAAGCAGCAGTGTCCTGTATACAGGCCGACTAGAGTACTCAGTTGTTGTCTGTTCATCTCTAGAAGTTTCTTAGCCCTTGACTCAGACAGGCCATTTATGAAGGCCGTAGAGTGAGCTAATCCTGGAAGATTTTGCCAATATTGGATTGTCATTCTTTCTGTCCAGGTCTTTAAGGTGCGTTTTGCTGTGCAAGATGTTATTCCCAGCACCGGTTCTGGTCCGACAAAGTCACTCTGGGCACCACTCTTGGCAAGTGCGTCGGCCGCAACGTTGCCATCATGGTCCGAGTGACCCGGTATCCAGACCAGCGACACCTCATTACAGCTGCCCAATTCGTTAAGGGCAGATTTACAACTCCATACCTCTTTGAATTACACCGGTAGGAACCAAGAGCCTTTATTGCAGCTTGGCTATCTGCATATATCTTTATCGATTTGTTTGTACACATGTCTTTTAAACTTTCCCTTGCACACATCTCGATGGCATACACTTCTGCCTGGTGTATGGTTGCGTACTTGCCGAGGCGAGCTGATAGTCTAGCATCGGTGCTGCCCCCATATGCGCCAGCTCCTACTCCCAAATTGGTTTTGGAGCCGTCAGAGTACCAGCAAAGGTCTGCTCTCAACAGGGTCGATTGGTTCCGGTCCCAATCCTCCCTTTCCGGGAGGACGGTCTTGAAACACAGATCTCTGCTGATTTTTGTAGGCATCAAGTCTGAGACCATTCTCAGAATCCTGTGATAATCACTGTCATCAAGGAGACCGGACCTTCTCAGACTGACTTCCCTCGGCATGTTATCTGCCGTTTGTTTTAGTCTGTATGTTGTCCACCTCGCCACCCTCTCCAACCATATGTGAAGTGGGGGAATATTAAGGAGGACCTCCAGAGTGGCTGATGGTGCGGTGCTTATCGCTCCCGTTATCATCAGACAAGCTTGTCTCTGTAGATGAGCCAGTTTGGCCCTCGCGATACCACGAAGTACCTTAGGCCACCAAACTATGGCTCCATATGTTATAATTGGCCTGATAACCACTACATAGAGCCAGTACATCTGTTGGGGGTTTGTTCCCCAGTTGTTACCACAGATTCTCCGGCAGGTCCACAGGGACATTTTAGCCCTGCGGATAACATTTTCTAACTGTATGTCCCAGTTGAGCTTCTTATCTAGGGTAACTCCCAGATATTTTGCTTGGTCCGAAAATGGAATGGTTTCCCCCATAAGAATAGGTGGTTTTAATTTGTCCAACCTTCTTCTGGTAAAAGGAACAATGATCATTTTGCGGGGGTTCACAGACATCTGTTCCCTCCGGCACCAATCATTGATTACATTTAGTGCCTCTTGAAGAGTACTTGCCAGTTCCTCCTCAGATTTGCCTCTAACCATTATGACAAGATCATCAGCATACGCCTGGACCTCAACCTCCCAGAGTCCGAGAATAGCCAGCAAATCGTCCACAAAGAGGGACCACAGCAGGGGGGATAGAACGCCCCCCTGAGGACACCCCCTCGCAGCCCTGACGCCGACCACCTCTCCCCGCAACGAGGTAATAATGGTCCGATTGTACAGCATGTTTCCGATCCAGCCACAGATGGTAGGTTCCACCCCCCTAGCGATAGTGGCCTCGTAGAGGGAGATCGGTAATGCATTATTAAATGCGCCTTCGATGTCGAGAAATGCCGCCACCGCAATCTCTCCATTTTCCAGAGAGTGTGTGATCTTCTCGACGTGGTTATTGAGCGCTAACTCAGTTGATTTGCCAGTTTGATAGGCATACTGGTGTGTATTTAGGGGGTTAACGGTTAAGATGTTCCCCCTAATGTGTCCGTCCAGTATTTTTTCCAACCCCTTCAGGAGGAATGATGTAATACTGAGAGGTCTCAGTGATGTAGGTAGGTGGTCATTACGTCCCAATTTGGGAATGTAAACCCCCCTAACCACCGTCCAGCTGGATGGAATGTAGTTCCAGGCTAGACTGGCTCTGTACAGCCTGATAAGGTGAGGTAGGAGAATCTCCAGTCCCTTTTGTAGTAGGACTGGTACCACCCCATCCTCCCCTGGCGACTTGAATGGCTGGAAATGATTCACAGCACACTCCACTGCCGAGGCTGTAACTATTCGTCGAGCAACCCGCCTGTCCTCCCCATGAGGGCGTTTAAATCGTCCCTCAGCCGGTAGGACCTCTCTGTTGCTCAGGATCAGACAATCTGGGAAGTGTGTGTGTGCTAAGAGCTCTAACGTTTCTTTCCAAGATTCAGTAAAGGAACCATCGGGTCGTTTTATGGATCCCAGCTCCTGAACACGGTCGTGTGAGAGAATCCTGTGGATTCTGGCGCTGCTGGGCATATTATTAATGTCCCCGCAGAACCTCCTCCAGGACTCCCTCTTAGCGTTCCTAATCTCTTTGTTATGGTGTGTTAGAGCGGTTTTATATTGCTCCCAGTTGCCTGTAGTCTTAGCATGATTGAATAGACGTCTAACTTCCCTTCGTAGTTTATCGAGGTTATTATTCCACCAAGTAGACCCCCGACTGTCTCTCTTTGACCTTAGTGGACAGTTTTCGTAATATTCAGAGACAACAGCTTCCCTAACCTGTTCAGCCGCAATCTCAATCTCATCACGATCCCTCACTGTGGGGATAGCGGACCCAAGTCCGGCGGC
This sequence comes from Tillus elongatus, assembly GCA_964006375.1. Taxonomy (NCBI): domain Eukaryota; kingdom Metazoa; phylum Arthropoda; class Insecta; order Coleoptera; family Cleridae; genus Tillus; species Tillus elongatus. Next base: position 101,816,888 of record OZ023265.1, on the reverse strand, counting down.
GAGGGACTGTTTGTACCCCTCCCAATCCGTCCTTCTCGGGTCGCGATACTCCACCACAGGTCTAGGGCCTGTTACAATCTCAAATAGGATATGGGCATGGACAGAACATGAGGGTTCAGACGAACCCTCCATTTGAGAATTTTTGAGCTCAAAAGCCTTGAGCTGATCGTGAGATCTAAAACCTCTCTCCGATTAGCTGTAAGAAAGGTGGGTTCCGAGCCTATGTTGTTGACAACCAGCTCCTCCCCTAAAATGTATTCAAATAGTGATTCACCTCGTCTGTTAGTGTCCGTGCTCCCCCAAGCCAAGTGATGGGAGTTCGCATCACACCCCATTAAGAGGTGATAGTTGTTCCTCTTGCAGTAGGCGATAAATTTCCGCACCTCTGCTGGAGGTGGTTGTTCTGCATCTCTGTCTCCAGGGAAATAGGCCGAACAGGCCACTACTTCCAGCCTGGTCCCCCCGGATGTGATCACGAGATAGATGGATGCCATGTCCTTGGTGCAGTATTCTGAAAGTGTAAAATACTGCAAGTTGTTTCTGATCCAGATACAGGCTCTGGGGTTGGTACCAGTGCCCACCTCTACTATCTTACCAGAAGTGTTACCCAGCCCTTTAGTTCGTTCCGAATTGGCGGTCCAGGGCTCTTGGAGAAGAGCAATATCTATTTGCTCTTCCTTTAATTTCATGCTAAGGAGGTATGTCGCAGCCTTAGCATGATGCAAATTAGCTTGAATGCACCTTATGTTGGTGGGCATGGGGGTAGGAATATAGGAGTGTATAGAGGATAAAGGAGTAGGTTAAGGAGCTCGAAAGGAAAGGGAATTATGGTGCAGGTTCCTCCTCCTTTTTAGAAGCTCGATTACCAAGCTTCCTATAGGAGGGTCTACCTTTGGTAGTCGTCCTAGGGGTGGACTTTCCTTTCCCCTGTTGTTTCCCTCTGGAGGTTCCAGTGGAAGGTTGAATCCTGCCACCTCCTCTATTGGGTCTGTGTAAGTCGTGTCCATGTTTGGTCCCACGAGCAGCAAGGGAAAATAAACCTCCATGGAAGAGCCCCGCATCCCATGAAGAGGCATTTACACATGGAGGTCGCCCGGTTTCCCTGGGGAGGGTTAACGTTAGCGACAGAATTACCATCCTGCCAATGCCCGGCCATATCGGCCAGAAGCATCATCGCTTCGGCACCAACCCGCCAACGACCTTGCGATGTGGGTTTTTTATAGAGGAGTCTCCTCGCAATGCCGGCCAATTAAGGCAAGCATTCCCGGCCCTCCTAAGACATGACTAGGTAGGGTTACGGTCTAGTTACTTCATTTAGTTCACGTCTAATAGTAGACGCTATCCATGGTGCACCACGGGGAGGCGAATTAACTTTACACCCCATGAAACAGTAAGTTGTGGTGTTCTACGAGGGCATTAGCAGATGTCCTCACGGGGATCTAACCTCGTCCTATTTGTAGGGAATAAAGATGGCGCCCGAGGGAATATAATTTGAAGTATTTAAGGTCACGCCCGAAGGACGGATTGTCAATATACGTCGAGTATCTGCTTAGCCAAAGTTCATCACACTATGACTAACTGTGTCATATGCTTTTTTTAAATCTACAAACATGCCAGTACTCAAATTAATGATTACTGCCACTTGTTTGTAGCTCTCGAGTTCCTGTGCATAAAATATAGTCGTGAGACATTCTTAGTTGGCAACTTGCCTGAATGTGCTTCTTGTCAATGGGACAACCCCGCTCCACTCGTGTGTCTGCTTGTCAAAATTTTTGTAATCTACTTGTCAATTTAACCAAGTTGAAAATATTAACAATAGAATTCTTGGCATGGTTTTGTTTACAGGCACTTGCTTGGTGGAGGAGGCTCTTGATTCACCCGAGATTCCTGGTGGTCATCATCATCCCTTGATCATAGACTTTTAGGTCAAAGGTTCAGCAGCCTCTTCCCCTGTTGGTATCATTTGGTAGAGATCATATAATTTTCAAAAATCTAATTTTCTCGGATTGTATGCACAGCTTGCGCTGGAATGGTATGGGTGAGCTTCAGGATGTTAATTCTATGCTTTGACTTCTTCTATTCCAGAATTTACTTGTTTGATCTGTCTGTTCCTATGGCTGCTCCAAGTGCATGTAATCGGTATATCCCCTTGGTTTTCTAAAGGAATCAAGGTCAGTATCAAATATAAATATTAATTGTGGCGTAAGTTGAAGAAGTCTGGAAGTGCGAAGTTTCTAAATAAATGTAGGAAGCTATGACAAAAACTTAAGCGAGACATTTATCTTTCTCAAATAAACTACTTCCAGGTGGTTGAAGGAGAGGTTAGGCCTAATCCTAAAAAGTTTTGGAACTGTTATTCTAGGTGTCGTTAAAACTTTTCTATTAATAATTATTCTAACCAGCAACAGGCACTTGATAGTTTTGCTTCTCGTTTCCAAAAATGTTCTGGTTGCACCTCCATCTTTTCACTTATAGACCCCAGCTTGGCTCCAAGTGACATCACAGTGTTTTTTGTTGATGACTTTACAGATGATGAAATCATTACAGCTGCTAAGAGAATTAAGGCTAACATGTTCTGTGGACCTGATCTAGTTCCTGGCTTCTTGGTGCGCGACTGTTTACATTCTTTCTTGACTCCACTTGAGAAAATTGTTAAATTCATTCCTAGATCTGGAACATTTCCTATGATTTGGAAGCTGTCACGAGTTTTCCCTGTTTTGAAGGGGGGGGGGGGGGGGGGGGGGATGGTGATCCATCCTGCTATCGACCAATAGCGATACTATGTGTCTTCTGTAAGATTTTCAAGGCCTGCCTTTTTCAGAAAATGTTGTTTCACATCAAAAACAAACTCTCCGTTTCTCAGGATGGTTTCATTCTGGAGAGATCGACTGCGATGAATTTAGCTGACATTACACAGTTCGTTGCATCCACTCTCCACAGGTTGATGTTGTGTATACTAAACTATCTAAGGTGATTGTCTAAATTATTCTGTTCTAATTTACACGATGAGGATTATCGGATTCTCTAAGGGCTTGCTTGGCCTATTCAGATCTTACCTAGATGGAAGGAGGCAATTGAGGTCGGGGGCTTCAAATCTAACATCTATAACATAACTTCGGGAGTGCCGCAGGGTTCCATACTCGATCCACTATCTAATGTTTAATATATTTATCGACCCTGTTAAACATGTTTTACATGTTCCCTTATTAATGTAGATCATATTAAGATGTTTGTAAGGATTTCGAGTGTTGATTATTGTTTGCAGCTCCAGAAGTGTTTTGAGGTCCTTAATGAATGGTGTTGTCAGAGTGGCCTTTCTATGAATGTTTCTAACAGTTGTGTAATGTCCTTTACTCGACATAAGCACCCATGTACTTTCAGTTACAATTTAAGAGGGCTTGCACTTAGTCGCTCCTGGACAGTTAGGGATTTTGGAATTGTTTTTGCTGGTACTCTATCTTTTAAACCACGCTACGAACAGACTATCAGTTCTGCTTACAAAACTCTTGGGTTTCTGATAAGAAACAGCAAAAAAATTTTCCTGATTGACACCCTCTCTCTGCTCTTTCATTGTCTGGTTAGGTCCCGACCTGAATATGGCTCGGTTGTGTGGGCTCCTACTTATGAGATACATGTCTCAAATCTAGAATCAGCACAAAGGAAATCTCTAACATTTCTTAGCTTTTGAGAGGATGTCGCAAATCTAGAATCAGCACAAAGGAAATCTCTAAAATTTCTTAGCTTTTGAGAGGATGATCAATATCTTCCTATTGGTTTCTCAGGAAATTTTACTTTTTCGCTTTAAGCTGCATAGTCTAGAGATGCACGGGCACTGCAGTTTGTTATATTTTTATACAAAGTTGTTAATTCTGTGTTTGAGTGCCCAAACCGGTTTCAGCAACTTAATTTCAATGTGACTCGTGTTACTGCACGTTTTCCGGGCCCATTCTATATCCCCACAGCTTGTACGCGATTGCTGTGATCATTTCTCATTTACCAGATGTGCAATGCTTACTCTGTACTGCAAGACTGCCTAGATATCTTGTGTAATATATCAGAGATAAAAATGTTTTTCAAAGTGATGTAACTTGTGGGTCTCCCTAGTTGACTATTGTTTGTTATTCTGCTTTGTTTATCAGCCCATCCTTAATTTGGCTTTAAAGCTGTAAGATGGTGTATGAATAAAAAAATAAATAAAAAAAATAAATATCCAAATGACAACTTTGAATCATACAAAATCTCCCAGTCTTCATGAGTAACTTATTTATTTGATATTGTAAAAAGTGTCAGCCAGTTTCTAAATTGCTGAAATAATACAGTTTCAGGTCTTCTGCAAAAATTAATTTATTGCAGCCAATGTGATTGGCTAAGTCATTAATATAAATTAAAAACAATAGGGGACCAAGGTTAGAGCCCTGTGGAACCCCTGATGGAGCTGTAAATGATGCAGAAGTAAAACCATTCTGAAGTCTGTCACTAAGGTATGAACGGAATAATAAGAATAGGCCGTCACAAAGGCCAAACTTATCTTTGAGCAGAAGTATTTCAACAATTTTTTTCTTGTTTAACTTACAATTTTCCTCTTTGTTTTACTTGATTGATTCATGTTATCAGTAGTTTTTGTTTCCATTCTTTGAATTCTTAGTAAACTTGTCAACAACTTCCCTGCATCCAGTCCATCCCACATTTCACCCATTTGCATACTCAATTTGCCGTTTTTCATTCACATCGTCTCAATTTACCACTTAACTTTTTTTTGTTAATATGGAGTTTTTTCAAATCTGATCTGAATTATTCGATGTCACTCTCTAATCTTTTACAATATGCACATCTACTCGGAGCACTTTCTTTGCTTTGTTTTCCTTTAAGCTTGAAGAGTTTTTTCGCTTAACATTCTAATGATTTTCTGTCAACTTTTCTGGAGTAATTTTCTTCAACCTCATTTATACCTATTTCAAAATAATTTATGCTTTTCTTTAACTATGTTTTTTATGTAGTTTTCTTTCTGCCTGGAGTCCTCAAGTAGACTCACAATATTTTCTTGTAAGTTTTTGAGTACTATGTATTCACTATTAGTTTTATTATATTAGTCCAAACACTTTTTTGAACACACTATTTTACGCTTTTCAATCAAGACCATACCATCACTTCTTTTAGAACAGCTCTTGTGAAAAATATCCAGCCAATATATACAAATATAGTTTTGGTTTCATTCAATTTATTACAACAATTAAAGAGATACTCATTTTCAGAACTGCTGTATATCAAACCAAAAAGATATTCAATTTCTCTTTTGTAATAATAAACTGGTTACTTTATCGCCTAATAGCAAGCCAACAAAGACAGGATCAAAAAATGAGTTTAAAACAATTCTTATTTCACATAATATTTTCAGTTTTCATAGACATACATATGTTATTATCATACTACCATTGACAGGTTGCCTCCATGCTTTCTTATGGGGTGGTTTCATGGGGCAGTAATAAAATAATGAAATTCTAATTATACAGAAAAGAATCATTCGAGCCATCATGTTTAAAAGGAATGGTCACTCATGTAGGGATTTGTTTAACAATTTGGGGCTGCTCACGACAGTTTCCATTTACATCCTCCATTGTGCCATATTTGTCAAGGATAATCTCCGTTAGTCACAATGACAGCTGATGTTACCCAAGACTATAACTTAAGATCAATGTCATTTATTCACTTGCCTCCACACACTCGGACCCATACAGCAAAGAGCAGTTACATATTTCCAATTAGGATATTTAATCATATCTCACATACCACTAGAGATACCCCCGCAATCCCAGCACTTAAGAAAAAACGAAAGGCATTATTGCTCAATTACAGTTTTTATTAACTCCAGGAATTTTTTTCTGCAACTTGACCATGATAAATTCTTCGATTTTTAGTAGTGAAATTGTTGTAATTAGCTGAGTGAGTCAGCTTGTTTATATATATATATATATATATATATATATATATATATATATATATATATATATATATATATATATATACAGATCTCCTCATTAGTGAATTTTTCGTTTTACGAAAAATTCGCTAAAAACTAAACAGACAACCAGGTAAAGGTAAAAACCTATGCTTAATCAATCTTAACAGTAAGCCAATCATGAGCAATATCAATACTAAAACAACTTGACCATGATAAATTCTTCGATTTTTAGTAGTGAAATTGTTGTAATTAGCTGAGTGAGTCAGCTTGTTTATATATATATATATATATATATATATATATATATATATATATATATATATACAGATCTCCTCATTAGTGAATTTTTCGTTTTACGAAAAATTCGCTAAAAACTAAACAGACAACCAGGTAAAGGTAAAAACCTATGCTTAATCAATCTTAACAGTAAGCCAATCATGAGCAATATCAATACTAAAACATACATAAAACATCATACCCTACACAGTACACTTTAATAAATACAGAATCGCATAGACAAGCTGACTCACTCAGCTAATTACAACAATTTCACTACTAAAAATCGAAGAATTTATCATGGTCAAGTTGTAGAAAAAAATTCCTGGAGTGAATAAAAACTGTAATTGAGCAATAATGCCTTTCGTTTTTTCTTAAGTGCTGGGATTGCGGGGGTATCTCTAGTGGTATGTGGAATATGATTAAATATCCTAATTGGAAATATGTAACTGCTCTTTGCTGTATGGGTCCGAGTGTGTGGAGGCAAGTGAATAAATGACATTGATCTTAAGTTATAGTCTTGGGTAACATCAGCTGTCGTTGTGACTAACGGAGATTATCCTTGACAAATATGGCACAATGGAGGATGTAAATGGAAACTGTCGTGAGCAGCCCCAAATTGTTAAACAAATCCCTACATGAGTGACCATTCCTTTTAAACATGATGGCTCGAATTATTCTTTTCTGTATAATTAGAATTTCAATATTTTATTACTGCCCCATGAAACCACCCCATAAGAAAGCATGGAGGCAACCTGTCAATGGTAGTATGATAATAACACATGTATGTCTATGAAAACTGAAAATATTATGTGAAATAAGAATTGTTTTAAACTCATTTTTTGATCCTGTGTTTGTTGGCTTGCTATTAGGCGATAAAGTAACCAGTTTATTATTACAAAAGAGAATTTGAATATCTTTTTGGTTTGATATACAGCAGTTCTGAAAATGAGTATCTCTTTAATTGTTGTAATAAATTGAATGAAACCAAAACTATTTTTGTATATATTGGCTGTCAGCTTGTTTATATATATATATATATATATATATATATATATATATATATATATATATATATATATATATATATATATACAGATCTCCTCATTAGAGAATTTTTCGTTTTACGAAAAATTCGCTAAAAACTAAACAGACAACCAGGTAAAGGTAAAAACCTATGCTTAATCAATCTTAACAGTAAGCCAATCATGAACAATATCAATACTAAAACATACATAAAACATCATACCCTACACAGTACACTTTAATAAATACAGAATCGCATAAAGACAAGCTGACTCACTCAGCTAATTACAACAATTTCACTACTAAAAATCGAAGAATTTATCATGGTCAAGTTGTAGAAAAAAATTCCTGGAGTGAATAAAAACTGTAATTGAGCAATAATGCCTTTCGTTTTTTCTTAAGTGCTGGGATTGCGGGGGTATCTCTAGTGGTATGTGAGATATGATTAAATATCCTAATTGGAAATATGTAACTGCTCTTTGCTGTATGGGTCCGAGTGTGTGGAGGCAAGTGAATAAATGACATTGATCTTAAGTTATAGTCTTGGGTAACATCAGCTGTCATTGTGACTAACGGAGATTATCCTTGACAAATATGGCACAATGGAGGATGTAAATGGAAACTGTCGTGAGCAGCCCCAAATTGTTAAACAAATCCCTACATGAGTGACCATTCCTTTTAAACATGATGGCTCGAATGATTCTTTTCTGTATAATTAGAATTTCATTATTTTATTACTGCCCCATGAAACCACCCCATAAGAAAGCATGGAGGCAACCTGTCAATGGTAGTATGATAATAACATATGTGTGTCTATGAAAACTGAAAATATTATGTGAAATAAGAATTGTTTTAAACTCATTTTTTGATCCTGTGTTTGTTGGCTTGCTATTAGGCGATAAAGTAACCAGTTTATTATTACAAAAGAGAATTTGAATATCTTTTTGGTTTGATATACAGCAGTTCTGAAAATGAGTATCTCTTTAATTGTTGTAATAAATTGAATGAAACCAAAACTATTTTTGTATATATTGGCTGGATATTTTTCACAAGAGCTGTACTAAAAGAAGTGATGGTATGGTCTTGATTGAAAATCGTAAAATAGTGTGTTCAAAAAAGTGTTTGGACTAATATAATAAAACTAATAGTGAATACATAGTACTCAAAAACTTACAAGAAAATATGGTGAGTCTACTTGAGGACTCAAGGCAGAAAGAAAACTACATAAAAAACATAGTTGAAGAAAAGCATAAATTATTTTGAAATAGGTGTAAATGAGGTTGAAGAAAATTACTCCAGAAAAGTTGACAGAAAATCATTAGAATGTTAAGCGAAAAAACTCTTCAAGCTTAAAGGAAAACAAAGCAAAGAAAGTGCTCCGAGTAGATGTGCATATTGTAAAAGATTAGAGAGTGACATCGAATAATTCAGATCAGATTTGAAAAAGTTTGTTAGTCAGGAAAATCGGACCAGCTTTTCCGGGAAAATTTTGGGTTTTCCTTCGGAACATTTTTGTATCTCCGAAAATAACAGAGCTATGACTACCAAATTTTACATATACGTTTATACTATCAAGCTTACCCTACACACCAAAATTCAGATCTCTAAGTTAAAATAGAAAGGCATTTAAAGAAAAAAAATTTAGCAGCCACTGGTGATCAGAGGAAGCACAAGAACAAAATATTTTGTGTGATAAACAAAACCAATTGAATATTACATACAACGATTAAGTTTTCTTGGCGCAAAAGTGTCAAAAAGTAGCAGAAAAAATATTTTGAAAATTTTATAATTTTTCTTCTTGAAACGTCAAAGTCGCGATTTGAAACGTTAAAATTTGCAATTTTCAGACAACTAATTTGAAGCAAATATGGATTATGTCGAAAAAATCTCTTAATAAGTGTGTTTCACAGAGCCTTAAGTTTCAGCTTCAACCATCACTGTCCTCCATTTAACTAAAATCTTTTCTTAAAATCCATTTCAATAGACCCTCTTTCTGATGCTTCAGCAGAAGTTTCCGCTATAGAGTTTAGGGATTAATAGTCTATATTTTAACAAATTTTCTTAGAAAAAATTCGTTATTAAGAAGACCACGACTTATGAATTTTAAAAAGATTTCTTCAAATGAGCACGAACTAGAACCCCTAAAACCCATATACGGGGTCTGTTGCCTGTTTACACATATACAGGGTGACGCATTTCTAGGGTAAAGCTCAATATATTCATTATTATATTAGATATGAGGAAAAAATATATGTATCTTATAAAAATTACAGGTGGCCCATAAGTCATTGGTGATATGCTTTATTTTTTTAATAGAACACCCCTTATGTTATTGTATTTTTGTGTTTTCCATCAAATTATAAGGCATGTTTGTAAGGAAAAAAATGATATCGTTAACCGTTTTTGAGTTATTTCAATTGTTTTGCAATTTTTCACGTTTTTGGAACATATTTCAAACGCATATCACAAATTGTGATATGGCGTTTTTATCAATAGATAGCGGAGCCCCATGGAAATGACGTATTTAGAGAGCTTTTTTTTTGTATTACTGGTCGAAAAAATCGAGCTGCCGTATACAGATACTCTCAAATAGTGGCTGAATTTAAAAAGTTTTCGCAGAAATGTTTTTAGTGTTTCCGTAGAAATAATTTGTTGTAATATTTATGTGATATGTTGGTAATGAATAATAAATGTTTAGTAAGTTATCGTAAAAAAAAAGTTGTCGAATTTTTGTGAAAAATATAATTAGTGTAACATTACTGAAGAGATTTGTGTAAAAGAAACTCATATATATATATATATTTTTGTCCTAAAGCTGTTTGTGAATAATTATGTCTTGTTAGGTGTGTAAATAGCTTAAAGAGGTTCGTTGGCCAGGAAAATCGGACCAGTTTTTCTGGAACTTTTAAACTTTATTTTCGGAAAATGTTTGTACTTTTTGAAACAACAAAGCTATTTTAATGAAATGTAGTACATTGTTAGTGCTATATAGGTTATACTATACACCAAATCTCCTTCTTGTAAACACAATACATATTTTCCATTAAAAACATTTTTACGAAAATTCGCTACCATAACGCATTTGCTGCGTCCCGAACTTTTTATCTGTTTTTTTTTAATCTTTTACTACCAATACTGATGAAACTTATGTAGCTGTGTCTGCCTTCTAAAGTTTATGAATGAATAAATAAATAAATAAATAAATAAATAAATAAATAAATAAGTAAGAAAATGACTAAACAACCTTCACTTTGAGAAAATTTTAATACTGTTTTCTTCTTAAAAAACTTATAATGAAAAATATGTATTGACTCTAAAAATACCTGTAAGAGATGCCTGAATGTTGGGCGCAAGTATAACGCAAATTTGATAAAAGAAAAAAATATTAATCGATTACTTTGACATGGCATATAGCACTGTAAAAATGAGTTGTGGAGCATACACTACTTTAAAAAAGAAAACCACAGATAAATAGTGTACTTAACTTCCAGCTTTAGATTGCTGCCTCCGGAGTGGTGATCATAGGGCTGCATAACGGTCTTGTTGAGGGCTCCTCCCTAGCGGTTTCATTTATTTAGTGAGGTGTTGCAGGCCGCTTCCTAACGTATTCAGTAAGGTATTCTTGAGGGGGCTCCTCTCTGGCGATGGTGTTGAAGGGGGCTCTTCCCTAGCGGCTTCATTTATTTAGTGAGGTGTTGTTGCAGGCCGCTTCCTAACGGATTCAGTAAGGTATTCTTGAGGGGGCTCCTCTCTGGCGATGGTGTTGAAGGGGGCTCTTCCCTAGCAGTTTCATTTATTTAGTGAGGTGTTGCTGCAGGCCGCTTCCTAATGGATTCAGTAAGGTATTCTTGAGGGGGCTCCTCTCTGGCGATGGTGCTGAAGGGGGCTCCTCCCTAGCGATTGTGTTGAAGGGTGCTCCTCCCTAACGGCTTCATTTATTTAGTGAGGTGTTGCTGCAGGCCGCTTCCTAACGGGGTGCCATTTAGGCATGCTGTTTTCCGACTAAAATTTAGCTGTAAGATATCATCTCTTGGTCGATTTTAAACAGAAGAGATCGGGGCACGCGTTGCAAGCGTTTATAAAGATTATCTTATCTTAGACACGTCACAAAGCTAGCTCGACTGCAGGCGTGTTCCACTGAGTTGGGTGCGGTAGAGTAACCGACTGCCGAGTTTGACGTCACTGAAGGGACTTGGATTCTGGCGTCACAAAAGGGGTTGATTCAGAAGCTTAAAAGTGAACGGCGTTGACGCGTGTGACATGTCACGCTGATTATATACACGCGACATGTTACAAACTTTTAAACAATAATTTTCTATTAACTTACGAATAATGTATAGTATTTAAATGTATTTGTCGAGAGCCTCGGTGGTCCAGGTGTAAGTGTGTCTTTAAACCAACGGGTACTGGGTTTGATTCCCAGAGTTCCCTTTTCACTTTTTCAATACATACTGTAAAATTAACATCAACCGACGAAGGAGGTGCAACTGGTGTGGGTTCCGGGACACTGTGGCGTAGCGGGGAATGAGGTGGCGAATGATCTCGCAAGGCTTGGTTTCCGGCCGCCGTTCTGTGGCCCGGTGCCTGCGTTATCCATAAGTAAGAAGACAGTCTCTGTCGCCTTAGACAGGTGGACTGAGGAGGCCATGAAGAGGCACTGGGGGTCGGCTGGTGGCTGTAGGCTGGCGAGGGACTTCGTGGAGGGGCCGGACAGAGATAAAACTGTCTGGCTACTCGGTAGGACTCGACCTACGCTTCGCCGCATCCTTGGCGTGCTGACAGGCCACTGCGCCCTTAGAAGACACCTCACATTGATAGGCGTAGAGAGGGATCCCATTTGCCAAGAATGCGGCGAGGATGAAGAAATGTCTTACCACTACCTGTGTGAATGCGAGGCTTTTGGGAGTCTTTGAGCATAATTGTATGGTTCGAGGACTCTGCAGAGGAATCAAGTAAGTACCGTCCAATGGAAGACCGTCACGGCCTTCATTCCGAGGTCGAGGCGGTTTGGCCTCGGAACCGAGGAAGTGTAGAGCATGGTTGCTGGGTTGCTGGGGTTGGCAAAAAGGGCCCATTGTGACCCACTTGCTTGGCGTTAGCCTCCCCACCACAGCTAGTACTAACATCAACCGAGGTTATGGAATTGTATTTGAGCAAGTTGAATGTCTGCACGGTCTGCCCTTCAGAGGGTCCGTAAAGCTGTCGGTCCTGTGTCCTTCGATGTTGGCCACATTAAATATCCCCACCTTACAGAAAGACAAGGGTTCGGGACATCTTCCAGGATAGTGGGGTGAAATTATCCCTGGCTCCCTGAAATATAAAAAATAAATCGCTAAATTCGGTTTTCTTTAAAGTGTTCACAATTTTACTTGGAGATGTCCCAAAAACCAACCACTATACCACAACATGAACAAAGGGCAAACTTCTCTCTACAAGTCAAAGTCTTCTTACCATGATATACAGGGTGTCCCAACTAAAATTTGCACCCCCTAAAATGTCTGATTTCGTCAAAGTGTGGAAAAAATGCTAAAACAGGTCAATTTTAACTTGAAGGGGGACCAAATTTTTTCTTACTTTCGGGGTTATTTCTGCTTCCCTCTAGCGCCCAGAGCCACCCCTTCAAAAAATTTAAATGGCAAGAGGGGTTCCCTGACACATCATTTTGAAGCTGCTTTCATTCTCTATGCAATCATGTTTTTTTTTCAATTTTGAGCGATTGGTTTCTGAAAACCCTGCCTAGATTACTGTGAGGAAACAAAAATGATTATGAAAAAACAATTCTCTCTAACGAATGTATTGCTCAAAGTGCCCTCCCCCAACTTCCATACAATAGTACAATCGATTTTCAAAAGCTTATGTGTAACATTTTTCAACATTTTTGGCGTGATCAAATAGCACTCTGCGGCAATTAGTTCTTGAAGCATTGGTGGCAATCCATCCTATTGAAAGAAAAGTGGGTTTTTCAGGAGATTTGCGTCTTCTTCTAGTGCTTGGGCGATTAAAGGGTCAATAAAGTCTTATAACAACTTAATAATTTTCACCAGTCAAATTTTGGTTGCCCAGAATGCCTGCTCACACTTTTAATTTTTGGGGCGTTTGGGTGTGACTTTCACTGAGGATGTGTAGGTTTCTGCTACTCCCAATAACGACACAATGCCTGTACACTTCACAGTTCAACATAAACGCACTTTCATCAGAGAAACAAATGTAAAGTAGACCTAGGTCATTTATCAGAAGGTCAGTTAAATTTTCACAAAACTGTAAATGTCGATTCGGATCATCTTTGTTTAATTCTTGGACAAGTGTTATATTGAATGGATGAAACAATGTATTGACTTACTTGTCAAACATTAACTTAAACTGTCGAGTAGTTATTTTCTCTTGAATTATAACAATATGGTAAAATGAATTTCTCTCGGCAAGAAATGATTGATATGATTTATGTGTTAGGGGTAAGTAACAAAAACTGTTTATTCACGACAAGAATCTATCATGAGAAATATCCTAATAGAAGACAACCACACAGAAGCGCTTTTGAAGTTTTGATGAAACGGGGAACACAGGATACAGGAAGACTGAGAGAACCAAGCCTGTTTTGAACGAAGATAAAGAGTTGATAGTAAATTTGAAAGTGATAGAAGACCCTCATATCAGCTCAAGAAAAATAGCAAGGAAAATTGATATCAGTAAGACCTCTGTTTTACGAATTTTACGTAAAAACAAATTTCACCCATACCATATTCGACTCCTCCAAGAACTGTACAATGATGATCCTCAAAGGCTACTATCATTTTGTCACTGGGCACAGCAATAAATTCCAAGCGATGCAAGATTCTTCAACTTTGCGTTGTTCATTGATGAACCAACATTTCATAAAAATGGACATGTCAACAAACATAACTTTCACTACTATTCTACTGAAAACCCCCACTTTACTCACACGAATAGTCAAAATTTGGTCTCTTATCTTCTGGGGTGGAGTTATGGGAAATTTTGTCATCGGTCAGCATTTCTATGAAGAACGGCTCACTGCACAGTGATATCTTCAGTTTCTAAGAAAAGACCTTGGACCATTATTAGACCAACTGCCTGTTAGCATACATGACCATATGTGGGGTATGTATGACGGTGTCCCAGTTCATCATACAGCTAACATTCATGCTTTTCTTAACCAACATTTTCCAGAAAGCTAGATTGGGAGAGGAGGTCCGAATGCATGGCAGCCTAGGTCACCTGATCTAACAGAAATTGACTTCTTTTTATGGGGTTATGTAAAAAATTTAGTTTATGTGACATAACTGTCGACAAAAGAAGATATGAAGGCAAGAATCCATGGTGTATTTGATTATATTAATTTAAGTGTATTACGAGATGCTAACTATTCTTTTGAAACTCGCTTAAACTTATGTGCTGAGCAAAATGGTGGTCATTTTGAACACTTAATAACTAGTTTTCACTGTTTTTGTGTAGTTGTTATATCATTGTTATCACAATTTTCCGTGATTTGATACATTCTAATTTCAGATTTAAGTTTTATTTCAATATTACTAAATCAAATAGTCTTTAATTTATACTTGTTAAACTTTTCCATTGAAATATTCTTTTCTAGTTATTATTTCTATTTGAGGAATATTTTTTCTCCATGCTTTTGTATATTGGTAACAATACATTCTTTAAGGATTGTGTCATAGTTGAAACAAGCCAACATTTGCAAGTTTTCTAAAATAATAAAACGATGTCGGAACAAGTATTAGGTTTTAAGAAGTGTGTGTGTGTGTGTGTGTGCGTGCGTGTGCGTGCGTGCGTGCGTGTGTGTAGGTGAATGGCTTCAGAAGGCAAGTTCCACTAGCCACAGACTCTTTTTTTATATGTTTTAAGAAGTAGTGACCGTAAATCTTAATATAATTCTTCATATGCCCCAACAGACAATTAATAATCAAACCGAGAGGAGTCTAGACAGGAGACTGTACACAGGTATTTCAAAAATAATACACTAATTCGTTCCTGTGTATAAATGTACTTTTTTCTTAAAAAGCACCGAATATCTCAGTAAATACTGGTTTTAGGGATAGGGAATACTTCATGAAACTGAAAGAACATTTGTTGATGTATCGAAATTGATTATAATATACAGGTGTTTCATTTTAATTTCTCAAGAAAACCTGACTCCAGTGTTTTTACTCACCCTGTATACTATTTCCAAGGAATTCTTTCTGTATTGATTGAAGTTGAAAGAAGAACACTTTTCCAGATTTTTGGCATGATAGAGTGTTGCATGCTGACATATTAATGAAGATACGGACTGTCAAATGTGCCTCTCATGTTTTAGAAAAGTTGTCATTATTTTGAACGACTCTGTACAGACCCCAACGAGTATAAACTGGATGAATCGGCAAAAAAAGAGGAATTTAAAAATGAAACAATATACAGGGTGTACCATTTAAAAAAAGTGAAGTTTGGTTTGTATCTAACTTATGCAACACCCTGTATATGCAAAAATAATTTTAGTTTGCAGCTAATGTTAGTACCTGTAACTTTGGTTTTAATTTTTTATTTTTATTTAATAGTAAAGGAGATATTGAACTTGAATGTACTATTGCACCACCCTGTATTAACAAACACATATCACAAATTGTGATACAGCATTTTTACCTATAGATAGTGGAGCCACATGGAAATGATGCACTCAGAGAGCTTTTTGTTTGTACTACTTTTCGAAAAAAATCGAGCTGCCATATACAGACGCTTCCAAATAGTGGCTGAATTTGAAGTTTTCGCAGAAATTTTTTTAGTGTTTCCATAGAAATGATTTTTAGTAAGATTTTTGTGAAATGTTGGTAATTAGTAATAAATGTTTAGTAAGTTATTGTAAAAAAAAGTTGTCTGATTTTTGTGAAAAATACAATTGAATGTAACATACTGAAGGCATTTTCTGTAAAAAAAATATTCAATTTTGGGCAGAACCCACTGAGCAAGGTAATATTGCATTAACATTGCAGAATCTTTTCCAAAGCAAGTGTAAGTTTGATAGATTACTTGCAGAAAGCTTCCTGAAAGTTTGTTGCAAATGGCAAATCTTCCCCCCAGTGACTTTACATATGTAAGTGTTTCTTTTGTGACTTTACTGCAAGTTTACTGTAGTGAGTTGTTACAAACTTTCTTTATACTTACACATGTTACCTTACAGCAAGCTTCAATTTAAAAGGACCTAGCAAAGTTGTAAAATTTAAACTTACATTTGCAACTTATCTGCAATTGTATATATTATATATATACAGTGCAAGTTTGTAACTTGGGATAATTCAAATTAATCTACTTCAGCTTTTTTTCAAAAATGCTCGCAGTCAGATAATGTTCTCAGTTACAATCTTTTCAAAAATGTATTATACAATTTGTGTCAAATGTCATTGATAATTTTTGTAAATGACAACCTTAGCTTTTTGTTGACTATTTTTAAAGTACACATAAAGCGATATAAAACCACCAAATTCCAAATTTTTATTATAAATCTTGAGTTGATAGCACGAAAAAAAATTGTGTAGTAATCAATGAATAAAAATTTTAAAACTGCTGGTTTTCTACAACTTTACATGTTAGAACTTTAAAAAAGCCAACAAAAACGTAAGGGTTGATTTAAAGAAATTATCGATGAAGTCATTTTTCAAATATGGTACATACTGTATAGATTTTTTAAAAGACTGCAACTTGAAATACTAACCAATGTGTCCAAGCATTTTTGAAAAAAGGAAACTATTTGATAAACTGAATTTATTTCAAGTTACAAACTGATACTGAATATAGGTATAGGTGTATTTATACATAATATATATTTCTTGTAAAACTGTAAAAAATGACTTAAGACAATGTTAATTAGAATAAAATCTTTATTACATAAAAAAATTAAAGACAACACATTTCATTTCTGCTGATAGATAGATATATAGACTTTATTGACCATCAAATGTACATGGTAAGTCACTGTCTTTATAAGTACCGACTATAGTTACTCGATAGAGATAGTTAAGACATATAGCAAGTGTCCATGTTTAGCCTAAAATGCAGTTCTAGTCAAAACTCAGCGACAAAATAGATAACTTGAACTCGTGATATCGTTATTAATTGACCGATTTCAAAAATTCTTGTTTCTAAATGAATACCAATTAATTGTTTTTGATATTGTTTTACTAAATAACTCTTAGTCGTCTAGAAAAATGTGTGAAACACCAATAACAAAAACAAAGTCTTCTGCAGCATTATGTTTTGAGAGGCGAGAATTTTTTTAGCTTCTAAAATATGTGGTAACATGTTACATAAAATAAAGTCAACATATCAAATACTATTGTGAAAAAGAAATATCTAAAATGGTGCGTTCATTTCGATTTTAGAGATAGTTTAATTAGGCAAACGTAAGAATATGCAATGGATAAATCAAGCGCACGGAAATGAATACAACTTTACTGCGAAAATAGCTTAAATATGGCGACAGTCTCTGAAAGTGTTCACACATGTCGTAACTATCCATATTGAGTAAGTATAGTACCGCCAATGTCTGTGTACATTCAGAAACATTGAGTTAAAATAAAGCAAAATTATGACTACAATGAATTACGTACATATATAAAAAGTCTGTGGCTAGTGGAACTTGCCTTCCAAAGCTTTTGCCTAGCGCACTCACACACACAGACACTATACACATTAGTTTAGAGCACAAATAAAGTCCTTCACCTTGGTTTTTGTTTTATAACATCCACTAGTGCCTACTGTAATCTTGTTAGTGGGAGCATCTTAATAAAATTAGGTAGAAAATTGAGGAATTTGATTCCCAAGTAATCAAACATCTGCTTTGTTTTCTCCTTTTTGTGCAACTGTATTTTTAATTCATGCCTGCACCTGGTATTGTTGCCAGCTTCATCATTCACTGGATATTTTGAATACATAAACTGAAGAAGGATATAGCCTCGAACACATTTGGGCAGCTTTCTTGTTGCAGTCCTTATTGCTCTTTTTTGCATGATAAACACATGTTCCGCTGCTGACTAGTTAACCCATATGAATGTTCCATAGCATAGGATACTGTTCCACTGTTCTTATGATGTCGATTGCTATGGATAAGCCACATGCTTCCATAGGTCAATCATCTTTAACGTTTTAAAATGAATTGGTGTGACCAGGTAAGACATCTCCAGGCTGCTTCTAAGGACATAACAAAATTCGTATTTAGCAAGGTTAGGTTTTCTTTTTTGTACAGTATATTTCATAATAATTCACCAATAGCCACATACCAAAATAATTATGCAACAGAAAAGTGACTAATTTTATTGCTGTTTTAGGGATTCTTACGTGAAATGTTTGTGGATATACTTCATGTTTCATTATCTACACTCGAGACAACGAATTACTTAATTACCCAAAATTCAAACAATTCAGGCTACAATAAGATTGTTCAATCTTTAAAACTTCCAGGAAAATAAATACACATAGATCGAATAACAACTTATGATGACGCAATTATAAAAAATGTAAACATCAAACCGCCATTAATTAATGCTGGGCGCTTTGTCAGAGTCAGTTCGCTGTTCGCTTTCGCTGCTGGCGTCGGTGTTGCTATTGGACGACGATGACATACGATCGAGAATATACGATCAAAACGGAGGGAATTCAAATAAATTTTGTTTACAAATTAAAACAAACTTTCAGAAACATTACAATTGTAACTTTACGTGAGCTTACAAATGGAGAAAAACAACAAGCCGGCAAACAAGATATTATATTTGAAAGTTACGTTAAAGTTTCATTTGTAAGTTTGCATTGGTTTTTTGCCTGCAAACATTTAGAAATGTTGCAAAATTAACTTACTTAATGGTTGATTATTTAACGTTGCGGTAAGCATTTGTAAGTTACCATGCTTAGTGGGAAAGCTGTTTGTGAATAATTATATCTTGGTAGGTGTGTAAATAGCTTGAAGAAGTTCGTTGGTCAGGAAAATCGGATCAGTCTTTTCTGGAAATTTTTAAGTTTATTTTCGGAAAATGTTTGTATTTTCTGAAACAACAAAGCTATTTTAATAAAATATGGTACATTGTTACTACTATATAGGTTATACTGCCAACCAAATGTCCTTCTTTTAAAAACAAGACAATTTGCTATTGAAAACATTTTTACAAAAATTCGCTACCATAATATACTTGCTACGTCCTGACTTTTTTGTTTGTAACAGAGTCTGTTTGCTCAAATTTTGCAATTAAATTAATGGTGTACTGACTACTAACCTGCTGTTCCACATGATTTTGGTTGAACAGTCTAGCAGCAACACTGGCACAATTGTTATTTCCATAGCACAGTACTAGTTCAATTATTTGTTCGGTGCTACAAACCATTTTAAAAATTACGGTTCTTCTTGTTAACTTAGTTACTAAACGACGATAATTCATGAAATCAAGTAGAAGCTGTAAAAGTAATAATTTTAATACATTTGGCCAAAATTTTTTGGTCCTTCAAAAATTAAATAAATGTGTGCAGATAAGATAACATTTTTTAGTCCGTGCTTACCAAAAAAATTGTTTACAATTTAAATGAGAATGTACCAGGTTAACGATCTTGCTAATTTCAATGAATCTAAAAAACTTTTGTTATTCTCAAAAACCAATCGTTCAAAATTGAAAAAAAGAACATGATTGCATAGAGAATGAAAGCAGCTTCAAAGTGATGTTTCACTCGACCCCTCTTGCCAGATAAGATAACATTTTTTAGTCCGTGCTTACCAAAAAAATTGTTTACAATTTAAATGAGAATGTACCGGGTTAACGATCTTGCTAATTTCAATGAATCTAAAAAACTTTTGTTATTCTCAAAAACCAATCGTTCAAAATTGAAAAAAAGAACATGATTGCATAGAGAATGAAAGCAGCTTCAAAGTGATGTTTCACTCGATCCCTCTTGCCAGATAAGATAACATTTTTTAGTCCGTGCTTACCAAAAAAATGGTTTAAAATTTAAATGAGAATGTACCGGGTTAACGATCTTGCTAATTTCAATGAATCTAAAAAACTTTTGTTATTCTCAAAAACCAATCGTTCAAAATTGAAAAAAAGAACATGATTGCATAGAGAATGGAAGCAGCTTCAAAGTGATGTTACACTCGACCCCTCTTGCCATCTAAGTTTTTTGGGGTTTAGGGGTGGCTCTGGGCGCAGAGGGATGCAGAAATGACTTTAAAACTAAAACAAAATTTGGTCCCCCTCAAGTTAATTGACCTGCTTTACGCGAAATCAGACATTTTGGGGAGTGCAAATTTTAGTTGGGACATCCTGTAGCTGCGGACGTTCGTTTAAAGAGTTTTAAATTCCAACAATAATATCAGTATGTATACTTACATGTTTAGTGTATATCTATAAAAGTGAACCAACTGTACAGTAGAAAATGATATCCATATATGCAATACTAGACACAAACATGATTATATAATACTACACCACAATCACCTTAGAAAGGCATACAAAAAAAGAAGAGAACACATTTGAGAAAAATGTTAATCAATTAATTAATTAATTGCTTTTGTTAACTATATGTGTAGATATTTGAATTGTGTGCTACGTCTTGGATTTTACTATATCTATGAATTTATTACTGTTTATGTATATATATATATATATATATATATATATATATATATATATATATATATATATATATATATATATATATATATATATATATATATATATATACAGAGTGGTGCAGCGAAAACGAAACAGACCCGATTTTTCATATTTCCTGTTATTTAAAAAGAAATCGCTCGGACAAGTCAATTTTAATTTCTAGGGGGGGAACGGTTCTGCGCATATATTTAACCCTGTCAGTTCATCTCTTTAACGGGGGTGAGTTTCATCCTTGAAATTTTAAATGGAAAGGGGTATTGAGTGACACCTTGTTTTGAAGCAAATCAAATTTACTTATTGAGAAGTATAAGTTTTTGAAAATCGGTTGAGTAGTTTTTGAGAAAACATATTTCAAAGTGTTGTCTGCCAAACAAAACAAACAAGTTTCTAACATTATTTTTTATTACCCTAGCAGTATAGTAATGTATTAAATGTCCGAAATGTTGACCTCCAGCTTCCATGCAATAATACAGGTTTTGCTCAAAGCTGTTTCGAACATTGCAAAGCATTTCAGGTGAAATTTGTTGACATTCAGCGATGATTCTTTGGCATAAATAATCTACACATTCTGGCAGTGTACTGTAATTATTATTTTTAATATGGTCCCACAAAAAAGTCCAAACCATTTATGATTATGACGATAATTGCAGATTGGATTCCAGAAATACTAAGTTAAACATGCCTTTTTTTTTTGTTCCCTCAGGGCTCGTCCGCGGCCTTGCCGCCCCGATAGCACCGCAACCCTTGGTTGATTGTGCATACCCTTAGTCTTACTCCACCCATTCCAAAATCACTGTGCCTTGAACTAGTCTGCACAGCGATTGGTAGGGTGAAGTTTTATATTGCTCTGTCTCCGGTCTAGAGTGACCGTAGATCAGTTGTCTTTTCCGGTCCAGAGCTATACACTCACATAAGATGTGCTGGGCTGATTCCTCCCCCTCGCCGCAGAGTCTGCATGCGAGGTCCCCTTCGAACCGCCCCATTTTATGCAGGTGTTTCTTGACGGCCATGTGTCCCGTCAAGAGACCTGTTGTGTTTCTGAGCTGTCCTCTGCTAAGGTTTAGCAGCTCCACAGCTGTCTTTGAACTGGGTTCGTCAATTATTGACTTCCCATGTCTGAGCCCTGGACAGTCCGCCCAGTACACCTTGTGTTGGTTTCTGACCCAGGACTTAATGGCTCCCCTGGCAGTGCTCTTTGACACGCCCAGAGCCGGTTCTGGTCCCATAAATGGTTCTGCTGACCCTCTCTTCGCGAGACTGTCAGCTTCTTCATTGCCTTTGACCCCCGAGTGACCCGGCACCCAGATGAGGGTCACCTCATTCTGCCCAGCCAGGTCGCTCGTCTCGTCTCGGCACTCACTCACCAGCCAGGAATTTACCCGTGGGCTACTTAGTGCCTTAAGGGCTGCCTGGCTGTCTGTGGCTATGAGGATCCGCTTGTTGGTATAGCCCCTCCTCTTGTTCTCCCGCACACAGTGCAGGATGGCGTACATCTCGGCCTGAAACACCGTTGCATGGGCTCCGAGGGAAATACTATGACTTACCCTCGGTCCTTCCGAGTAAACACCTGCCCCCGTCCCACGCTCCCCGCCAGATCCGTCCGTGAACCAGACGAGCGCGTCCCGTGGTATGCCCGGCGTCTCCTCCCGCCATGCCTCGCGATCAGGGATTTCCACTGTAAAGTTGTTTTCCCTGCACATTCGCGGGCTCGCGAAGTCTGACCTCATTTCAAGCATGGGCTCCTTCACGATCTCCTGAATTTTGCAGTGGCCCCTGAAGCCTGGGTTGATCTTCAGTCTACCATTGCAGGCTAGTCTGTATAGTCCTAGCCTGGCCTCTCCCATAATAACTAAGTGTAGGGGGGTAGATCCAGCAACACCTCCATGGCGGCTGTTGGGGTTGAAAACATGGCCCCTGTGATGCCTAGGCAAGCCATCCTTTGGATCTTGCCTAGTTTTTGTTAGGCACTGGATTGTGTCACCTTAGGCCACCAGACCAGTGCCGCATATGTTAACGATGGTCTGACCACCCTTGTGTACAGCCAGTGGGCCATACTAGGTCTTAGTCCCCACGTTTTTCCATATAGCCGCCTAGTGACGGCTAAGGTCATGACTGCCTTACGCAGTATTTTTCCAATGTGACCATTCCGGGTTAGCTTAGAGTCCAATACGACCCCAAGATATTTTACCTCCCTGGCCATTGGAACGCTCCTACCGTATAGAGTGAGAGTTCTGTGGCTTTCACACTTCCTCCTTCTCGTAAACGGCACGACGGTTGCTTTCTCAGGGCTCACCCCGAGCCCTTGATCAACCGTCCACCCTTCCACCACTTTCAGTGCAGTCTGCATACGCTCCCACACTGCCTGTGTGACCTTTCCTCGGACTATGATGACAATGTCGTCCGCATAGCCCTGTACCTCATACCCCCCACCCGAGAGCCTCCCCAGCAGGCCGTCCACGACTAGACACCAGAGCAAGGGAGACAGAACGCTCCCCTGCGGACACCCCGCCGCGACCCCCGCCAGCAGAGTCCCTCCCGCGAGTGAGGTGAACACCGCCCTGTCCCTGAGTATGGAACCGATCCACCTGCAGCAGGTCTCCTCTATTCCACGCTCCCGGGCAGCTGCCAGAACCGATCCGAACGAGGTGTTGCTAAAGGCCCCCTCTATGCCTAGGAAGGCCCCCAGCGCCACCTCCTTGTTCTCCAGCGTATTCTCCAGTTTCAGCACCAGTTGGTGCAGTGCTGTTTCTGTTGAGAATCCTGCTCTGTATGC
This sequence comes from Tillus elongatus, assembly GCA_964006375.1. Classification (NCBI taxonomy): domain Eukaryota; kingdom Metazoa; phylum Arthropoda; class Insecta; order Coleoptera; family Cleridae; genus Tillus; species Tillus elongatus. Next base: position 101,793,196 of record OZ023265.1, on the reverse strand, counting down.
ATATTGTCCGCAGTGTAGAGGATATGCTTCCAGTACACCGCCCCTAATGTGCCGGTCGAGCAGTTTTTCCACTGTTTTCAGCAAGAAAGACATGAGACTTATTGGCCTCAGGGACTTTGCCTGGTCTGTTGGACGCCCAGGTTTAGGAATAAATACAACCCTGGCCAGTCTCCATGCCCTCGGAATGTACCCCAGAGCCAGGCTGGCCCTCATAATGAGGGTAAGCACCGGCGCCAGTATATCTATCCCCTGTTGGAGCATGATGGGCATTATTCCATCAAATCCCGGCGATTTGTATGGCTTAAAGCTGTTAATGGCCCATCTGATTTTGCTCCAGGTAACCACCTCTTTAGCGACTGTCCAGTCTACTCTAGATGCCCGCCTATAAGGCGCCTCTATTTCTGAGTGTTCCCAGTCTGGAGGTGATTGGTTTATTATGTTACAGCCGGGGAAGTGCGCCTGGAGTAAAATTTCCATAGTTTCCTCCCCCGAGCTTGTAAAGCCTCCCGTGGGTGTTCTAAGGGAGCCTATATTAGTCTGAGGGCCCTTAGACAGGATCTTGTGTAGTCGAGCACTCTCGGACGTGTTTTCCACTTCTTCGCAGTGCCTCCTCCACGACTCCTTCTTGGCGCCCCTCAGTCTTTTGTTATAGGTCGATAGGGCCTGTCTATATTCATCCCATGCTCCCGACCTTTTGGCCGCGTTAAACAGCTTACGAACCTGCGTCCTCCTTTGCCTGAGGTCCTCGTTCCACCATGGGACGTTCCTGGTGGACACCCTCATTTTCAGGGGGCAGTTGGCGTTATAGGCCGAGGTAATTGCGTCTCGCAATTGGACTGCTGCAATCTCGAGGTCTATTGAATTTTTTATGGTACTCTTAACCCCCCGCAGTTCCACAGCTAGGTCTGCCCTGTAGGCTTCCCAGTCCGCCTTGCGGGGGTCCCGGTACCATACCGTTTCTCTTTCGACTTTGGCGATTTGAAACCGGATGTATCTGTGGTCTGAGCTACACACTTCCCCAGACACAGCCCAGCTTTTAACAAAGTCACCCAGAAACTGGGTGGAAACTGTTATATCTAAAACTTCCTCACGCCGTGTTGTGACGAAGGTCGGTTTATTACCTCTATTCAATATGTCTAAATTAAATTTCATAAATAATTGTAAAAGTGCATCACCCCTAGAGTTTGTGTCCGAGCTACTCCACAACTCATGGTGCGCATTCGCATCCATGCCGATGATGGTCTGCCATCCACCTGCTCTGCTACCCACCATCAGCTGCTCCAATTCGTTGGGTGGAGGAGGGTCCGTGCTGTCCCCTGGCAGATAGGCTGACGCGACAGTAATGTCCCTCAGCCTATCCGCTCCTCCACATCGGATTTTGATCGTTGCCAGGTCCCTGGAACAGAAATTCATTAGAGGGAGAAACTCTATCCCTTCCCTGACAAAAATGCAGGCCCTCGGATTCTCGCTAGATCTGCTGTAGATGAGCTTTCCAGTAGCTCCGCCGAGTCCCTTGATCTCTCCTTTATAGGAGTACGGTTCCTGGATGAGGGCCACATCCGTGTTCCTCAGAGCCATTAGTAGTCCGGCCGTGGCTGCCCTACTGTGTTGGAGGTTGACCTGAAGGAACCTAAGTCCCATTAACCCTTAGTTGCTTCCCCAGTGGGCGGAAGCTAACCCTTCCCATGCCCCAGAATGCCTTGAAGGAGGTTCCTTCAAGGGCTCTGTAAGATGTCTGGTCGATCGAGAAGGCGAGCGTCTGTCCTTTCTCCTCTGCCTTCCTGTTTAGAACCGACCAGTGTTGCGTCCCCAGTTCAGGGTTCTGGATCTTAAGTCTGCTGATCGCCGTCTCCTGCGGGACGGTGTCAGGGATCCGTACGAGGACCTTGCGTCTCTTTGGGAGTTCCTTGGGCTCGACGGCTGTCAAGTCCGCCCCCTCCCAAATCTGACCGAGGCCCCCGATCGTTTTCCGCAGCCAGTCCCGCGACTGCGGGCCGGCACAGGTTATCCAGAGGATGCCCCCCGTCAGGCGCGTCCGGTGGAACTGAGGCGGGCTCTCCCCTTCCTGAAGAGAGTCCACTGCAGCTACCACCGCAGCCTGGATCAGGTCCGCCTTCCCCTGGTCTAGCGTGACCTCAGGATGGCGTCTGTCAATCACCGCCATCCCGAGGCCCTCCGCAGCCTCCCTATAAGAGCCAGTCTGCGCCGGTGTTCCGGCCTTGGTTCCTTTGGGAGGTCTGTCTGTAGTAGGCGTGCTAGAGCCAGAGCGCGGCGTCTTCCGACTCGCACTCTCCTCTTGCGCCTTTACAGGCACCCTGGCCCTTTTGGAACGTCTGTCTGTTGTGGGCGTGCTAGAGTTCGAGCGCGTCCTCTTCTGACCCGCACTCCCCTCTTGCGCCTTTACAGGTTTCTCGACCGTCCACGTCCCGGACGCCATTTTTTGCGCCCTCCGAAACTTCTTTCTTTGCGCCCCGGAAAGACGCTTGGACTGCCGGGGCAGTCCCTCTACTCTAACAGTAGAGTCCTCACTGGTGGAGGGGCCCCCGGAGTCCGCGGAGCTCGCCGCCCTCCGGTGGGACCCAGCCTCCAGCTTGGGTGTCGGGGACAGGTCTCTGGCCGAAGCTACCCCCTGATCCCCCGTATCTACGCCGGTCGTGGGACCTCCAGAGTCCGCTTCCGCCCCCTGGCTCGTCTCCGTTTCCGGGATAGACTCAAGGCACAAGTATGTAGCCGGAGCCACTCCTCGAGCCTCATTGGTTTTGGTTTTGTATGTGTTTATTATCTTCATGTTGTTCCCACGAGAATGGGGGAAATACTGTCCACACCATCAGAACCCCCTGTGTGGTGCAAGGCGGGTTACTCTGGAGGGTTGCCTGGTACTCCAGAGGTTCCGTTCACGACACCATCGCCCTGGTGCCATCCATCCATAGGCACGGGTCACGTGACACCGTAGATTGGGGGAGTTTAGTTCGACCTCCTTGTCTAGATCCGTCATGTTTAGTTATTAGCAGGGTCACCTCGTGCAGGATGCGGATTTTTACCGCGCATGACGGTCTTGGGGAAAGCTTCATCGAGAGTTTATGTTGTTATTTCCACTTCCTCAGCTTGCCCCCTGGAGTCCTTTGGCCCGCGACTCCTTAACCCCTAAACATGCCTTGTTTCACAATGAGTCAAAACAAAATTAAATATTCTCAATCAATACACAGCTAAAATTTCAAGTGGTTATTATATAACTATCATTATCAACTTTAACCTCCTCAATCTAAGACTGTTAATGCCTAGTTAATACCGAACGACATAAAGTATATCTAATTGAGCTTTGCTGTATATGTAGAGAGAGAAAAGTTTTCAATATACCTTTTTGTGTTTTTTATCCAATGTTTACCCAGCTTCACAACTAACATCAGCACCGGAAGGCATTTTCACACAATCAACCTGAAAATTTAATCGAACCTTTGCTTTTCGCAAAAAGAATATATATTTCCTACATACCAAATATTGTATGCTACACTATACCTAAATTTTGTATTTAAGGAAATGATATATGAACATTGAAAATTTTGGTCAGTTCAGTGTTTGATTTTAAATTTTTAAGAAGTTCGAGTGTGAACCTTAGATATACTATTTCAGAGGTTTGAAGTACCAAGAAAAATATTTGCTTGGGATCGAGCATAGTTCGGTTCGACAAAACATGGATTTGCACACCTCTACTATAGACATTGGTCAATAGAGAACTATAATAGTGTGCCTAATTGGAAAGTAGTAATAATAGTATTAGTAAATTAGATAGTTTAAAAGGGTGTGTTTTGTTAGTCAACAGATAGGAACCCCGAAAAACATAACACTTTCATCTGAAAGATCAATAGCCATTATGTAAGCAGTCAAATTTTGAAAAAATATTCTCACTACATGCATATAAACTGTTCATGAACACCTGCTTGAGGCAGTGTATATTTATTTATTTGCCAATTTAAATTGGTTCTTCCTATACGTCCACTGATACCAATTGACACATCCACAAAATAATTTAACTTGTGCAAAATCATCAACTTAAATTTTAACACTCTTTGAATTCAGCTAACATTTCGAATCAAGCCCTTGCTTCTTGATTAATCTATTACTTCCACATCGTCAATACGTGTGGAAGTATGGTATCGGTGACCGAAATTAAAAAAATATATATTTCACTTAAACGTCGCAAAAGTGCCAAAACATATAGAAAACATGATTTGGGAATGAAAATTTTTTTGTCTGTTGGTCTGTTAGTAGCCGCAATAACTTTAGAATGAATTGAGCTTTCGTCTTCAAATTTGGTATACAGTTAGCATTTGACAAATGAACGGTTCGGATTGTTTTTGGGTAAAAATTACTTCAGTTGGAGTGACCATTCAAGGTCATCTGCTTGTCAAATGCCCATGTACAAAAAGCTGCTACAATTACTCTCAAAGTTTGAGTTACAGATAAAAAATGTCAAGTGCAAGGCTCCAGAATTTTTCCCTGGGTATCTAAAGATTACCTTGTATTCGACTTTCACGGTGATATTCAAGGTTAAATAAAGGTCAACATAATATTTTCCAGTGGGAGCCTATGATTTTCATCACAAAAAGCGAAAAAACAACAAATTCTACCTTTAGACATGACCGCAAGCAGTGACCTTTTTAAATCATCAGTAGGTCAGTGACACAATTTTTAAAATAAAATTCTGTTGAAACTGTAAATAAGAAACATGTTTTTGAAATTAAAATTTTTGTGTTGGTCTGTAGGTATGATAACTTTTGAAAAGATTCTGCTGTCGTATTCACATTTCATACACAGACGGAACAGTTTGGATTGCTTTTAGATGAAACTCTGCTAATGAACTCCAACTACAAACTGCCTCATGGTAGGAAGATGTTGTCCATGGTTCGTAAAACGTGTTCTCCATGGTTGACCCTTGTATAAAAGGGTAAACAGAAAATCCAAAAAGACTTTATTTAAAGTACGCTGCTGTATACTCAGAGTGTGATACTTCTAGTGAACGTGTAATCATCAAGTGCAGTAAATCATAGGTTAATTTGCATTTGTAACTGAATTCTCACAAGTTAAATAATTATAGTTATGTGGAAGCTATGATGCAATCGCATTAGTGAGAAAAATTACAAAATTTTGTTTCCCTTAAACGTAAAAAATATCAAAACATATATAAAACATAATTTGTGAAAAATGTCAAAACATATATAAAACATGATTTGGGAACGAAAATTTTTTTTGTCTGTCGATCTGTCTGTTTGTAGCCACGATAACTTTAGAACGAATCGAGATATCGTTTTCAAAACGAACGTTTCAGATTGTTTTTGGGTAAAATCGCTCTAGGGGGTAGGGAATGAATGGGGGGTGATTTGGTGAAAATTGACTTTTTTTCGTTAAAACTCGAGTGATATAACGTTTTAGGGTTTATTTATTAAAATAAACTTTTAATTTGATCAAACATCTCGTATTCTGTGCTGAAATTAAATTAGGGGTTGAATTTGTGGGAGTGGAATATTGTTGACAAAAACTTCGAATTTTTTTTCGCTAAAACGGCGTAAAAAGTCTCAAAACAATAGAAAACTCGATTCTGGAACGAAAATTTTTTTGTCTGTCAATCGGTCGGTTGGTCTGTCGGCATTAACAGGTGCAATAACCTTCAAAAGAATTGAGATATCATCTTCAAATTTGGTATCACTTGACAAAAGAACGCTTCGAATTGTTTTTGGGTAAGATCGCTTCAGGGAGTAGGGGATCAATAAGAGGTGATTTGGTGAAAATTTACATTTTTTCATTAAAACTCGAGTGATATAACGTTTTAGGGTTTATTTATTAAAATAAACTTTTAATTTGATCAAACATCTCGTATTCTGTGCTGAAATTAAATTAGGGGTTGAATGTGTGGGAGTGGAATATTGTTAAAATTATTGTATTGCTAAAATGGCGTAAAAAGTCTCAAAACAATAAAAAACTCAATTTTGGAACGAAAATTTTTGTGTGAGTCGGTCGGTCGATCTGTCGGCATTATTAGGTGCAATAACCTTCAAACTAATTGAGATATCATCTTCAAATTTGGTATCACTTGACAAAGGAACGCTTCAAATTGTTTTTGGGTAAGATCGCTTCAGGGAGTAGGGGATAAATAAGGGGTGATTTGGTTAAAATTTACATTTTTTCGATAAAACTTCAGTAATATAACGTTTCAAAAGTTTATGGATACAGGAATACAAATATTTTCTTTGTGGTCAAGTCATGGGCCTTAAATTCATTGCATGAGAATGCCTTTCTGAAGAGAATAAATATCACAGCTATGTGGAACTTATGATTCCATTTGCAGCACTATTTTTACCTGTTCATGCAGTAATGCAACTATATGTTCGGAAAGATTTCCGCCGTCTTTAATGTGAGACATACTTGGTTCTCAGGTTGAACCGCGTCCAGAATTTATTAAAACTCGACGTTTCGGCTCCTGTTTTGGAGTCATTTTCAAGAGGTAAAGGAAATTTTTTAGGACACTCTAAAGACTCAATCTGCCTACTCCTTAGAGCGGTGGACAAAGGTGGGTTGGGTTGTTGTAGCTCGATTACGGGGCCTCAATCTGCCTACTCCCCAAATCTCGCTGGAGATCGTCTTTAAGGTCTCAGTGTGTTCAACCCCAGGCTTCAGAGAGATCTGGCAGTTCGTTGCAAGTCTTGTATTGTATGTATCATTCCGGCTACCTGCTTCGTTATCAGTGAAAGTGGTCGGGTCACGGTCAATTACATATTTCCTTTACCTCTTGAAAATGGCTCCAAAACAGAAGCCGAAACATCAAGTTTTAATAAATTCTGGACGCGGTTCAACCCAAGAACGAAGTATGTCTCATATATATATATATATATATATATATATATATATATATATATATATATATATATATATATATATATATATATATTTATATATATATATACTTTTTTTCCAGCAACTGTCAGTCCATGTTGCCTGCTACTGGAGCACCAGTTTCAAGAAGAAGAGATAGTAAAATGCAAGAAATGTTTGATGAATATGTAAAAAAACGCACAATAGATAATTGGAAATTTTGGATTGTATCCTTTTATATACTTCATGATTTAGTTTTTTTTTTGCAAATGAAAAGGTATATATTCTACAGTGAGTTTTTTACTTAACAATGATGCTTGACAGATTCAATAGCAAATATGTAAAAACCAATATAATGTTATATCGCTTTTTTTGAGCTTCTATACTTATGAAATTTAAAATACTGTGTTTTTATTACTTTGGGCATTCTTAAACAGAAGTAAAATAAATGGTGTACTTAAACTGCCGTTAAATGGTTGTGTACTAAAATGACGCTAATAGATGTGACGTCATTGAAATGACGTGATTGACAGCTTTTTATGGGAATGCTGTTCGTTATTTGTGGAACCATCAGAATTTTATAACGAGGTGGTTGTCTAAGATAAAAACGATACAAATGAAGCATTCGTATTAGATAATGCAAATCCATCGTCTCCAGGTCAGTTATCTCTGGACTCATGTGAGTGTTGAAATCAGATGGTTCTCCAACATACAAATGAAGCGTTCATATTAGATAACGAAAAACCCTAATTTCTGGTTTCATGTGAAATTATAGAGGAGGCAATGATGCAAGATCCAAATGACGCACATGAAAGTTCTTATATCAGTGATGTAGCTTTACATGACGCCAACAACCAATCTCATCAAATAGTTGGAGTGGATGATATTGCTCTGTCGATAATTAAAATGCCTGTTGCAATTAAAAAAAAAAACGAGGACGCCAAAAGGATTAGACTTAACAGTCATAGGACTACCAAAGAAAATAAAAGAATTCCTCTGGCACTTTCAAAAGAGTTGTATAAACAAAAAAACAGAATTTAATTATACATTTATTGTTAAGGATTGTGACATTGTTAATGATATAAAAAATGGACAATATTTTGAAAATTCAGATCTTAAGATGATTCCTGAAGATATATCTCATGCCGTACTAGGTGGGGCTGTTGATGCAGACATGATTAGGTAAGTTTTGTGATACAGAATACTTACAAAACAAATAGCTAATAATATAATTACTTTTAGACGTTTTTGCACAGACCAAGCCTTTGAAAAGATTGTCAATCTAGTTCAGCAAAAACGACTTCGTTAATGTTGGTCTTGTTCTGTGTGTGGTAAAAAGACACATAAAGATCATACAGCACTTTGTCACAGCATAATTATGCTGTGACTTTGTTGTAGTGGACGCCACCTAAATTGAAATGGTGGTTTTGTAGAGAATGCTATATGTAGCATACTTTGTAGTTATTACATGTGTATAATTTTTAGTACAAAACACAAATAAAAATGCCATATTCCATATTTTATCGAAAATAACATTCAGTACCGACGACAGCCAACAGCAACATAAGATGCTGTCAATTAGAAAATGTCAACGGAATGCGAATAAAAAACAGTAAAACGTGTAATTTCAATGACGTTATATCTATTAATGGCATTTTAGTAGGTACACAACCGATTAAAGACAGTTTGAGTATACCCTAAAATGGGTAAAATAAATGAAGTTTGTCAAATTCATTTTTATTAAGTTCTTTTTTTCAATATTCTTTATTTAAGAACTCAAAACAGTACATTTGCACTAGTAACAAGTTCTACAATTAATAACATAAAATTACATATGATTTTGAGGTTAACTTAACTAAACTTAAACTATATCAATGTCAAGTAGGTACTTTAGAAACTATGTACTCTATAACTAGAAACTATTTTGTCCATTTAATAAATGTTCTTTTAGGTTCATTGTGAATCTTTGCATCTGATGTATGTTTCTGAGTTCTTCTGGAATAGTCTTAAATGATCTTATGCTCCTCGTAATCACATTGTTGAGTTTTATATTTGTTCTTGATGCTACTACATGTGGGTCTGCCCGTTGCCTTATAGAATACATATGCACTTCACCACTCCTTGCCACTCTAATGTTCGTTTTTATTTTATTATTCCATAGTTTATACATTAATTTACCTTATTCCAGCTTTACAAGGTTATGAATTTGTAAGAAGTTGAATGTTTTAGACAAACATTTAGTGGGATAAACCAGTTTCGACCATATAATACTTTTAGTACCCAGTTTTGTGTTCTCTGCAATTGTTGTAATTTCACCTTTGGCGCTGAAGCCCAAGCAACCATCATATATCTCATATGTGATTCTATTAATGAATTATATATTAGTCTCTTCAATATCTCTGTTAAATAATATTCACACCTTCTAAAGGCTCCTGTCAGACTAGATATTTTTTCATTACATTACCTAAGTGTTCACCAAAATCCATCTTATTGTCTATTGTTAATCCAAAGTACTTATAGTTATTTACATGTTTAATTTTGTGATTGTTTAGAATAATATTCATATCTTTTATGTATGTACCTTTTTGTGCAAACATTATGCACACTGTTTTATCTAAGTTTATTTTCAAGTTATTACCTAATAACCACCTGTAATATGTATCCAAGTCATCATTGACTATTTTTCCCAATGAATTTTGGGTGTCATGCGAATACAACAGTACTGTGTCATCTGCAAAAGTTATGTATGTGGCCTTTAATTTTGCTAATGATAGATTCTGCACATACAACAAATAGAAAATTGGTCCAAGTACAGATCCCTGTGGGACACCTGATTTTACAAATTTTGAGGTGCTTCTTTTCCTATTCACAACAGTTGTTGGCCTTGTGCCAAATAGATAACTAGATATAAGTTTATGCACAATGCCACGTGTTCCCATATTATACAGTTTGTTTAATAGAATGCTATGATTAACTGTGTCAAATGCTTTTTTAAATCTACAAACATTGCCGGCACATATTTATTCCGGTCAAGATTTGCAGTAATAAACTCCATGACTTCAACAGCTGTTATTTGTGTACTACTACGTTTTTGAAATCCAAACTGATGCTCATTAAATTTAAATGTTTTAGTCACAAAATCAACTTTTCTAGACTTCAAGAGCCTTCTAATATTTTTAAATAAATCATAAGTAGAGATATAGGTATTTTATTTCCAGGGTCATGGTTATCTCCTGATTTGTGAATGTGTGTTACCAGCGTCTGCTTTAATACTTCTGGATAATCACCACTTTCTAACACTTCATTAATTAATTTAGTAATGGTTGGTAATCTAAATTCTAAAGTACATTTTAATCTCTTGTAGTAATATTATCTACCCCAGGAGCGGTATTATCATTTAGCTCATTTATATCTAAGCATTTCTTCCTCATTACAAGGTTTAAGATATATAGTTTTTTCTTCGGCCTGATTATCAAATTGTACACTTTTACCAGTTTTTTTTCCTTTCCATCTTCATGGTCAATCTTGTACATCCCATCTATAAAATAGTCATTTAACTTATTGGCCATTTCTTGATCAGAGATTTTTTTACCATCGATTAATAAATATTCAATTTCTTATTATTTTCATTAGTATTGTTAAAACATGGATTATTATTTGCCAAGTTTTTAGTTCATATCCAATTGTACCCTCCAATTTATTTTGAACAAATTTTTTCTTCAAAGATTTCCTCATATTATTGCACTTATCCTTAATTTTTTTAAATTCACTTGCTATATGCCCATTATTTGGATTTTTTTTAATTTAACATAATTTATTCATTTTCTTTCATTAACAATTCTAATTCTTTTTGTTTTTGCATAACTTCAATTAATTGTGAAAAATTGCGTATGCTTGTATTCAACAATGCTTATTTTACTCCATCGCTAAACTTTTCGATATTTAAATGCTTCCACTCCTTTGCAGTTTTCTTATAATTTAATGGAATGTAATTAAATTTAACTTCCTGAATTGCATGATCAGTGATACTGGATATAGAGAATGTTATGTTGGGTCTGTTTATTTTGATTATTTATAGTGACATAGTCGATGAGTGTAGCAGTGTTTTCTGTTTCTCTTGTTGGTTGTATTTTATGAACCTAATATCCATATGTGTGTTAAAGATTCCACATACTTAGGTTTTTCATTGTTATTATTTAATAAATTTATGTTTACGTCCCTAATTATGCATACATCCTCATTTTTTACTTGCCGTATAGTATTTTCTAGGTGCTTTATAAAAATATTAAATTCACATTTGGTGGTCTATAAACAGCAATTAATTTCATGTTGGTATCATGAAATTTTAAAATTAAACAGTTGCACTTATTTAGTACTTTATTTAGTTGAACTGTATATGAAAATTTTTCATCAACATAAACAGATATGCACCTCCGCAAGTACCTCTACAGGAGTGTTCAACTTTGTACTTTTCAAGATTATAGTATTTTGTTTCATTTGCATAAAGCCATGCTTCCGTAAATACAAGTAGGTTTGGCTTGTCAGCAAGATTATTTACAATTAATTCTATATCAATCTATTTTATTTCTTAAATTTCTAATACTTGTATAAATCATATTAAATTTTCACTGTTTGAACATAAAGTATTCTTTGTCTATAATTGGCAATTTATAATTTATAGCTACCTAGTTTTTCCAGATCTATAACAGAAAAAATTCGAATTCCCCTATCACCATCTCCCTTTTTTAAATAACATTTTTCATTCGTAAAATATGCATACTTATAGCTGTGAGTCTTCTTGAATTCTCTAATTTTAATAAAAAGATCTTGATTAAATTTGGTGAGTTCATCATTTATAAAAATAAATCTACATTCCCCATCAAACCCACAATCATTGGTTCGGATGCTTTTGATTTTCTTTTTCTGAACCAAGTTGTTTCGGTTCTTGTGATACACACTTAACAACAATTGGTTTACTTAATTTACCTGTTTTTATCCTATAGCAGCTTGTTATTTCATTATCTTTTATGTCTAAATTTATTGTAGTAAATAGCCACCCAACTGTTTCCCTTGTTTGTGGTGGTATCCCCGAAATCACAATATTGTGTGCTTTTTCATTCTGTTCCATGTGATTTATTCTGGTCTACAATGCTTTCAGTCTTTCTTGCAGTTCGTTATTCCTCATCACTAGTTCTTTCTTCGTTTTCACCAGTTCCGCATAATGCTGATGTTGCTCTTCAAAATGGTCGGACATGTATTTCATGCTGACTTGTAGGTCTTGCATTTGTTTGGTAGAGTAACTTTGTAGCACTTCCAGTTCCTTTCTGATTATTTGTTGAATTTCAATTGCATTTAGTATGCTCATGTTTTCGACTGTATTAGCCTCTCTTTTCCTCCTAGGCAACAAGTTACTTCATTTTCTTGGTTTAGAACTAGAGCTTAATAAAACGTCCCCTTCTTATAATAAATGTTCAAAATGTTCTCTATTCACATGCACACAACGAAATAATCTTCTCTGGAATTCTTCCTTAACTCTGTTCAACACGTCAGGCATTACGTTGCTCATTTATGTTGTTATTTTCATTTTCAAATCATCTAACTCAACAGGTTGCGTTTTACACACTCTGTTTTTAAGGTATCCCCATAAAAAGAAAACAAGAGGTGTAATATCTGGTGATCTAGCGGGCCATTCTACAAAACCTCTTCGTCGAATCCATCTTTGTGGAAAGACCTCGTGTAAATACTCCCGTACTTGAAGAGCAAAGTGGGGTGGTGGACCGTCTTGTAAAACCATATCCTTTCATGGGGAATATTAGATTCCATTACATTTGGATACAATTCTGCTAACATTTGGTCAACCTGTTTTCTTGGCATTTCTAAATATCTTGAACTGTGTAGATTTTCTATAAAAATAGGTCCAACTACGTGATCACCAATGATACCAGCCCAAACGTTCATCTTCTGATGACGCTAAGTCTGTTTGTCACATCCAGTGAGGTTTTCGGCAGCCCAGTATCAGTAATTTTGCTTGTTTACATCGCCATTCAAAAGAAATGTTGCTTCATCAGAAAACATAATGTCAGCAGAAGAAATAACATTTCTATGTAATGTCCAGCAGTTGTTCACAAAATTGCAGTCTTCTATCAGAATCACCGTCAACTCTTGAACGTGTTGTGTAGCTTATAGGGATGCATTTTTTCGTTTTTGAGACACCTTAAAACTGTTGATTGACTAACATCATTTTCATGTGCAACTTGACGGGTAGAAGTTGTTGGTTCTTCTTGAAAAGCCAATAAAATATTGCGTTTTACATCTTCTTCAACAAACTCGGGTCTCCTAGACAGTGGTTTAACGTGTCCATAATCACGAAACTGTGAATGTACCTTAGACACAGTTCCCTGGGTTAGTGGGGGCAAATCTGGATGTTTTTCATTAAATAGGTTAACAACTTGTGCCTGTGTTCTACACATATCACCATACCCAATCATCATTAATATTTCTGTTCGCAGAGTTTCAGTTAAGTATCGCATTATTAGGCCAAAAATTAATTGAAATTATCGGAACAAAATTATGACCAATTTATTGGGAGACCGTGCATTCAACACAATACACCACAAATTAAAACAGAACTGTTGAATTTAACCTTTCTCACTGCAAAAATTGGTAGTTAATAAGAAACGATTAATGATACCAAGTAGGCATTAGATAAAAGACAAGATAAGAAATTTAAGATAAGAGTCAGTGACGAATTCCAGAGCAGATTATTTTATTGTGTGCAAATGAATGGAGAACATTTTGAACATTTATTTTAAGAAAAGGGACTTTTTATTAAGTTTATTTTCTAAATTTGAATTTCAGGGTAAACTATTTAGTTTTCCACCCTGTGTTGAAAACTGTAATATTAGACCATACATATGGGGTATCTCCGCATTCAGAAAAATGTGATCTATCGAATTCTGATGAAAAAATGTAGGGTTGCTGTTTAAAAAAAAAATAAAGTGGTGGAGGTAAAATGGTGGGAGTTTAATTTTTTTAACTATGATTGTAAGATAATGTTCGACAAATTTAACTTCACGTCTCTCAGCGTTTTCCGCAAAAATTATTTTTTGCTGAATAATGAATTTTATTTCATAAGTGTGTTTCACACTGTATATATATATATATATATATATATATATATATATATATATATATATATATATATATATATATATATATATATATATGTATATATATATATATATATATATATATATATATATATATATATATATATATATATATATATATATATATATATATATATATATTGCGCTGGGAAATTGCACATTAGTACATCAGAGTGTACATAAATAAATTTCCCTATAAATTTTACTATAAAACAAAAAAAAGGATAACCTGTACAAAAAGTAAGTTGATGACGTTAACATCCGATTATTGATTAAATTATGTAAATGTTCAGACCTAGGTATATTGGGGGGTTATCTTAGCAACGTTGTTGCAATAATTTGACCACAGGTCAGTAGTGAGTACAATACTTATGGTTTACACGTGATGTATATGGGCTCTTTGTAAATTGTGTATATATCCACATCGTTCAACATTTTCTTTACACTAAAACATAAAAACAAAATAAAAACATTGTTATACAAGCATATTCTCTTTAATGTTAGTCAGTGTTATTTGGATGGGCAATGACAGGTATAAAAAGCCATAGTTTATTAAAATAATCATTAATGAAACTTTTGAGATTTATAACTAGCAAATTTGGATAGTATCTCAATTTAAGTGGGTTTAAATGAGCCAAATATCTATATGCAAATAGCTTAAGCTCTTAATCATGATATTCAAACCAAAGAATTATGCTCTAAAACAATATTCACCTTGATAAAAACACTTCGTATGTAATATATAAGAGAGTGTTTTTTTATGTAATGGACTACAGTTTATCAAAGACAAAGTGTTTTTGTGTTGTGAGACTTTTTAAATCAAGATCACAGCATTTATAAGTGTTTTCGTTTTAAATTTAGTATTTATTATTGTCTAGAATTAGTAAGGTAATGCCAAATGTCATTTTTAATAATAGGCAGGTAAATAATAAGATTTAAACTTACCGGGCTTTTTCAAAGATGCACAGCTGTCAAAAGGTATTAATTATTTCAAGAAAGAATGCTCTGGGACAAAAGAGGAAACGACATTCCAGATGAAATTGGAGAAGATTTCCGCTTTTCGGTTGTTGATTGTTGGTTGTTAATGAATTAAGACGGGATAAGCAGCGTCATATTTTACTTCCCAAAGAATTTAAATATTTTAAAGTATATTTTGTGTAAAGAAGATCCATTGTGTCCCTGGAAGCAACAGAATGTATTAAATGAATGTTTGCCGTAATAAGTACACCAGAAACAGTTATATATATATATATATATATATATATATATATATAAAGAATAACCACGTCCAGACTTACCTACCAAAACTAGCCAGGAATCAAGGTTTGAAATCCATTTTATTTTGTTTAAATCACACCAAGGGGACAGGAACCTCAAATAAAGACAGTCAATTCTGTCAAACATCTATTAATATAAAGTTTTGGTGGGAAATTAGAACTTCTAAATAAATAAACAGAAATCTTATTTGCGTTCTCACAATAGTTAAAAGTTACAAACCTAGAGAGCGTGAAGTCCGCAGTGCAAAATCCGAAAAGCCATTTTAAATATTGCTTATAAACTTTAACACCAATCAAAATTCTGTCAGTAATTTTAATAATCTACTTTGTTAATAAAATTTAAGATTTTTCATAGAGGATCCGCTTTAAGTTTGAATTTAAAATTCTATGAAATAAAATTTGTTATAAAATTGAAGAGTAAATAATAAAAACATAAATTAAGTTTAATTGCATATTAGCAGGCTATTTTTCCCCTAATTAACAGAAACCACCACTGAGAAAAGAGAGAGAGAGAGAGCCAGGGCAGAAGTAAGTAAATTAAAAAGGTAAATTGATTTCAGTAAATTATCATAATTGCTACATTTGACTGAGGAATAAAGGGAGAATATGCAACCAATATTACACTAAAGTTAAATTTTCGTAGAAAGGCTTTGGAAAAGAGAAGATTCTGAGTTTTGAAACAATTTCTTTAGATGAGCAAGAACTGAGCCCCTTAGAAGCCGTATCTGGGGTCAGTTTCAATTTTTATATGTTTAACGTTTATATTATTAGCAGATTTTTTTAAAAATTTGCTACTATAAACGCACCTGCTGAGTCCAGATTTTTTGACGTTAATGAAAGGCTTAGTAAGCTTTCCAATATGTTAATCGTCATAAAAATTGCAGATCTTCATCAGATTACAGATTACTACCTTGGTCTACCTCTTCCCCAAGAAATCTGGCTAAAATAAATAAATAAGCAAAGTACCACCTTGAAATCGAACCGTGAAGTAATTATTACATCTGAAGGTGATGTCGACTTGTCGCTGCAATTATGACTCTCTATCTTCCGCAGCTGTTTGCAATTCGTTGTCATTTCCGTTCTAGGTCAAGTGGGCCAAGTTTTTCAGAAGTTTTTCTCTTGGTCTACCTCTTCCCCTTTTCCAAAAAAGCGCCCTTCCAATAATGTTGTGGAAAAATAATATGTCTCGAAACATGTCCAGCAAATCTTGCATTTCTCCTCTCAATTTCTTTCAGCAAACATATTTATTCTCTTACCTCTTTAGCACATATTTTTTAATTTCGCTCCATGTGCAAATTAAGATTTCTGTGTCGAAGCTAAAATGTTTATTAGTGGGAAGAGTATTTTGGATGCCTTTTTTGCCATAACCATCCGTAATAACACTATCAAGGCACGTAAATATTGCTGCTTGTTTCAGTTGTCGACCATTTAGCTTATATCTATTTTGACAGTCATATTTATTTATGTATTTCTTTATTTATTTATTTATTTATTTATTTAGGTTTCACGATTGTAACTCAAAAAATAAATAACTGATCTAAATTAAACTACGCACGCGTGTTTGTTTGATAAATGGCTTAGATAAGTTTAACAGCCAGGAAAATCTGACTAGTTCTTCCGTGAAAATTTTGAGTTTCCTTTCAGAAAATTTTTGTATGTTAAAAAATAGCATACATATGTTAACCAAATTCGGCATGCCAGCTGCTTATATAGTGTATATGACGTACCAAAATATAGTTCTCTAGCGTTAAAGAAAACACATTTTTAAGAATGTAAGGGGAAAAATTGGTCGCCCTGGAGGTCAAAATACCAAAATAACATATGTGACTAAAAAAATGTCTTACGTATTACAAACAAAGATTAAGTTTTTGGCGCAGAAGAGTCACAAAGTACCAAATAATTAACATTTTTCTTGTAGACACCTCAAACGTGGGATTTAAAATGTGAAGATTGGTCACTTCTAAAAAAGCGTCAAGATTTTTTCCATTTTAATGAACCAATTTTTTTACAATCAATAGAATCCACCTTTGGTGTGTTACAAAATCTTTATAAATGCAACATGGGTACAGAATTTCATCATTTTCGGAGATAAAATTTCTAAATTTATTGTTTTCAGAAATACAATTTTCCTAATTTTCGAGGCTTCCTCGTAGTTGGAAGATTTTTCGCTACTATAGTGTACATGCTGCATCCAAACTTTTTACAGTATCTTTAGACAAGATAAAATTGAATTTATTCATACGCATTCATGACAACTATACATAAAAATCCGTTCCTATTTTAGGGTATTTTGATCAAAAAATTATTTAACAAATTAAAAAAAAAACAGAAGACGTCTTTAAAATGTTATAATGCATGTGAATATTTAAAATTAAAATAAGATCAACTTATAACATTAATAACCACAACAACAATTATTATAATTATAAAAAAGCTAACTAACAATAACAGCAATAGAAACAGATAACAACAATATAGACATACATCAACTTATTACACCACAACTATTTTTGGTATAGTTAGATGTATTATAATTTATATATTTAATTACAAAGAAAGGTTTCAACTAAAGAAGAATACATCAAATCACTTTGCTCATTTAAAATAAGGCAGTTGTTGTCCTGTATGTTGGTTTTTTAAAGCTTTAAAAGGTTTTGCGCTTGTCATTAGTCATATATAGCGACACTATGCGGTTACTAAAAATGTATTAAAAAATTGAGAGAAATTAGGAAAGAAACAAATTTATTTCTGGCAAAACCTAAAAATGAGCTTAGAAATACATGTTGGTTTAGTAAACAAGAAAAGAAACGTATTTTATATAAAAAGCCGTAACCACCAAATATGTATGAATATTTATAAATTAATAAACAGGACATTCTTATTAGACCAGTAACTAGTTTCGTTAATACACCTATTCATACCATAGCCACCAGATTCGTTTCAGTTATTAGATAATGCGATTACATTCAAAAATATTAAGGTTTCAATTTCCAGAACACAATTTAAATAACATAATTATTCCTTCAAACAACAAATTAGTTTTGTGTGATGTTTGTAGCAGGTATTTTTTAAATAGAAAACAACGTAGGTGTCATAAAACACAAGAATTAATCTTTTTAACGAATGTATGAAACAAAACTGTTTTAGATTTAATGATAAATATATTAGCAAAATATAGGCCTTCCTATAATAAGTAGTCTGCGTATTTTACTAGCCAACACATTTATGATAAACTTAGAAAAAGTACATCAGAAGATGGTCATAATATTGTCTTTTGGTAGAGATATGTAGATCATAACTTAGCATGTTTTCCAGATAGCCCTACAGAATTATAAAAGAATTTTAAAATTTTAATAACACTTTTCTTATATTTTACCAATAGAAAGTTAGAAAATAATTTTATCGACTTTTCAAAAAACAGGAAACTTACTTACACAGGCACAACTGTACCAAATGATTCCTATCACCCTTTTTTGCAAAAGCTATTGTCAGCCTGCTAATCAATGATACATGGTGTATTTTCAATACCTATCACTGACACCAAGTGTAATAAAGAAACTTCAATAATCAAGCATCCAGCATTTATTAATGAGTATAGTGTAATCTGTTAAAATAATAGATAAGATCACGAACAGAAAAAAATACAAATATGCATGTAGCTTAATTTATCCAAAATATTAGAGACAAAAAAAGATAACGAATCTGTTTCGATAACCTACTTTGAAACCATTTTAGAAGATATTTCAAATATCTCAAATGGTGGTATAAATACCTACAAACGACTTATAAGATGCCTGAATTGCTATTTAACGTGAAAGAATGTTTATGCTTCTTCACATAGGCTGGAATATTAAAATTTCTTGTACACATTTTACCTTCTAGAAGTTTTACCAGATTCAAAGAATATATTGCTGCATTTAAAAATAATAACGCTGACATCTACATTTGTAAAACATATTATCGATGCTCAACATAGGCGCTGCGTAATTAAGCAGTCACTGCATTTTTGTAATAACAAGCACAAACTTGACTTTTCGAAGCTTTAGAAATAAAATAGCACATACACGACAACAACTGCCTTGTTTTAAATAATCAAACTGATTTAATGTGTTACCGTTTCTTGAAAACTCTTATGTCTAACTATATAGTAATATTACAAATAGTTGTAATAATGTAATAAATTGGTGTATGTCGCTTTTTTCGTTATACTATAGAACCTATTTCTATTGTTGTTATTATTAATTAGTTATTTTACTATTATAATAGATGTTGTTAGTCTTATTATTGCTATAAATTGATTTTACTTGCATGATGACTGTTGGCATACAACACACATACATTGTAGAGATGCCGCATGTAATTTATGATTTGTGGAATAATTTTTTGATCCAAATATCCTAACGTAGCACATATTTTTATTTATAGTTGTCATGAGTACGTGTAAATAGATTCAATTTTATTTTGTCAGGCGATGCCGTAAAAGGGTGAAACCGTTTACACAAAAGAAAACAAGCAATTGCCAAACCAGAGAAGAGGTCTTATATCTGTATTTGAGTTGCTATATCTTTTTTTTACTTATTGAAACTAGTGCTTCAAAATCGTGTGTAATAAGTCCACATAAGAGCTATTAAATTGCGGAAGAGATTAGCCTGGGGTCGAGAGAATACTGTACCTACTAATCCTAATAGTATAAAATCAAATATTTTACAGAATATTCTTCCCCATTCATTCGGTTAGAAAGGCCAAATTTCAATGACAACTTTTATTTATTAGACTCTCTTTTCTCTCTCACTCTCTCTCTATCTGTCTCGAAGTAGAGGTAAAATTGTAGGCGCGGTCATCACATATCCTATGTCAGTTTTATTTTCCAACATCTAAGGACTACATTTATTCTGAAAAAACCGACTATCTGATTTCTGAATATCCTTCCTCCGAGGTCACTATTCTTGGCGACTTCAATGTCCATAATAAGGAATGGCTAGGATCTTCAAAAACCGATCCACAAGGGAGAGCAGCGGAGGCCTTTGCAGTCAGCAATTCTTTGGCCAATATGGTTCAGCAACCTACTTACTTTCCTCGTATCCCAACACACAGCTCAAATCCCTTGGATCTCCTTCTTACTACAAATCCTGAATGCTATAAGATATCAGTCACCGCCCCCCTTGGTCGCTCAGACCACGGCATGGTCACTGCTTCCTGTGCAATGCAACCCGAGGTCACACAGTCATCACACCCACGTATCGTTTGGCACTACAACTCCGCAAACTGGGACGAAATGCGGGATTACTTTTCCTCATTTCCATGGGCGTCTGTCTGCTTCTCTCATCCTGACCCCTCTGATATCTCAGAAAACGTCACCGAAATTATCCAAGCTGGCATGGAATTATTTATTCCACGTACACAGAAAACCTCTTCAGCCACTCAAAAGCCCTGGTTCTCTAAATCCTGTGACAAGGCCAGACTTGAAAAGGTCAAAGCTCACAAAACGCTTCTACACAATCCCAGTCAAGAAAATCGTCAAGCATTCAACGACGCAAGAAACCGCTATGTCCGCATTCTTTCTGAGGCAAAAAACTCGTTTAATAACCACATCAAAAACAAAGTCCTCTCAAGCTCCAACGGCGGCAAACCCTTCTGGACTCTTGCTAAGTCTATTGGGAATAATTTCTGCAAGAGCACGTTCCCACCTCTCGTCTCCGGTGACGAAATTGTTTCTACCGCCCTGGGCAAGGCTGAACTTTTTGCTTCGTTGTTCGCCGGAAATTCTACTCTCAACCCACCTTCAAATGTTCAACCACCAACAGTCCCCAACGTCGCGCATAAAATGACTGATATCATTTTCAAAACTAAAAAGGTACGAAAGATGCTCTCTTCTCTCAATACCAGGAAAGCCTCTGGCCTTGACGAGATCCCAGCAATTGTTCTCAAAAAATGCGCACCAGAACTTGCTCCTGTCCTGACTCGTCTGTTTCAGATATCTTACAATAAAGGCATATTCCCTAGTAACTGGAAAACTGCTCGAGTACAACCCATCCCCAAGAAAGGATCCAAAGCGCTTCCTAGCAACTACAGGCCTATTTCTCTCCTTTCAGTCATCTCTAAAGTGATGGAAAAGTATATAAACACCGAACTACTAAAATTCCTTGAAAAACACAGTCTAATCCACGACAGGCAGTATGGATTCCGTCAGCGCAGATCGACTGCCGACCTCCTTTCCTTTGTCACCCATTCTTGGAACAAGTCTATGGAACAACACGGTGAATCCCAGATTGTTGCTCTAGACATATCCAAAGCATTCGACCAGGTCTGGCACGCAGCGCTGCTTAATAAACTTCCGGCCTATGGCCTACCACCAAAACTTTGTACCTGGACAGCAAATTTCCTCTCCAACAGGAGCATATCTGTTGTTGTGGATGGCCATTCCTCTAAACTGTATCCAATTAATGCAGGAGTTCCTCAAGGTTCAGCTTTAGCCCCTACTTTGTTTCTTCTCCACATCAATGACCTCCTCTCTAGCACATCCAACCCAGTTCACAGTTACGCGGACGACAGCACCCTCCACTCAAACATACAATATTCTAAGCCTGTCTCTTTAGCCCAATTAGATGAGGATCGCAGACTCATGGAGGGTTCTGTCTCCGTAGACCTCCAAAAAATATTAGACTGGGGAAGTAGAAATCTTGTACAATTCAACCCCACCAAAACTAAGTCTTGCTTTCTTTCTCACAAGAGATACAGCAGCCCTAGACCCATCACAATGAACAACCAAGTTATTCAAAGTAATGAGTCATTTTCTCTTGTTGGCATTTCTGTGGATCGAAATCTTAATTGGCACCAACATGTTACATCAATTGCAGAAGCGGCTGCTAAGAAATTGGGTTTCCTCTTCCGGGCTCGCAAATACTTTTCACCAACTAATCTCTATACCTTATACACTTCACAAATAAGGCCAAACCTCGAATACTGCTCCCACATCTGGGGTGCAGCAGCCGCTTCTACACTCGCTATCCTGGACTCCATTCAAAAGAGAGCTATACGTCTCATCGGTGACCCTACCCTCACCCAAAGGCTTCCATCCCTTGCCCACCGACGTGCCGTTGGTGACCTCTCTCTCTTTTATAGATATCTGCACGGGCACTGCTCAGAGGAGCTTTCCTCCATAATTCCCCCACCTGCTGCCCCCAGCAGATCTACCAGGGGAACAGAGCGAATGCACCCTTTTACTGTCCAGGTCACCAGACATAGAACATCTTGTTATGCCCGCTCTTTTGTCCCGAGGACTTCCAAGTTGTGGAATTCCTTGCCGGCACATGTTTTTCCTTCTCCTCCGAACCTCCAAACCTTCAAGTCCAGAATTAACAAGTTGCCTCTTTCCTCCTTGTCAACACCCACGGTACGATAGTATTTAGGCTGTAAGCCCTCGTGGTGTGTTGTTGACATAAAAAAAAAAAAAAAAAAAAAAAAAAAAAAAAATTTATCCGACACGATATTGTGTATATTATAAAAGAAAAAGGCTGAACGCAGCATCTGCGTTATGGTAGTGAATTTTCATCAAATTTGGTCACCAGTATAACCTATATAGTAGAAACAATGTACCATATTTCATCAAATAAGCGAATCGACAAAACTCCAAAAAAAGTTTTTTGCATGAAAATTCACAATGTTTTCATGAAAATCCGGAAACATTTGTTAAGTAACTTATTAAACATTTATTATTATGGCCTTCACTTCTGGAACACTAAATAGGTACAGACTATGTTCTATTTGATACAATTGAGTTACGACAGTTTTTTTAATTTAGTCACTATTTGAGAGCGCCCTGTATACCACATCTCGATTTTTGTATGAATTAATACAAACTAAAACCTATCTGAATGCGTCATTTGGATTAGAATCCGATTTTTGTTGGTAAAGACTCTGTATCACAACTTCTATTTTGTGCCAAAAATGTGAAAAGTTGCAAAACAATTGAAATAACTCAAAAACACACATGCATTACAATTTGAAGAAAACTGTTATAATATAAGGGGTGTTCGATTTAAAAAAGAAAATTTGTATCGCCAATGACTTATGGGCGACCTGTGATTGTCGACATAATTTTTATAAGATGCAGTTCAAGATACCGTATAATTAACGTATCCAATTGTTGTAAAATAATAGCAATATTTAGCTTTCCCTTAGAAATGCGTCGCCCTGTATATATGTAAACAGATAAAAACTGAAACTTACCCCGGATATAGGTCGTAGGGGACCTAGTTCCGGCTCATTTGAAAAAATCTTTTTAAAATATAAAAGTCGCGGTCTCCTCATTAGCGAATTTCTTCTACGAAAATTTGCTAAAAATTAGAGAGAATTAAACCATAAACTCTATAACTAAAACTACTCCTAAAGCATCAACGAATGGGTCCATTTGAAATTAATTTTCTGGAAACATTTTGGAAAAATGAAGGAGAATGAGGGTTGAAGCTGGAACCCATAAACATATTTCTTGTGACATATTCTCTGCGTAGCCCCTGTTACCTTTAGGTTCTTTGCCTAAAAGTTGCACATTTTGACGTTTCAAATCTCGACATTGACTTTTCAAGAGGAGAAGTTATCAAATTTTCAAAGTAATTTTTCTGGAATTTCTTGACCTTTTTGCGCCAAACAACTTAGTCTTTGTCTGTAACATACAATAGACTTTGTTATCCACACAAAATATTTTGCTTTTGTCTGTTTATCTGGTCATCAATGGCACGCATTTTTCTTTTCTTTAAATGCCTATTACTTTTTTGTCTTCCTCCCTATAGATCTAAATTTTGGTAAATGGTTTTCTTTCTGTGACATAAACCAGCGGGTCAAATTTGGTTGCCTTAGCTTTGTTACTTCCGGAAATATAAAAAAATTTCCGAAAGAAGCACAACTTTTTCCAGGAAAAACTGGGAAGATTTTCCTGGCTAACGAACATATCCAAGCCATTTCCAATGGAAAGGTACCTACCAAATTTGATCACAATCGGCCCAGTATTTTTTGAGTTATCGGTCTGATACCTATATATATATATATATATATATATATATATATATATATATATATATATATATATATATATATATATATATATATATATATATATATATATATATATATATGAATTCTAGGGGTCATAGTTCACGCTCCAATGAAAAATTTTTTTTTTTAATTCAAAAGTCAGGATCTTCCGATTGACTAGTGAATCTTTTCTATGAATATTCACTAAAAGATCACATTATGATTTAACATTGCCTGAGAAATAAAGTGAGTTTTCAAGGTTTGTTAAATAAAAAACCGAAACAAAACTCAAACTACTGTTATGGAATGATGAAAGTCTAAGTGAACTAAGTGAATATTTGCACCTGTGATGATAACTGATAAGTACACTTGAAAAAAAATGTTAACTCCGAAAATAACAAAGCTATGGTAGCCAAGTTTGAGACGTAGATGAACGTTATAAAACGTAAACTATACATCAAACTTTAAATCTCTATATCACAAGAAAACAAGTTGTAAGCATTTAATTTTTTTTAAATTGGTGTCAGATCATTTCTATGAAAATTCACTACCATAACGCACTTTCTGCGTCCAGATTTTTTGATATTAACTAACAAAAAGGGCTAACGATAAAAATTTTAGTGACCAAACAAAAACCGCCTTTATTATTTATTTGTGTGTACAAAATATTCAATTAATTCATTTTATTAATACTATCAAGAACCCAGTACAAACAGTGGCATCTTTTTGAATTTGTGAATTAGATGTTATCAATTTTGTACTATCTCTGCGCTAAAACTTCCAGAAGTTAGTAGTGTATTTATCACATTCTTTTAGATGTGTTTAAGGTGAAGGAAATCATTTTAATACACACAGGCATCATACCACTTTCTCGTCGCAGAAGGCTGCTGTTAGCGATAACAATTTCAGTGAAATATTTAATTGATTAATATTGACGAAACTTGTTATGTTATTAAGAATATAATATTAGGTACCTCATTTAGTTCAAATAATGGTATCTGTTGTGATTTTTGTTAATTAAATTTTATTAATATTGTTTTACCTACATGCGTGTTAAAACTTTGAAAATCTAGCAATATGTTAAATATATTATTTCAAAACTCAAAGGTGAAGTAAATCATATATGAGAAAAAACAATAACATGAAGCAAATCATGTTTAGGACTCAGGCTTTATACCACTTCTCTTCCCACAGAAAGCTGACGACCCTATTTGACAACAGCGCATTGTATACGTTGGAAATACACACGTCCCCACATTGAACTTATTTATCCTATTGAGAGTGACAGCAGAGGGCAGCTCCATGCAGGTCCTCATAAGGTCGGTTACGTTATATGGACATCTCGCACAGTGACAGAAAATCATTTCTGTTGACATTTTTTAAATGCTTTAATCGGTAAGGCAAACCATCTAAATGCATTTAAAATAGGTTTTAACTTGTGGGGACGTGTGCAAGTCCCCACAAGTTGGTCATGTCCACATTAGTAGACTTATGAGTAAACACATGTCCCCACAAGAGGCGAGAAACCGGAACGCGCGCGCACACACACATACACACGTTGCTAAGTTCTTATATGACAGAGGGAGAGAGAGATTGAATGAAATTGTAATGCAAATGAACAAACTGTGACCCCTCGCTCTGAAAGTCGACATGTATACCACAAGACCACCGAGAAACTGATAAATATGAACATTGGTTTAATACATGACGAAATAAGAAATAAACATATATATATATATATATATATATATATATATATATATATATATATATATATATATATATATATATATATATATATAGTAATATTTCACCCCTAACGACATTTTTATATATATATATATATATATATATATATATATATATATATATATATATATATAGTAATATTTCACCCCTAACGACATTTTATACAAAAATACCCCCCTGTTACACAGACATAACATATAAAACACTGTTATTAGTAACAAAATTTGGTATAGCAAGTCAATAAAGTTCTATTCCCTCCGCCACTGGGCGCCAATACTACTCACGATATCTCTGCACACAGTGATCGAAGAAGGCTAAGAACCACCTACCTTGAAAATCTTTTCACCTGTGTATTATAGTCATCTGGGTTACTATTGTGAATAAGTTTGGCCTGTGATCGTTCTAAAGAGCCCTACGTAGTAATAAACGGTTCTAAACCATGAATTAAAAAGTTGCGAGAGAGACAGACGCAATTGTTCTTTTAACGCGATTTATTGCATAAAATGTCAATCCTATCCAATATAAAAGTTAGGTCACGGAGTCCTACACTTCGGCACCACCCTGAAACTGACGGTCCTAAACTAAACCTCCTTTATTGCAGATGTGGTATACAGTGCCCGCTGTTACTTTCCAATGTGAATGGCCGAGGATGCATACCAGGGCTCACAACCCTGCATGCTTGTTCCAGTGGCGTGCGGACTATGGATTGATAATTCAAGTAATATTTCAGTTTCGTATTCAGGTTTTTCTTTATATTTCATTTTCACTTTTGTGGTTTTATTGGAAACAAGACACACAACACAGCGGAAGCCTGATACTCATCTGCCCGGCGTATTTTACACTTCCCTTCACGTCAATGCACGAATGTTTACTTTACGAGATCTAGGATATTACGCACCTTGGCTGCCTTTCCCATTTCCCATGATGCCTAATTTGTTTGTAAATCGCGTGGACTTCGTGCCCTGCCCTATGGGTCTTTGTATGTCGGAAACTGGCACTTCAAGAAACGGGAAATTCGCCCAGGCGTTGTGTGCCCCGCACAGAAAGATTACCCTGCACGCTGCAGTGATGGGAAGGTTATCCTATGGTTTTTATATTTTCCGAAAGCTCAACTCTACAAATAAGACCAACCCTAGACTCCCGTTAACTTCCCTTCATGCGGAAAACATACGCGTGAACTAAAATGATTCATGGAACTCCAGGCTGCCATTTCACACCAATTATGCCTAATTTGTTTGTAAATCGCGTGGACTTTATGTCCTGCCCTATGGGTCTTTGTATGTCGGAAATTGGCACTTCATGGAGTGAAACTTCGCTTGGATGTCCCTCCAAGATATAGGGTTGGGCATTATACAAAAATTGTCACGCATAAGGGGAAGCAATCCAATGCCACGAAGGCTTATTTTACGGACCTTGCTAAGCTACAAAGATGCATACTATATAATACCAAGGGAATATCTTTGATTTGAAGTTTCAGATTCAGTGTTCCATTTCATAACATATTTCGCTTTCATATTTGGTTTATAGTTTCTGATTCAGTATTTTATTTCAAGACATATTCCCCTTTCAAATTTCATTTCAAGTTTCAAATTCAATTTCAAACACATTCCCCTTTTATGTTTTATTTCAAGCCTCAAATTCAACATTCTGTTTCAATACATATTTTCCCCGTATATTTGGCTTAAGTTTCAGATTCAAAATTCTATTTCAGGACATATTCCCCCGTATATTTGGTTTTAAGTTTCAGATTCAAATTCTAACATCGGATAAAATATGTATCTATTCGAATCTATATTTCATTTACGGTTCATTATTTCAAACTCAGAAAATTTTAGATTTTAGCCCCGCGACCAAGGTGTCTAATTCGGAGGTGTAAAGCACTGGACCCACAAATATTAAAACTTAAAACTAACAAAACATTATAATAGGGCCGAAACATTTCAATTTTCTAGTCGTTGCTACATTTTGACGTCAATAAGTGCTAATTTTCACTTTATAATTATTATTATACAAATGAAACTGACATACACATATTAAGTGCTGTTCAGTGGGAGCAGAATTTTAATTTTTAGAATATACAGCACCAGCTGGTAATGTTTCTGATTTCAAGTTTCAATTTAGTGTTATTAAATTTGGCAACATATAATCAATCCGACCCCTCATCGGCGCTGGCCATGCATCATATTCATACAGGGCACAAAATAGACTTCGATAATGCCAAAACAATAACACCGGTTTACAACTTCAAAACGAGAATTATCTGCGAAGCAATCGAGATTGAAAAACGTCCCGATTGTTTAAATAAAAGACATGATGGTCTCCGCCTTCCGACTACTTGGAAACCTATTATATCTTCTTTACAAACGCACAAAAAGAAAATAAATTCCACAGACAATTTTATTTCCCCATTATCTGCCTCAACAAATGCCGGTGACCCTCTTAATACTCCTGATCCTCTAAGTACCGTGACCGAAGCCCCCCACTTAATTGACGGTGACTCCACTACTTTCACTGATAACGAAGGAGGTAGACGGAACGACATATATAAGGCAAGACTTGCAACGAACTGCCAGATCTCTCTGAGGCCTAGGGTTGAACACACAGACCTCACAGACGATCTCCGGCGAGATTTGGGGAGTAGGCAGATTTAGGCCCCGTAATCGAGCTACAACAACCCAACCCACCTTTGTCCACCGCTCTAAGGAGTAGGCAGATTGATGCTTAGAGTGTCCTTACATATTTCCTTTACCCACCTTTGTCCACCACTCTAAGGAGTAGGCAGATTGAGGCCTTAGAGTGTCCTTATATATTTCCTTTACCTCTTGAAAATGGCTCCAAAACAGGAGACGTCGAGTTTTCATAAATTCTGGACGCGGTTCAACCTGAGAACCAATTATGTCTCACATTAAAGACCGCGGAAATCTTTCTGAACATTTAATTCCCCTCTATGGGCAGGAACTTTTATCTTATACCAAATTTTCAGCAAACTTCTTATCCGCAAATCCTGTCTCCTTTGTGACCTCACCTTTCTAAAAGCCTGCCGTGATCTTCACGTGGTCCCAAAATCTTTTCAACTTAAACACCACACCAAATCACATAACATCTCCAACATTTTAAAACGAACAGGCTTTGCTCTCCTTAGAAATTCCATTCACGAGACAAGACGACACCTTAACACTACCAACACACTGCTTTACGACACGTACATAAAAATACACACATTCAAAATACACCCTACACTTTGAGACACTCTAGACAGACTATCACATAGTAAAGCAGAACATGTTACACAGCAAAAGACAGACGTACAAAAAAGAAAATTACAGCATCTTCTAGACAACAAAAATCTCACATAACACAAACATAATGCCAATCCTACTATAGTAGTTCACAACCTTTCAAATTCCAACATAAGATACGTCGCCATCAAAGTCCTATCCAAAGGTTTTAATTTTGCACCAACCCCTAAATTCATCCCAATAGAAAAGATAATTTCCTAATCAGAAGATGCGATAACACACTTGCCGACTGACGAAGCTGAAATTACAAGCCAGGACATTGCCAGAATATTACGTTCTGCCAAACCTCCACCTTCAAACCTTTCTTCTCACGAACGACAGTCAATCAGAGACCTAAACCGAAACACTGATATAATCCTACCAGCAGACAAAGGCAACGCTACAGTCATACTCGAAAAAACAGACTATATACAAAAGATGGACAGTATACTAAACAACACAGCTACAAACAAATCCCTAACGACCCTACAACATCTTAAAAAAAAAACTATCATCAACAACTCAGTCCCGACCTCAAAAAAGAACTAACCCCCGCGAAAAATCATCTCGCAACCCTAGAAAATACAGTCTCCCGAAAATCCATAAGCCTGATATTCCCCTTCGCCCTATCGTAAGTGCCCACCGTTCACCCACACAAAAACTTGCAAAACATCTAGCCAAAACTCTCCAACCATTAGTAGAAAACGCTACATCCTATGTCAAAAACTCCACCCATTTCATTGACCTTCTTCAAAACAACCCCATTTCTCAAAACGACATCCTAGTTAGCTTTGATATAGTTTCCTTATTCACCAATATACCTCTTATCTGAAACCCTTGACATTCTCAAAAATAAACACAACGTTTCCCACGATACCTTAGCTCTTGTAGAACACTGCACACCTAACACTTATTTCCTTTTTCAAAACAAATTTTACAAACAAGTTCGAGGTGCTCCAATGGGTTCACCTCTCTCTCCTGCATTGGCTAACATTTTCATGGAAAACTTCGAGACACAAGCCCTCAATTCATCCCAACTTAAACCAACCTGTTGGTTAAGATACATTGACGACATTTTCGCTGTCTGGCCACACGGCAAAGAATCTCTAGACGAATTCCTTTCTTACCTAAATAACATCAACCCCCAAATCCAGTTCACCATGGAAATAGAAAATAATTTTTCTTTGCCTTTCTTAGATGTACGCATCACTAAAAACCCAGTCAGAGGATTTTCTTACACTGTCTACTGAAAACCAACCCACACTAATCGTTATCTTAACGCCCAATCTCACCATCACCCATCGCAACTAAATTCCGTGGTTCGAACACTAGTAACACGATCCCTTAGACTAACGGACAACAACAACAAACAGACAGAATTAAACTTTTTAAGACAGACATTGCTAGAAAACGGATATGACAACAATTACATACTACCAAACATTAGAAACGCACAACAACAAACCACTACACCACAACAAGAACAAACAGAGTCAACACACAGTGTTTTTACCATACATTAAAGGTGTCACCGACAAAATCAGCAGAATTTTTAGAACCCATAGTATCAAAACCGTATTCACAACAGAGCAAAAACTGTCAAATCTGATAAAAACTCCCAAGGATACGATTCCAAACGAATCCCACGGAGTTTACGAAATTCCTTGTTCTGACTGTTCCCGAACTTATGTAGGGCAAACAAATAGACGCATCCATAATAGAATAAATGAACACACCCTCGCAGTTAGAAAATCCGACCCCTCATCGGCGCTGGCCATGCATCATATTCATACAGGGCACAAAATAGACTTCGATAATGCCAAAACAATAGCACCGGTTTACAACTTCAAAACGAGAATTATCTGCGAAGCAATCGAGATTGAAAAACGTCCCGATTGTTTAAATAAGAGAGATGATGGTCTCCGCTTTCCGACTACTTGGAAACCTATTATATCTTCTTTACAAACGCAAAAAAAGAAAATAAATTCCACAGACAATTTTATTCCCCCATTATCTGCCTCAACAAATGCCGGTGACCCTCTTAATCCTCCTGATCTTCTAAGTACCGTGACCGAAGCCCCCCACTTAATTGACGGTGACCCCACTACTTTCACTAATAACGAAGCAGGTAGACAGAACGACATATATAAGGCAAGACTTGCAACGAACTACCAGATCTCTCTGAGGCCTAGGGTTGAACACACTGAGACCTCACAGACGATCTCCGGCGAGATTTGGGGAGTAGGCAAATTGAGGCCCTGCAATCGAGCTACAACAACCCAACCCACCTTTGTCCACCTCTCTAAGGAGTAGGCAGATTGAGGCCTTAGAGTGTCCTTACATATTTCCTTTACCCACCTTGGTCCACCACTCTAAGGAGTATGCAGATTGAGGCCTTAGAGTGTACTTACATATTTCCTTTACCCACCTTTGTCCACCACTCTAAGGAGTAGGCAGATTGAGGCCTTAGAGTGTCCTTACATATTTCCTTTATCCACCTTTGTCCACCACTCTAAGGAGTAGGGAGATTGAGGCCTTAGAGTGTCCTTATATATTTCCTTTACCTCTTGAAAATGGCTCCAAAACAGGAGACGTCGAGTTTTCATAAATTCTGGACGCGGTTCAACCTGAGAACCAATTATGTCTTATATATATATATATATATATATATATATATATATATATATATATATATATATATATATATATGTATATATATATATATATATATATATATATATATATATATATATATATATAATGTTTATTTCGTCATGTATTAAACCAATGTTCATATTATTATTGAATGCCCCTCGTACACAGGCCAGAGCGCCATCTGGTGTGAAATATAACAACTTCCTACATTAGATATGGATTATCAATTGAAGACCACAATTTCAAAAAGGTCTAAGTGCCAAGTTCAAAAAAATTAGATTTTTGTACCAAATGGTTCTATACACCAAGCCCAATAATATTCAATAAGGTCTTGTGCCATAAAACAGCATAAGAGTTCCTAAGATGTATTATAGTGTATAAGTGTATATGCCAATATCAATTTAAGGCAAAAGGGTCTAAGTGCCTATTGTAGAGTTAACCTCTGTGGTTATTTGTTGTTTGTTGTCATTCGACGTACTAACTTTTTGTACAAATGAATATTACTTTGTAATAGTAGTAGTGTGTTACTTTAATTCAATATGAATGAATTTAACCATAATGTATCTAAGAAACGTCATGCACGTGGTAATGAAAATGTTAAAAACGAAAGAAAACGGCTAAAAGCATGTGGTCTGAAACATACAACGTACAAAGGTCAAGAAGTACAAGCAAAAGTACCTCCCATGCAGACCGTAAGTTATTTTAACGTCTGTGTTTTATTTTTATTACTAGAAAAAAATATGTTCTAGGCGATTTGTAAATGCAAGTATAGTTGCACTCACTTAACCATTCAAAAAAGTTAGATTTGTTTAACAAATTCTATAAATGTGACAAAAACATCAAAGGATCTTACTTAATGGCGCTTATTCAAATTGGATCTGTTAAGCGCAGACATAACGGAAAATATGACGACCCCCATTGAAAGCCATAGGCAAGCTACTATACATTACATGATCCCTAATGATGATGGAGAACATATTAGTCACACCTAAGATTTGGTAGGCCTCGTTCTGATACCTGCAGCTCTTGCGACTTATATGCTAATATGTTAAAAACCAACCCTAGCGACAAAGCAGCAAAAGCAAAACAAGAAATACATCAAAGAAAAGTCCAGGCTGCTTCGGACTCACTTAAAAAAGATACCTTACTGTCTCAAGAAATTGAAAGTAATAATTTATGTGTGGTTAGCTGAGACTTGCAACAGGTGCTTTTTTTGCCTACTTCAACACATCCACAAATGTTTTACAGTAGGCAACTGACTGTTTACAATCTGGACATACATATTGCAAATACTAACCAAGCATTCATGTGTATCTGGGATAAGTCTATTAGTTCCAGTGGAGGAAATGACATTGCGTCATGTCTTTTAAGACTTGTGCAAAAAGTCATGTAAGCCATTAGGGGCAAAAACTTATTATATGGACAGATAACTGTATAGGACAAAACAAGAACCTAATGATGCTTCTAGCTTTGGTATATTTAGTTTTGAATAACATGTTTGATGAAATAGAGGAGAAATTTTTAGTCTCGGGGCAGTCATACATGCCTTGTGGTAGATACTTTGCCCTTATTGAAAAGCGAAAGACAGTGGAAAAATGCTATACCCCGTCATGCATAGAATGGATGATAAGAAACACACGGCATGTCCAACCCGTTCACACTATAAGGATGCAGCCAGAACACTTTAATAACATTCAAGCAGCTGCTGACAGTTACCTTAATACCACAAAACTGAATATATCAAAGGCATCTATTATAAAGGTAACTAAACAGAATATTGGTGTCGTCAGTATTAAAAAAACTTTTTGTGAAATTGAACCATGGGAACAAGTAAACGTATTGGAAAAAGGACTCTCTAAAGATAAACTAAAAAATGAACTCAGGATTAATAATCTGGCATCTCGACCCCAAATTAACGAAGACAAGCTACAAAATCTAAAAGATATGATTTCATACTTACCTGTTGAACACCAAGATTTCTATAAATCATTATTGAAAAATCAGTTTCCACAACCTTAAGCTTAGTTAACAAACACAGAACAAAGAAGTTGATATCTGAATGTACGACATTTAAGAATGATAAAATCGAGAAAAAATTTGTATGTTTACCTTATGAACCACGAATCACAAAGGGTTTGGAAAGTATTTTTAAGAAAGCCGATTTACATTTGACGTTTTCGACGAAAAGTAATTTAAAAAATTTGTTGGGTAATACGAAAGACAAAGACAAAGTCACTGAAATGTCCGGAATTTATGAGATTAGTTGCAAAGATTGTGATCTTAAATACGTGGGCCAAACTAGGAGAAACATAGCCACCAGATTTCGTGAACATCTCGCACAGTTACGATATGGTACGGTAGACAAATCTTGTGTGGCACAACATATGTGGGATAATAACCACCACATTGACAAAGAAAATTTGAAACTTGTCAAAAATGTCAGACATCAAACTATGCTTGATTCATTAGAAAGTATTTTTATATTAAGGTCTATTAAGAACAAAACTTCATTAAATCGTGCGCCACCTGTAATCTCTAGCCCATTGTTTGCTCTTTGCATTTGACCGCTTAAATACTCATAATTAGTCTGGTAGAATAATAAATTATGGTCAATAACTCGACCGGTTTATACATATACTAATCACTATGTTTGTCTTAATTTAAATACCTATTCGGTTTTTGTATCTATGTAGTCAATATAAATATTTTCACGTAGAATTAAAATCAATATTTAGTTTTTGTGTAGTATTTTAGGTGAACTATTTTTCCTTTGTTAAAGTTAACACGGTGAGACAGACATCTGGGTTTTAGTTTTCTATTTTTAAAAGAGATGATTTGAGTTTATGTTGTTTATCTCAGCAGATGTCTTTATCGGCATAAACCAATATCCACATTGTAAAGTTCTAGATCGAAAGGAAACGTGCTGTCTCTTTAAAGAACGCCGGTCCTTTTTAAACCTATATTAGATAAGGGTCATAAATTTGTCGACCAAAAGATTAAAGCAGGTCTCCGACCTGTTTCACTGCGCAATAAACTAACGATCGTTCTTGTACGACAACTTTCCTTCGGACTAGTTCGTTTTCTTTGACGCGATATAAATATACGGGATCTAGTTTTTTATGTTAGAATTTTTCTTCCTCTGAAGATGTTGACTTGGTCAACGAAACGATCGTAAGGTCTCTGAAATATGTGTTGTGGTGATTTGGGTGTTCTCCAAGTGTACTTATTAGTGCTCATCACAGGTTCCAGTTTTCACATAGTGAATTATGGCTCCCAGGTCAACGGAACTGAATCTATATAGAAAGCTAAGTACTAAGATTAGATTTTTAGGTGCTGATATTGCTTTTTTAAAATCATGTAAACAGAAGTCGGTTTTTCCTAATTTCATTAATTTCAATGTTAAAATTTCTAACAACACAAAAGTTGGTCAAAAAGTTTTAAAGTGTGCTAAGCAAAAATGGTTAGATTTAGAAAGGCAATATCTTTACTCGAAACGTAGTGAATTAGAAATACAAGCTTATAGTTTGTTTAAAAAGTTAACATTTAATTTAGGTAACGTAGAGTATGATGAATGGTGCAATTTTCAGAGGAACATGTTTGTAGTTATAAACGCTAAGTTAATTAAGAAAATCAATATCCAGAATAAAAAACTAAAAAAACTTGTAAAGGATCAGATTAAAATTGAAAAATCAGTTCCTCGGAAAATTGACCTTGTAGAAAATCTTTCTTCGCAGTCGTTTAACAAAAATGAGATGGACCTCTTAAACAGAGGGTTAAAATTCGGATTACAGTCACAAAAAGAAGCACTTTTAGATGTCGTTGCCAGTATAGAAACGGGAATTAAAAAATTACCGGATTCTTCAAAAAACTTTATTCGTGAAGCATGTAAAAAGAAAATATCTAAAAATCTAAAAGAAAACAATCCTACAAAAAACAAAAATTATAATCAAATGAAAATAGTTAAACAATTGCGAGAAAAGGAATGTTTTTATATTAAGGCGGATAAAGGCAATAAAGTTGTGATAATGGACAAAAGTGATTATAAAGAGCGAGTGAGTAATGCAATAGAGTCAGGGCCGTATAGAAAATTAGATAAAAATCCGTTACCAAGAATGATTAACGAAGTTAAAAACAGTTTAAAAAAATGTCCAAATCTCATAACAAAGGATTTAAGAACACGTTTACAAGTTTCTAATCCGAAAGTCTCCAAAAAATATTGTCTCCCGAAAATCCATAAACCGGGAAAATTAATGAGGCCTATCATTTCGGCTATAGATTCTCCAACATATAACTTGGCAAAGTGGTTGTCAAACGAGTTTAAAAGACTACCTATTAAACAGAAAAGTTGTTCGGTGCTAAATTCCCTTGATTTTATTGATAAAATTAAAGATGTTAAATTATTGGAAGGAGAGATTTTGATGTCATTCGACGTGACGTCATTATTTCCTAGTGTACCCACAAAACAAACGTTGGAGTATTTGGAAGAATTATTAAAATTGAACAATATAAGTCAAGACGTCTGCAAAGAATATTTAACTCTAACTAGCATTTGTATAAAACAAAATATTTTCCAATTTAACAATGAGTTCTTTGAACAAACTGAAGGCACAGCTATGGGCAATCCATTATCGCCTTTTATTGCAGATTTGTTTATGAGCAGATTTGAGACGGATTTAAAAAATAAAAGTGGGTATTTCCCTAGAGTTTGGTTGCGTTATGTCGATGATATTTTTGCAGTGTTTGACACAAATACATGTAAGGTTGAAGAATTTACTGAAAAACTAAATAGTCAATTTGATTCAATAAAATTTACCCACGAAATAGAAATTAACAATAAACTTTCGTTCCTAGATGTACTAGTTATTAAAAATAAAAATAAAGGCTCGCTTGAATTTGATGTCTATAGGAAGGAAACGGCTACTATTAATTATATTCCTAATGACTCACACCATGCGTTTGCACAAAAAACGGCTAGTTTCAATTTCTTAGTAAATAGATTGATAAATTTTCCGTTGAGTAAAAATAGATTTAATACAGAATTAAAATACATAAAACATGTGGCGAGATATAACGGTTACTCGGATGGTTTAATAGACAAATTAGTTAACAAACACAGAACAAAGAAGTTGATATCTGAATGTACGACATTTAAGAATGATAAAATCGAGAAAAAATTTGTATGTTTACCTTATGAACCACGAATCACAAAGGGTTTGGAAAGTATTTTTAAGAAAGCCGATTTACATTTGACGTTTTCGACGAAAAGTAATTTAAAAAATTTGTTGGGTAATACGAAAGACAAAGACAAAGTCACTGAAATGTCCGGAATTTATGAGATTAGTTGCAAAGATTGTGATCTTAAATACGTGGGCCAAACTAGGAGAAACATAGCCACCAGATTTCGTGAACATCTCGCACAGTTACGATATGGTACGGTAGACAAATCTTGTGTGGCACAACATATGTGGGATAATAACCACCACATTGACAAAGAAAATTTGAAACTTGTCAAAAATGTCAGACATCAAACTATGCTTGATTCATTAGAAAGTATTTTTATATTAAGGTCTATTAAGAACAAAACTTCATTAAATCGTGTGCCACCTGTAATCTCTAGCCCATTGTTTGCTCTTTGCATTTGACCGCTTAAATACTCATAATTAGTCTGGTAGAATAATAAATTATGGTCAATAACTCGACCGGTTTATACATATACTAATCACTATGTTTGTCTTAATTTAAATACCTATTCGGTTTTTGTATCTATGTAGTCAATATAAATATTTTCACGTAGAATTAAAATCAATATTTAGTTTTTGTGTAGTATTTTAGGTGAACTATTTTTCCTTTGTTAAAGTTAACACGGTGAGACAGACATCTGGGTTTTAGTTTTCTATTTTTAAAAGAGATGATTTGAGTTTATGTTGTTTATCTCAGCAGATGTCTTTATCGGCATAAACCAATATCCACATTGTAAAGTTCTAGATCGAAAGGAAACGTGCTGTCTCTTTAAAGAACGCCGGTCCTTTTTAAACCTATATTAGATAAGGGTCATAAATTTGTCGACCAAAAGATTAAAGCAGGTCTCCGACCTGTTTCACTGCGCAATAAACTAACGATCGTTCTTGTACGACAACTTTCCTTCGGACTAGTTCGTTTTCTTTGACGCGATATAAATATACGGGATCTAGTTTTTTATGTTAGAATTTTTCTTCCTCTGAAGATGTTGACTTGGTCAACGAAACGATCGTAAGGTCTCTGAAATATGTGTTGTGGTGATTTGGGTGTTCTCCAAGTGTACTTATTTTCACATAGCTTCCACCAGTCAACGTTCTGGTACATAGAACATTACGCACATTGGACTTTTGCCCTTTTGATTTCTTTGTGTTTTGGACTTGGACCATTTCACAAAATTCAGAATTCCAATTTTTTTTCTGTTTATTTTTGGCTTATATTTATTTCAATAAATGTGTAACATAATATCTTGACTTTTGTATTATTTAAATAAAAATCCACAGAAATTTTCGAAAAGGGTAAATAATACCAAATAACACAATAACTGGTTTTTGGCACTTAGGACTGTTTGAAATTATGGTCTATATAAGCCTATTTAACATAAACGACAATAATTAACTCTAATAATTTTCTTTAAATATTAATTCTTTATATCACATATAATGCTGTTTAGAATGGTATAAAATATTCACATATTAATTAGCTTAAATGTTCAAATAAATAAGTTTTCATATAATGATGATTATAATGTTATTTATCAGAGTCTCTCAGTGGTCTTGTGGTATATATGTGTCGGCTTTCAGAGCGAGGGGTCAGAGGTCGTTTCCAGCTTGTGGTACACTTTCCTTTAAAAAATATAAACTTGTTCATTTGCATTATACCTTCATTCGATCTCTCTCTCTTTCTCTCTCTCCCTCCCTCCCTCTCTCCCTCCCTCTCTCTTTCATATCACAACTTGACAACATGTGCGTGAGGAGTATGTCAGCTGTAGATAGTAACATTCATTATATAATAATAATTTCAACGTATGTACCTACGTACAGCTGACGTACTCTACACACACAGAGACACAAATTTTCATTACAATTTTAAATTTCCCGCCAAATCTGTCAAACAGCAGAAGAGAAACATGACAAACATAGCCAAACACCATAACCTCAAATTAACACGTAGGGCTTATATGTCAACTGCCACAATAGACTTAAGGAACACGTGGGGAGATTGAACCTAACCTAACAATTAACACGCGGGTCATGTCATCAAACTAACATAATAGTGATATACATCATAAACTCAAATTAACATGTGGGGGGCCCAGTGGCGGAAACCGGCAGCCGTCTTGTGTTTTCTGTCATCTGGCAGAACCATACGTGGGGCTTATATGTCAGCTGTTAGCGCCATAAACTTAACGGAACAAACACGTGGGGACCTAACCATACAAACAAAGCGGAAACCTGATGCGACTTAGACCTAGTAGAAACCTAACCCCAATATCAACACGTGGGGGCCCTGCGGCAGTCGTCTTGTGCCAAACATAAAACAGTATTCAAAATGATACTAGATACTTACTCATTGATTGAAAGAGAGAAGTAAGTTTTGTTGGTGGTTGGATATAGAGATCGAGTAAGTTATCATGCTGAAGCTTGTGATTTATTTAATCAAGGGCATTATGATAAACATCCTATTTTCAGGTAAGGATTGTTTTAAAATTGGCTGAAACTGGAAGTATAATATAATTTATGTCGACAAGATCAGTCTCAAATACCTGAAGCTGTAATATTAAATGCACTACTCAAGGTTCAAGATAACGCTTGTACTTCTGCAAGGCAGATAGGTCGAAACTACAATATTGACCATTCAACTACAGTGAAACTGTTGAATGTAAAAAGATTTCATCACTACAAGGTTTTGTATGGAAATTTGCCTGCTAAGCTGTATTTAATTTATTTATTTTACGTGACGAACCCATTCTATCTTTATCACTTGCTTTTCCGGGTGATGAAAATAATAATGTCCCTCGTGAGTAGAGTCTGGTTCGAACAAGATGGAGCTCTCCCTCATTTTGATCCTTAAATTAGGTTATATCTAGCCACAATAGACCTTATGGTCCCGGTGGAGGGACCGGTATGGCCCACTCACATTCAAACCTAGGTTATATCTTAATGACTTGTTTCTTGGCAGATGGATACGATGACGAAA
Source organism: Tillus elongatus (assembly GCA_964006375.1). NCBI lineage: Eukaryota > Metazoa > Arthropoda > Insecta > Coleoptera > Cleridae > Tillus > Tillus elongatus. Next base: position 101,752,957 of record OZ023265.1, on the reverse strand, counting down.
ACATATGAAATGGCCTGCATAATCACCTGATTTGACATTACATTTCTTTCTTTGGGGTTATTAAAATTACAGGTTTACTTCAACAGACCAAACAATTTAGAAGATCTACTGCATTGAATTTGTGCATAAATGGAAAGTATTGCCCAATGAAAAAATGTGACTAAGGCAGAAAAACTTTTTTCAAAGAGTCAGTACGGTCAGCAAAAAACGGGATTCTAGAATCTCGAAGTATCAAACTTTTTAATATGATTATAAGCTAATACCTCAATTTATATTTGAATTTGCAAAATTGTACCTATTTACTAACACAAGCTTGATGCTTATTTGTAATGATACATTGTGTAATTAGCAATAATAAAGTATATACCATTGAGCATGCAGTACAAAGCATTTACACACATCCTGTGTGAATTTGAAATTAAATGTTGATAACAATAAAATCTGATTATTTACATTTAGAATTAACGTGTTTTTTCACAAAACACACTGTATTTTGTGAGCGGGACACAATATAACTCTAGTATGGGGTATCACGTCCAAGGACAAGAGGAGAATCGAAAAAATAACGGTACATGCTAAATAAAAATGTAGACACTTATTTAGCTTCACCAGTGCTTCTTTTCTTCTTTGCAACTGGTTTCACCTTTTACAACATCATCGGGCAGGAGAAAATTGAATTTATTTTTATGCACACACAACAACTATTTAAGAAAAATTATCATGACGTCCCAGCTTAAAAATGGACTGTGTTAACCTATTCCAGCATTCTGAAAATAAGCATTCACTAACAAAGTTATGAATTTTGTGCGAAACTTTATTACCGCAGTGTATATTATTTCGTTTAATTGGGGGAAATTTCCAGAGAGGCAAGAACCACATCAAACAATCTTCGGGAGAATTGTGGACAATTTATGAAGTTACAGAAGTTTCAACAACAAAAATGACAATTATGTAACTGATAATACCGAATGAACAGACAATAGTGCTGCAATTTAATCATAACTTCCACATAGCTGTGATAATTTACTTTCCTCAGAAAGACATTCTCATAAAATAAATTTAGGGTCTATGACTTGACCACAAAGAAAATTTTCATATCCCTGTACCCATAAACTTCTGAAACGATATATTACTTGATATTTAATAGTAAAGTGTGTTTCCCCAATCAACCCACTATTGCTTCCTGTTTTTTTGAAACGATCTTATTCACAAATAATCCAGACTATCAGGTTGTGAACAGCTACCTGTGCAATTTGATGTCGATTGCTTAATTAATTAATTATAATATCAGACAGTGATATGAATCAGATGACAGCTAATATCTCGACTGCCTTTAATTATTTCATCAAATGGTGTCATTCCAATAGCCTTATGGTGAATCTGGATACAATTGGTTTTGTGGAATTCACTGGCCCTCACAGAGTGGCAACTGCCCACTGCCAGTTGACTGGGAAGGTTGCGCATATTCCGATTTGGAAAACGGTTAGATTCCTGGGTACAGCCTTGGATTCGCCACTGTGTTGGTCAGAACAAATATTGAATGTGTGCAGTAGGCTGAATTCTGCACATTATTGCCTTTTCAACTTGAGAAGTACGCTAACTAGAGAATCTATTTTAAACATATATTATGCATATGTACTTAGCATACTGAGTTATAATGTTATGGTATGGAGTCAATCGGCTGACATAAGTCGAGTTTTTATATCTCAGAAGAGGATTATCAGGTCAGGTCAGGTCAGGTCAGAGACCTTTAAGGTAAATCGGTTACTCACTGTGTATGACATTTATTTGTTTAAACTGTTAAAATACATACATGGTAATGTTGGTAAATATATAAAAAATTGTGACATTCATTATTATAAGACAAGGCAGAGCAATAAATTGCATTTGTCAGAATTTTCATTCGTGTATGTAAAAAAGTCGACATTGTACACTTGAAAGTAAATTTACAACAGCTTGCCTGATGATCTGAAAGCAGAGAGGGACAGTAAACAATTTAATAAAAGATTAAGAGATATATTGGTCGATAAGTGTTTATACAGCATTGAGGAATTTACTTAGCTTGCTAGTGTGTTGATGTGTGTATGTGTGCTGGCATGTCTGTGTGTGCAGGTAGGTGTGTATGCTTCGAGATGAAAGAGTGTAGCATGCTTGCCTCTGCGCTGCTGTATTGGAGTTGTGATACAGACTTTGGGTGCTCCATGGGCTGTCATATGCTCATCCATGTCTTTTGTTGTTTTGTGTGGTTTGTTTTGATTTTGAGTGTTTTGATTTTTATATGTATGTGGTATTATATTCTATGTATTGTGTGGAACTTTTGTAAATGACTTACCATATGTACGGATTACTGTACCTCAAATGGTGAATAAAGATGATAATAATAATAATAATAATAATAATTACAAAACAATTTAATATTGAAAGTCATCGCCAAGATCAAATACAAGGTCACCATCAGATAGCCAGGAACAGATCATTGTCTGGAACTTTTTTCTCCGCAACTTGAGCTTTCAGAGTTATTCTGCTATTGTTACTTTTGTGACACCACACAAGTGCTAAATTTAGGCCATCACCTCAACTAATTTTATGGTAAAATGTGAATTTCTCGATGAAAAAATTAGAGGAGGAACTAAACGCTACATACACTTAATAATCTAATGTAACATTCTTTTAAAAGTAAATTCATGTTCACCCCCTCACATTGAACCGCTACTTAAATTTATGTATTAAAAATTTATGCAGCTTTTTGTACATGAGTGTTTGACATGCAGATGACTTTGAATGGTCACTCCCCCTGAAGCGATGTTACCCAAAAACAATTCGAAGCGTTCGTTTGTCAGGTGCTAACTGTATACAAAATTGAAGATGATCTACTACCAGACAGACGTACAGGTTGACCAACCGACACACAAAAAATTTTCATTCCAGAATAAAGTTTTCTATATGTTTTGAGACCTGTTACGCTGTTTTAGAAAAACAAAACTTCAAAATTTCTGTCACCGATATTCCACCCCCGCACACCAAATTTGAAGACGATATCTCTATTTGTTCTAAAGTTATCATGGCTACTAACGTTTAAGTGTAAAAAATTTTGAAAATTTCTACCATTGATACCATACTTCCACGTGTATTGACGATGTGGAAGTAATATCCTTAAATCTGGTGAAATTAATTCATGTATATTAGTGCCAGGGACTGCATACCAATATTAGGATATGATAGACAACCATACATAAAATGCTGTTAAAACAGTAAAATTTTACTTCCACATCGTCAATACGTGTGTATGGTATCAGTGATAGAAATTTCAAAATATATTTTTTGCTTAAACATCGTACAAAGTGTCAAAACATAGAAAACATGATTTGGGAAGCAAAATTTTTTGGCCTGTATGTCTGCACGTTAGTAGCCATGATAACTTGAGAACAAATTGAGATATCGTCTTCAAATTTGGTATACAATTGGCACCTGACAAACGAACGGTTCAGATTGTTTTTGGGTAAAATCACTCCAGGGTGTAAGGGGTGATTTTTAGTGAAAATTGACATTTTTTCGTTAAAACTCGAGTAATATAACGTTTTAGGGTTTGTTTATTAGAAAACATTCAGTTTGATCAAACATCTGGCATTGTGTGCTGAAATTAAATTAGGGGTAGAATATGTGGGGGTCGAATATCAGTGACACAAATTTCAAATTTTTTTTTGCTAAAATGACAAAAAGTCTCAAAACATGTAGAACTTGATTCCGAAAAGAACTTTTTTTGTCTGTCGATTGGTTAGTCTTTCTGTTAGTAGACGCAATAACTTTTGAATGAATTGAGATATCTTCAAATTTGGTATACAGTTAGCACTCAACAAAGGAACACTTTGAATTGTTTTTGGGTAACATCGCTTCAGGGGGAGTGACCATTCAAAGTCATTTGCATGTCAAACTCTCATGTACAAAAAGCTGCCACAATTACTCTGAAAGTTCAGTTTCATGTCAAGCGCAAGGCTCCAGAATTTTTCCCTGGCCATCTGAAGGTTACTTTGTATTCGACTTTCATATATCGTTTCAGAAGTTTATGGGTACAGGAATACAAATATTTTTTTGTGGTCGAGTCATATAAGTTCATGAGAATGTCTTTTTGAGGAGGGTAAATTATCACAGCTATGTGGAACGTATGATTCAATTTGCAGCACTATTTTTACGAAATTAACAATACAATATCAAATGAAATATATATATATATATAGAACAGGCACCAGAAAGAAAATATGAGAGCAATATTAACCTGAGATTATAGGGAAAGAGGCAAGGCATTGAATTGGAAGGACTGGACATTATTTGTAGATAGCTGATAGTATTTATTAAATCCCTACATGCAATAGATGAAGGGGAAATGTTGTTAGTAGGTGTAGATAGGGGGTTCTGAGATTACCACCTTCCACCACCCGGCCACTGCGCCGGCGCGAAGTGCCAGAGTGACGTCACTGGACGGAGAGCCAATAGTGAGCAAACCTGGGGTGACGTAATCCAAGATGGCCGAATTTTTAAACGACAGGTGGCGCAGCACCTGTCAAAGTTAGAGGACCCGCCATTTTGATTTTTGGTGGCGTGACGTACGCAAAGATGGCGATTTGTGCATGCGCAAACCAACTTTTTTAGTTTTTAAGTTAGTGTCCACGTGTTTGGCATTATGTTACTTGTCGTGACGAGTGTAATTCAAAAATGACATTTGCGCATGCACAAACCCAACTTTGTTAATAGTAGACGTAGAGGTATAGTGTTTGGTATCATGGTAATCGTCTCGATGAGTAAAATTTAAATCCGGCGCAAACCAACTTTAAGTTTTTAAGTTAACCCTCACGTGTATGGTGTCATGTTAATCGTTTTGATGAGTAGAATTCAAAAATAGTATACACGCATGCGCAGACCAACTTTTTTAGTTTTTAAGTTAACCCCCACGTGTATGGTGTCAAAAACAAGAGGCCCTATTTTTCAAATATTTATTAACAATATATCACACATTTTAATAAATTATTAAGTGTAATAAGTTACAAAAAATCTTTTTATTAAATTATTAAATGTAATAAGTTACAAATAATCTTCATAGTCTTCATCTAGGACATCTTTGAAAGTTTCTGCGAAAGTTTTCGCAGTTCAAAAACAGTTTCACTGGGGCATTGTATACCAAATATAGCAGGGTCAAAAGGTGCCACCTTGTTTAATATGTTGGTGAATCCGTTAAATTCAAAATAAAGTTTCTTACGGAAAAAGTGCAACATACAATTGGTGTAGCGAAAAACGCTTTCGACTTTTGATGGAATGTCCGGGTCGAGGTGTGATGTAAATCCAGCTTGTAAAGTTGAAAACTTAAATCCATAATCGGTTACTATTTGATACATGTCATCATGAAATAGAATGGTTTGACCTGTATAGGTGTTGACTGCTGTATTCAGTTTTTTAATACTTTTAAGCCCCATATTCGCAAATGTATTATGATAACGAAGGTGAAAACCTGGATAGGCAATCAAAAATACGCTGCCATTAATAAATACAACAATATCACGATTTGGTTTTTGATCAATAGCATCCACTTTTACCAGGTTGTAACCCAACGCAGGTATCCAATCAGTGATTAACTTTGGAGCTCCATACGGTGCTTTCATATTGTTTAAAGCTATAATCCAGACCAATTTCATATAAAACACATACAACTTATGATTTATAATTAAGAACGTATTTATTCTATTTATATATTGACACAAGTTGGGAGCCTCTGAATTCGTTGGTTTGGTAACAGTTACTTTTTGCGTAACTGAATTTCTAATTGTCGGGCTGGTAACTGTAGATGTTTGTGTTGTGGCGGTTGTAGGTTTGCCAGTACTTAGTGGTGGTCCATACAAATCCCGTATACTGGCTATATTTCTGGCTCCAAGTTCTAACTGATCAGTAACGATAGGAAACATTATAGAGTTTACATCGTTGGTGTGTTGCAATCCTAAGGCCTGACCAATTTCATGCATCATAGTTTGCAATAGGCTGACTTTATCATCTGTAGATACGTTGGTAGTTTCTAACGACCACTCTATATCAGAACTTATATGTATCTCACAAGGTCTCTCATCTCCTGTAGGTCTGTATGCATGGACTAAAACTGTACCATTTAGAGGGTTGTAACATGGTGCATTGGATAAAAGAAAACTGTGTGTGTTTGTTTCAAACACTATAACATCAGCCTGCCGAACATTTGATGTTTCAGTGAAACGCAGATTAGTATGCTTTTTCCATTTCGAAAACGCCTCTCATAATTTTTATTATCTGAATATCTTTAGTATGTGCATACCATTGTAAAGACCTTTTATTCCACTTGTTTTTAACTGTATTCAGTTGTTGGAGCATGTCTTCCACACCACATCTTTTATGTTTCATCAACTTTAAAGAATCTTGAGTTAGATGCTAACTATCTGTCAGGTTATAAGTGAACTGAAACTGTTGCAGTGCAGCTGTAATTTCCTCTTCTGAATGTTTTTCTACAATTTGGCTATCAGAACCAGTTAAAGACAAATATCCATATTTATTTAGGCAACTTAAATCAAATATCCTGTCTCCAGCACATATTTGAGATATTTCAGTTTGAGTCTCATAACAAGACACAAAAGACAACAAACAGTAGCTTAAACATGATTTTTGCTTGCTGTCAGAGACTAGACTAATGCAGGTGGCACCACCTGTTAATTAAGGAATTCGTCGAGATTTACACAAAAACGTTAGTTTGCAGAAGCCAAAAGTGGATGGATGTTGGAGCGACTAATGTGGTTGGAAATAAATATTAAAAAACGCAGTTTTAAACCGTAGAGTGGTGTCAACATATAAATTGTCGTACACTCGTAAGCTCATTCAAAAATGTAGTTGTCTTAGAAGTAAGACGTGCTTCAGTCTGCTCTATCTGTTCAAATGGCTACATTAAGTGATGTGTGTTACCAGCAAATTAAAGACAATTTTTGGTATGGTTTATTTGGAGACTTTCAATTAATTATTGATAAGAACAGTGGTTATTTCAATGCAACAAAATTGTGTAAAAGTGGTGAAAAAAGATTCAGACATTGGTTGGAAAATAGGAAAACTAAAGAGTTGATTGCCTATTACAACAATAAGTTAAAGGAACATTTGTGGAGCCGGAATACCGGCTCCCCAAATGTTCCAGCAGAAGGAGTTGACTTAATACCTACAACTGCTACATACTTTTTACGCTGCCTTTATCCCATCGGGTTTTTACCCATAGGCGTTAGGTAACACACGGCTGCAAAGCGGAGAGCAAGAGATTTGTATATTTTTCTTATCGCAGTCGGATAGTTATTATTATAGTGTTTTTTTTAGAGTAACATTAGCAGAGAACAAGAAAAGAAGGGTGAACACACAATACCAACGCCACAAAATAACAATTCTCACTTCCAAATTGAAACTAGGTTTAATAAAATTCGTCTACGAAATGTTGGTAACAATATAAAAGGACCGTTACTTTAGGATGGTGACAAAATAGCCAGTTACTTAACTAGGATTAAGTATAATACAACAGTATAATACGCCTATATACGGGAAAACATTCGGATGGGGTACCTGTAATGTTGGCCTAATAAAATTAAAATATAAACTAAGGCTAAATTTTTTTGTGACCTACCTATAGCTGATATTTCGATATTCCCTAATATGAAATATGTGGGTCAAATCTATAAATATACTCATATGTGAACCCACTCTATAGATATACTACGTATAGGTATCCCATTCAATGCCCAAAACAGCTGTATTTGGTTTACAATTGACATAACAAGATTGTATACCTAATCAAGCAATGACAAAATATATATGACTAACGGCAGTAGTCAAGACAATTATAACTTAATGATAGAGTTTTACTAAATGTGTAAATTTAAATTTATATCATAAGAAATATGAAATACTATTGTACAGATTCGGTGTGAAAAATATTCTGATAAAGCCAATAAATACACAAACAATTAGTGCTGCCAAGTTAAACCTATATTATCTGTTCAAGTAAAAGAAAGTTTAAGAAAAAACATTAATCAGACGCGCTACATGGATATAAATGTATAATTTGAAACTGCAAGTATACACTGAAAGTTAAAAGCAAACTTTAATAGAACAAACTCACAGGCTCAAATCCCTCGATGTTACTTCTTAGTAATTTTCCAGAATATTCCATATAATAAAAAGGTTATTAGGTACTCGACTAGATAGGGTCCCAGACTTTCCAAGACTAGTGCAGGTAACCAACCCAGGGTTATGTATTATTTCACAACTAGTCAATCTCCAGACCATAAACTCTACCTCAAAATTTCAACCAAGTGTGGTACCAATAAAAATACTAACCCATCGACCATTCTAATTAGATGTAGGTATTAAACCCACAGGAAAGCTGAAACACCAAAACAGTCTGCGACTAAAATCCCCAAAATTTGGGTAGCTTCACTCATATGTAACAAAATTCCAATCAAAACCAAAATATGATATAGGAGTTACTTGTTTCGTTGAACACGGTACAATCCAGTACTTGTAACCGGCAAAATTATTGTTCAAAAATAAATTTTCCCAAGAAAATTTAGTGATCGATACGTGTGAGCAACCGACAAAATATATCTCGACAATACAACCATCCAGAAACTATAACCAAAACCACTACAGTACCTGAGTCAGATCTCAGCAGGCTGATCGACAAGACCAGGCTTCAAATCCTTGACATTCCAACTACCACACTTAACACCATTACCATCCTTAAGTTCATACGTCCAAGATGATACACGTTTATGAACAACAAAAGGTCCCAGAAACTTAGGCGCTAACTTGGCGGTAAAATAGTTTGCCGCATTACTCAAAACAAAGTTCCTTCTCCAGACACGATCCCCAACGGAAAACTGTATGTTCCTTCTATGAATGTTATATGCATCTCTACTGCACTCATAAGTCCTACCCAAGCGTTTCCGAATGTCTTTATGCAGCTGACTAAACCATAGGGCTCGAGACTCGGCATTCTGACCGTTATCACGATCTAATTGATCACCAACCATAGGGGTAGGGTTAACAACTCCAGATAGTCATCTCACGGCTAAAATGAACAAAATATGGTGTGGCACCTGTACCCTCATGCTTGGACGTGTGGATTGCACATGTGATTTTCTGCAAGTCTACATCCCATGACCTATGATTGTCCTTAACATATGCAGAAAGCATAGTCTTCAGTACTCGGTGAACCTGCTCGTCAGGATTAGCCTGAGGGTGAAAGTTTGTGGTATATGATATTTTCACCTTGTACCTGTCGACGAAAGCCTTAAATTCCCGACTGGTAAATTGCCTTCCATTATCGCAGACCAGTACGCGAGGAACTCCAAACAACAGTAAAACTAACAATTTTAGGGGCAGTCATTGCACGCAGTGGAAAGAACAAACAAAATTTCCTGAAGTAGTCATGTATGCTCAAGATGTACATATTTCCGCTAGAACTCTTTGGTAAAGGACCAACCAAATCTACAGCTAGCAAATCCCACGGCTTGGAAACATCAGGTCTACCACAAAGAAACCCGGCCACAGCTTTTTGTTCGGGTTTAATCTGTGAACATACGACACACACTTTAACGTAACGAGCAATGTCGCTCTTTATTTTTGGCCAAAAATATTGATTAGCAACACGATGATAAGTCTTGTAAATTCCTAGATGACAACAAGTGGGAGGATCGTGACAGGATTTGACATCACGTCTGTAATTCTTTGGGACAACCAAACACCAACCACAATCAGGAGACTCTAAATGTGGGTAAGGCTGACAAACTTTTTTAAATAAATGTTTTCCATCAAATCGCCAGGCAGGAAAACGCAAAGGGGTGCTGGACAACACTATGGCACATCTTATCATATCAGTGATCCGCCGGTGCAGGGAATCTACCTTCAGCTGAATCTATGGTTTCTATAATAGACACTACGCGATAGGGCATCCGGAACATTATCTTTACCCTTTCGGTGAACTATATCAAAACTATATTGCTTTAGGTGAACACTCCAGCGAGAAAGACAGCCGGTAGGCTTATTTAACTTGTTGAGCCACAATGGGGCGAAATGGTCAGTTATGACCGAAAAATGAGTCCCTTCCACATAGGGTCTGAACTTCTCCATCGTCCAAACTACTCCAAGACACTCCTTTTCAGTCGTACTGTACTTTCTTTCAGAAGCAGTAAGGGAACGACTGATATAGCTGATAACTTTCTCAGCTCCATCCACACTCTGAGTTAGCACAGCACCAAGCCTATAGTCACTGGCATCAGTCTGTATTTGAAACGGTAAGTTAAAGTCGAGACAACCCATTACTGGTGCTGCGACCAAATGTTCTTTGATAGTATTGAAAGCTTCGCTGCACTTTTCATTCCAATCGAACTTAACACCCTTGTGTAGAAGTCTGGTAGTAGGACCAACAATGGTAGAAAAATTTGGTATAAAACGTCGATACCACGACACCATACCCAACACTCTCTGTACTTCCATCACACTAGCTGGTGTTGGTAGTGATAATATAGCATCGACTTTGTCTGGATTGACGTGAAGACCCTGTCGATCGACAGCATATCCCAGATATTTTAATTCTGATTGGCAAAATCTACATTTTTCCCTAGCTACCGTTAAACCAGCAGACTTAATACGTTCAAGAACCTTTCCCAAAACCTCCAAATGCTTGTCAAAATCGTTGGTGGCAATGACGATGTCGTCTAGATAAACGAATATGTACGGTTCCAAATCATCCCTTATTACCGTGTCAATAAAGCGCTGCCAGGTAGCTGGTGCATTATGTAAGCCTAAAGGAAGGCGCCGGAATTGATACAGATCACGAAAGGGGACGATGAAAGCGGTGATAGGTTTAGACTGTTCACTAAGAGGAATTTGCCAATACGCACTCTCAATATCGAGCGACGACAAGAACCTGGCATCCCTCAACCGGTCAATAATCTGTGATACACCAGGCAAAGGATATGCATCTCGTTGTGTGACTTGATTAACCCATCGATAGTCCACGCAGAACCTGTAAGTGTCATCTTTTTTCCTTACCATTACTATGGGAGATGCCCATGGGGAGGACGATGGTTCAACAATGCCTTTTTCAAGCATGTCATCCAACTCGGCGTTAACTATTTTCTGTAGAGCAGGCGACATTGGGTAATACCGCTGTCTGATTGGATCGGAGTCAGTCTTTATAACATGCTCAACACCTTTTGCACAGCCTACACCAGCTGGCATATCGATGAAAGCTGAATCAAGCAATTCTGTAACTTGTCTTGACTGAGAAACGGTAAGCTCGCAACTACTAATAATTGAACTAACATCGACTATGGGGGTGCTAGTGAAAGTCCACTGTCCGTGACAAATGTCTGCGACAATACCCATTCTCTTCCAAAAAAAGAATCAACGTGGCTGAACAGTTGGAACAAGAAGAACGTCAACAACCCTAACATATTCCTGACTCTAAAAGGAACGCTGTAGCTTCCCAAAACAGTGCAATCTTGTCCATTCGCTACCCATTTCCCGGGGTATGAGCTCCTTACTTCCTTTAGATTGCATGGAGGCGTGTGCGCATACGTCCGTAGCAATCCACCCTGCATCAGACTCCCCAATTTAGAAGCTGGAAGAAAAGACATACTATGGATAAAACTCTCTCTCAGGGCTGCCACTAAATTCATCTGTTGCATTTACCGGTCACCTTCTGACAACAACTTTGTACAGCTCTTTGACTACCTTTCTGAAAAAACCGACTATTTGATTTCTGAATATCCTTCCTCCAAAGTCACTATTCTTGGTGACTTCAATGTCCATAATAAGGAATGGCTAGGATCTTCAAAAACCGATCCACAAGAGAGAGCAGCGGAGGCCTTTGCAATTAGCAATTCTTTAGCCAATATGGTTCTGCAACCTACCTACTTTCCTCGTATCCCAGCACAGCCCAAATCCCTTGGATCTCCTTCTTACTACAAAACCTGAATGCTGTAACATATCAGTCACTGCCCCCCTTGGTCACTCAGACCACGGCATGGTCACTGCTTCCTGCACAATGCAACCCGAGGTCACAGTCATCACACCCTCATATCGTTTGGCACTACAACTCCGCAAACTGGGACGAAATGCGGGATTACTTTTCCTCATTTCCATGGGCGTCTGTCTGCTTCTCTCATCCTGACCCCTCTGATATCTCACAAAACGTCACCGAAATTATCCAAGCTGGCATGGAGTTATTTATTCCACGTACACGGAAAACCTCTTCAGCCACTCAAAAGCCCTGGTTCTCTAAATCCTGTGACAAGGCCAGACTTGAAAATATCAAAGCTCACAAAACGCTTCTACACAATCCCAGTCAAGAAAATCGTCAAGCATTTAACGACGCAAGAAACTGCTATGTCCGCATTCTTTCTGAGGCAAAAAACTCGTTTAATAACCACATCAAAAACAAAGTCCTCTCAAGCTCCAACGGCAGCAAACCCTTCTGGACTCTTGCTAAATCTATTGGGAATAATTTCTGCAAAAGCACGTTCCCACCTCTTGTGTCAGGGGATGAAATTGTTTCTACCGCCCTGGGCAAGGCTGAACTTTTTGCTTCGTTGTTCGCCGGCAATTCTACTCTGAACCCACCTCCAAATGTTCAACCACCAACAGTCCCCAATGTCGCGCATAAAATGACGGATAACATTTTCAAAACTAAAAAGGTACGAAAGATGCTCTCTTCTCTTAATACCAGGAAAGCCTCTGGCCTTGACGAGATCCCAGCAATTGTTCTCAAAAATTGCGCACCAGAACTTGCTCCTGTCCTGACTCGTCTGTTTCAGATATCTTACAATAAAGGCATATTCCCTAGTAACTGGAAAACTGCTCGAGTACAACCCATCCCCAAGAAAGGATCCAAAGCGCTTCCTAGCAACTACAGGCCTATTTCTCTCCTTTCAGTCATCTCTAAAGTGATGGAAAAGTATATAAACACCGAATTACTAAAATTTCTTGAAAAACACAGTCTAATCCACGACAGGCAGTATGGATTCCGTCAGCGCAGATCGAATGCCGACCTCCTTTCTTTCGTCACCCATTCTTGGAACAAGTCTATGGAACTACACGGTGAATCTCAGATTGTTGCTCTAGACATATCCAAAGCATTCGACCAGGTCTGGCACGCAGCGCTGCTTAATAAACTTCCGGCCTATGGCCTACCACCAAAACTTTGTACCTGGACAGCAAATTTCCTCTCCAACAGGAGCATTTCTGTTGTTGTGGATGGTCATTCCTCTAAACTGTATCCAATTAATGCAGGAGTTCCTCAAGGTTCAGCTTTAGCCCCTACTTTGTTTCTTCTCCACATCAATGACCTCCTTTCTAGCACATCCAACCCAGTTCACAGTTACACAGACGACAGCACCCTCCACTCAAATATACAATATTCTAAGCCTGTCTCTTTAGCCCAATTAGATGAGGATCGCAGACTCATGGAGGATTCTGTCTCAGTGGATCTCCAAAAAAATATTAGACTGGGGAAGTAGAAATCTTGTACAATTCAACCCCACCAAATCCCAGTCTTGCTTTCTTTCTCATAAGAGATACACCAGCCCTAGACCCATCACAATGAACAACCAAGTTATTCAAAGTAATGAGTCCTTTTCTCTTGTTGGCATTTCTGTGGATCGAAATCTTAATTGGCACCAACATGTCACATCAATTGCAGAAGCGGCTGCTAAGAAATTAGGTTTCCTCTTCCGGGCTCGCAAATACTTTTCACCAGCTAATCTCTATACCTTGTATACTTCACAAATAAGGCCAAACCTCGAATACTGCTCCCACATCTGGGGTGCAGCTGCCGCTTCTACACTCGCTATCCTGGATTCCATTCAAAAGAGAGCTATACGTCTCATCGGTGACCCTACCCTCACCCAAAGGCTGCCATCCCTTGCCCACAGACGTGCCAGTAGTTAGTGGGCCACTTTGGCCAGACAGTTCTAGTGACTTTTCTAGTGACTTTTGTTGCAGTTGGTAACATTGGTTGTCATGTGGTTAAGTATGGGCTCTACATTACCGACATGACAGCTGACAGTTACCGCCATCTAGTGACTTTTGTTGTAGTTGGCAACATTGGTTGTCATGTGGTTAAGTACGGGGGGCTCTACATTACCGACATGACAGCAGACAGTTACCGACACGGCAGTCAACAGATGACAGCTGAGTTACTGACACGGCAGTCGACAGATGTCCGCTGACAGTTACCTACAAGACAGATGACATAAGGACCCCATGTTATTTCTTATGGAAGTTTATTCAAAAAGTTGTCCCAGCTGTAAACTGCACACGCGAAAGGTCAGAACATTTTAGTTTACAAATAGATTATCATCAATGCAACTGCGGGGGTTTGCAGCAGCTCTTGCCTAAACAGACCAGATATTCTATTCAGGTGGACTTTTGTGCAGGTCTGTTCAGGTCAAGTCAAGTCAGAACACTTCCATTTACATATACACTGTTATCATCAATGCAACAGCGAGGTTTGCAAGCTCGTCTAATCGATGCATCTAAACAATGTATGTAATCCTTCGTAAAGGGTATTTGTAAATATAGAAGCTTATGAGAATAGTTACGTGAAAATGCGTTAAGTCTGGTAAGATAATATTGATTGGTCATTTAGATTATGCGCAAGGTCAGAACACTTCCATTTACATATACACTGTTATCATCAATGCAACAGCGAGGTTTGCAAGCTCGTCTAATCGATGCATCTAAACAATGTATGCAATCCTTCGTAAAGGATATTTGTAAATATAGAAGTTTCTGAGAATAGTTATGTGAAAATGTGTCAAGTCTGGTAAGATAATATTGTTTCTCATTTGAACATTTAAATAGCTATATGAACCATAGTAAAGTATTGCATAGTAAAGAGAGCCCGTCGAGTCGGTGTCTGTTTTTAATATCTCTAATTGAGATTCCAAGAGCTTCACCAAATACTTTAGTTTCTCATTTGAACATTTAAATAGCATATGAAAGGATGAACAACGATTTATTAGATGTGTGCTTGTTTACCATATGATTACTTGTTAGTAATTTATTTTGAACATAAATTAGAATTTAAAGTCAAACGCCTGTGATAGCGCGCATAAAGAACATAAGGGAGGGTTTACTCATCAATTGCGTTCTATATTCGGTACTCGTAGAATTGTATAAGGGAAGGTAGTAGAAGCTGCTGGTTTTCAGTTGTTCTCGAGACTTTGTGGTGTAAACATCAAAATAAGTAAACGGTATTGTGAAATAGCGCTTTAGGTCTAAATTGCTCGATACATATCTTATAAGTAAAGTTATCAGAAGCGGTTGCCTCTCATTTTGTCTTCGCGGGTTTATGGTGTAAACATTAAAATATCTAGCCTTGATAAGATTGTAAAGTGGTGTACTTCTACAGTTGTGTTTGTGACAGAATAGTGTTCCGAAATAGACATGGCGTTCCAAATTGTTGAGGAAACATCTCGAATCAATAAGAAGTTCAAAACTACTCGACGAAGTGTTACTTTTAAACTCAACGACATTCCTGAAAATGTAGAAGATCCTGAGGCTTGGGTGAAGAACGTCATCAAAGATATTGTGGCCCGTATAATTCAAGATGTCGAACCAGAAGATAAAGTTGGTTTTACCTTCTCGTCGGAGGGTTTCAGCAAAGGGGATGCTCATCTGTCTTTTCGACGAGCATCAGGTATAACGTTTGATGAGGTGTGGGATCTTCTGGCTAAAATGTATCAGAGTAATTCTGAAGGTTTTCACTCTGATACCTTCAGAATGACGATGACGGCTGTTAAATCGTATCGCGGAGCTGGACGGGTAAAGAACTACAACACTTATGAAGAAGAGTGTGCAAACAGGAAAGGTGTAATTGTCATTAACAACAAAGACAATTTGTGCCTCCCGAGAGCACTGGTTGTGGCTATTGCATACCTCATAAATGTGCCTTATATTAAACAGGTGCGACAGAATATAGGAAAACGTCAAGATCAAGAGGCGCAGAAACTGATTGAAGAAACAGGTATAGAAATTCCGGCTGAAGGCGCAGGTGTCGCTGAACTTCAAAAATTTCAAGAAAAAATGCGGGATTATCAAATAACCGTTTACGAATATGGCTCCAAAGGTCGAACGGTGCTGTATGAAGGTTCTGACGCCCCTCTAAAAATAAACTTACTCTACCATAAAAATCATTTTAACGTCATCACAAATTTGAAAGCTGCCTTCTGCTGCAGATACTATTGTGAAACCTGCCATGTACCTTATAACAACAAAAACGATCACCGATGTGCAGCATCATGCCCATGTTGCCGGCAGAGTCCACCCTGCGAGAAGAGCAGGCAAGAAATTACTTGCGACGCCTGCCACCGGAATTTTAGAAGTCCCCAATGTTATAGCAAACATAAAACCCCTGGTTCGTGTGGTAAAAAGAGTGTTTGCCAACAAGTTAAACAGTGTGTGGACTGTCTCAAACAAATAAAAGCAGACAGAGAGCATGCATGTGGTGAAATATTTTGCAAAAACTGTGGAAATAAATATTACCCTCCTGGACATCAGTGTTGTATTCAAACAGATAATCAAAATCCACCAAATAAAGACTTGTTGTTTATTTTCTATGACCTCGAAGCACGCCAGGATGATAAAGGAGCTAATGGAGAAAAAATACACATGCCTAACCTTTGTGTATTTCAACAGCGCTGCGATAATTGTTTAAGCCAAGACAATAGTGTAGCAATATGCAACAAGTGTTGTGTGCGCAGACAAATACTCAAGACAAAACCGATAGAAACCTTTGTGAATTACATATTGGGTATTAGAAAGGCCTTCAAGAGTATAATTGTTATGGCGCACAATGGAAAAGCTTACGATCACCAGTTTCTTCTAAAGCATATCATGGAGAATACCGATTTAAAAGTTGATCTGATCATGCGAGGTACTAGCATCATTCTAATGAAAATTGAGAATATCAGACTTATAGATAGTATTAATTACTTCCCATTCGCGCTGGCCGCACTACCGAAGGCATTTGATCTGGAACCAGAGCTTAAGAAGGGTTATTTCCCACATCTCTTTAATACCCTAGAGAATGCCAATTACAACGGATTTCTACCAGAATTAGAGTACTATGATCCTGATCAGATGAGCGAAGATAACCGTCTAAAGCTTATGGAGTGGTACAACGAACACAAAGGAGACACGTTTAATATGCAGAGAGATTTGATTAACTACTGCATTAGCGATGTAGACATATTAACAAAAGCTTGTTTGAAATTTAGAAAAATGTTTCTTGAAGAGTGTAATGTGTGCCCCTTCACAGAGGCAGTCACTATCGCTTCTGCGTGTAATAAGGTGTACCGTCGAAACTTCCTAAATCCTGAGACAATTGGAATTATACCCCGTAATGGATACAGAAATGTAGGCAATCAGTCAAAAATAGCTACACTTTGGCTGATCTATGAGGAGACACAACAGGGTATTCACATTAGGCACGCGGCCAAACAAAGAGAGGCCGTTGTAGACGGGGTCAAAGTCGATGGATACTGTGAAGAGACACGTCAAGTGTTCGAATTTCATGGATGTTATTACCACGGTCATACGTGTATAACAGCTAGAAGAGACGAACCGCTTCACGACGATCCCAGCAGCACCTTGAATATTCGATTAGAGAGGACTAAAAGGAAAATAGCCAGACTGAGACAGCGAGGTTATAAGGTCATAGAGATGTGGGAGTGTAAGTTTAGAGATATCCTTCAGATCAACAAAGAACTCAAACAACAGTTGGAAAATAATCCCCTTACATCCGGCATTCCCTTGAATCCTCGAGATGCATTCTATGGTGGAAGAACCGGTAATTGCAAGACATTCTATCAGGTCAAGCCAGGAGAAAAAATTAAATATGTAGATGTATGTAGCCTGTATCCGTGGGTATGCAAATATGGAAAGTTTCCTGTTCGACATCCTAAAGTTTATGTAGGTGATGATTGTAAAAACTTGAACCTTTCTGTTACGAACGGGCTGATTAAATGTAAGATTTTACCACCCAAAGCGCTGTATCACCCAGTACTACCGACAAAGATGAACAATAAATTGATGTTTGTTCTCTGTCGGACCTGTGGCCTTAACAAGTATCAGGGAGAATGCAACCATACATTTGAAGAGAGATCGTTGATTGGAACATGGGTCATAGATGAGGTGAACAAAGCCGTTGAGAATGGGTACAGAATTATGGAGACGTATGAGATCTGGAAGTACGACATTGAACAATACAATTATACGAAGAAGATTGGAGGTCTGTTTACACATATGATGGACACATTCATTCAGATGAAACAACAGGCGAGTGGATGGCCTGGTGACTGCGCGACCGACAAACAGAAGAATGCATATATAGAAGAGTTCTTCGATAAGGAGGGAATAAAGATGGAGTTTGATGCTGTTGTGAAGAATCAAAGTTTGAGGGCGATGGCAAAGCTCATGCTCAATAGCTTCTGGTATGTACAATGTTTCTCTTAAAAACAAATACACACACTTACACACATACACACACACACACACACACACACCTTTTCACTTATTATATATTTTATGTACGTATATTTATGACTGTATATTTATAGGGGAAAATTTGGGCAGCGAGAGAATCAAGCAAAAACAAAAATAGTAAGACAACCGTGTGAGTTGGAAGAGCTACTGTCGAATCCCTCTATAGATGTTAACCATATACAAGACATCAACGAAAATGTACAAGCAGTATGCTATGAATTTAAGGAGGAGGCATCTGATATTTTAGCAACAGTAAACGTATGCATAGCGTCTTACACAACAACCCAAGCGCGTCTCAAACTGTACAGCTACTTAGAGAAGCTAGGCGACAGAGTCCTGTATTATGATACAGGCTCTGTGATCTATGTTTCTAAACCTGGAGAATGGGACGTGCCTATGGGAAGTTGTCTGGGAGAGATGACAGACGAGTTGGAAGACTACGGACCTGGTAGCTATATAGTAGTTTTTGCTTCCGGAGGACCGAAAAACTACAGTTATATCATCTTCAGCCCCAAATATCAAACATACTATACGGTTTGTAAAGTTAAAGGTATCCGTTTAAATTACAGCACACGGAAACTTATTAATTTTTACACGATGAGTCATATGATCACCGCAGAGGAACCTATAGAGCCACTTTACATAACGTCCATGAATATACATAGGACAAGGGAGCACGAAGTCGTCACTAGGGAAGAGACAAAGATCTACAAACCCAGGTCAGAGAAACGAAAGTTTGATGATGCTTTTGGATCTGTTCCGTATGGATATAAGAAACTGAAGCTTTAAAAATAACATTATTTTAGTGTCACTTTATTGATATATTAATTTAAAAGTTAATTTTTGTACTGTATGGTTACATATATTATAATAAAAGCTGTTGCCAATAAAAAAAAAATTGTTATCACTGGTTTTATTCGTAATACACAAGGCAAAAACAACACGTGCACAAATACATACAGAGCATTTGTAAGTATCAAGTAATATTCTCAGCCATTAAAATTAAGCTTTTGGTTTGTTGGATTTTAAAGATGCGATAGAAGTATTAAACCAACCTCACCTTGATATACCCTTTTAGAGGGGTATATGGTGTCGGGGAACCATGCTATTAGAGCACCCATTCAGTAATTTAATCTGAATGTCAAGGAAATGATGGATTAAGACAATCGTTTGAAACCCTGTTAAGAAACAATTTAAAATTACAATAAAGAAAAATTCAAAACGTATTTATAAATACACCCGCTATTAAATTAGAATCATAGTAAAGCATAGTACAAAAAAAAAAAATTTTGTTTGTACCTATTTAAAAATGTGACAGGTATCAAACCTACCTTACCTTGATAGACCCTATAGAGAGTATGTGGTGTCAGGGGAACTATGCCATTAGACCACCCATTCAGAAATCCGAACTGGTACTGTCTCACAATGTGAGAACTGGCGTGCGTTCGTCTAGAAAAAGTTGATCCCCCTTTTACACCATGAATGGAGCCATACGAGAGATGTTAAAACGTAAAAAAAAAATATTTATATTTACCTGTGCTGCTCATCAACAGTATCAGTATCCATTTTTTTTTTTAAATAAGAACCATATAAACATTGTCCAAGGATTATAATCATTTTCTGCATAGCTCCTATTTATTATTTAACATAAAAGCTGTTTCAGATACTTGTATCTAGGAATCAGGTATCAAAGTCTTTCCGATTTCACTAAAAAAAAATACATCATAAGTAAGACTGTTGCCTAAATGTCCCATCACAAAAAAAAAATCAAGTCCTAACTCTTCAAACCCTTTAGGTACTATCATATATATTTCTAAAAAGAAAACATACAATAAAACAATACTAAAAACCTGACTTAATTTTGAAAAACTCCTCAAGAGCTCTACTATGTTATATAATATACAATATCTGTAAAAATAAAATAAGATATCATTCCGTTTTATGCGTAACTTTTAACGTTTAACTACCACAATATTTACAAAATTCTGCTCCAAAAAGCTAACTATGATATATAATGCTCCATGTTTTATTTTAAAATTACTTTAAAAAAAAAATACTTCACAAATTTTATATCTCCAGTTTTTTTTTTTTGGTGCAAGCAGCTAAAATTTTACCACAAAAAAAAAATAAAAAAAAATAAAAAGGAACTAATTATTTGAAATTTGAAACAATAGTGGGTTTAATAAGAGGAGTATAAAAGATTTCTGATTTACAAGCAACTTTTGAAATTGTTCAAATAATAATAAATATGTTTTCTTGTTGCTTGTTCTTACCTTGATAGATCTGCTTCCTTGCCCTCCACCATTACCACATCCATATTATTAAGTCTGTTACAAAGGGGTTGTCCGGTTATGTACGGCCAGGTGGATTGTGCACGTGATGCTTTAAACCAGAAAATGTTTTTAAAATCTTTTACTAGCAAAAAAAATATATTTATAATTGGACCCTAAAAAAAAAAAGAGGTTGACGAAGTCATATGTACTGAGTTATAAAATGTATGGAAAGGAAAGCGTAACTTTAAATAGGCAACGCATAAGGAGAATATAAGCTTTTTTTTTTTGAAATAAAATCATGGATAAAAAAAAGTCAAAGTAAAAGGTAAAGAGGTTTATCAAGTCATACGTATGAAGGCTTATATTGAATATAGCGAAAAGCGGGGGACTGTGAAGAGGCAAAACATATAGAGAATGGAAGTTTTAAAAAACAAGGACGTGGATAAGAACGGCAAAGAAAATGTATACTGACAGAAATACGGATAAAATCGTGCCAAATAAGTCAGCTGGTTGTCGGGTAATGAAAGGTTAGCTAAATTATGCACCTAATTTTAGCAGTAAACATTTTTAATTTGATCTGACGAAGGGGTTTATCAAGTTATACATGTGGAGTGTTATAATGTATGGAATATCTATCGCCTTTAGATTGTGTTGATTATATAAGGTATACCTAAAGTATATTTCTTGACTTAGATATAAAAAACTGCTGGGTGGGATACAGTGTCATGGTTGCGACAGCAAGACAATAATGATTGAAAGTAAAAGTGTGTTTATGGTATATTTTCATTAACGCTTTTATGAGAAATTCGCTGTATTTACACAGCGGCTGTAAGAAAATAATGGTTGCATGATCGATTCAGAAAGCTGTTTTTTCTGTGAAAATTAAGCTCAAGTTTGTGTTGAAAATCGAATAAATAAAATGGAAAATCAAAATTAAGTAAATTTAAGCATGGATATTAGAATTTCAACGTTATCATGACAATTGTGGTATATATATCTGGATATAAGCTATTAAAATTGTTTCTTGAGGAAAACAAAACATTTTTTTTTGAAACTCATTTTGTCAAATAGTGCGGTGTAAAAATGTATGGCAATATACTAAATATATAGATCAAGTTTTAACAGTGATACATCAATATATTCATTATGGTTTACTATTGGTAAGTTTTTAAAAATAAAAATTGTTACTTACTTTTTCTTGGAAGTAAAATTTGGTTGGGAGGCTCAAACCACAAATATATAATAAAATGTACTACAAAGGAAATGACATGAAATGATTTTCATTTCGAACGTTTTTACGTTAATGAAGCCTATATTATATTATGCAGTTGTCTGAACTAACATGCTACGCGATTGACGTATAAATACACACTGAAAAATACCGATTCAATTTCAACAGATGAACTGCACTTTTGCAAGAACGAACAAGATCTTGACGCCAACGACCTCTCCAGCTAGTCAGACAGGTGTTCAGGTGTTAATTTGCTCTGTATACTCTGCAACTGTATTACTAGATGTGTAGAGTTATGTCGTCTACAGTTTTAACTGAATGTATTTTTTTTTTTACTTACACATCAGATCACTTCAAATAAGCAAGATTTTTTTTTTATAAATTTAATTTTTATTACAATATGAAAAAAGATAAATCTGGAAAAAATAAATAATTTAATGTGCTGCCTGCAGAGTAATAATACTATATTTAGAAACATCAGTTAAGGAAACAAAATTTAAATGCTGCACAATGTATAATAATAAACTACGTTATGTATCTTTACAGAACACGGAGAGAGTTTTTAGCTTAAAGACGAGCAGTTTAATTGTAGTTTGTTTTTCTAATAATTTTTTTTTTGCTGGTAAAAAACTGTATAAAGCGGTTAAACTTGTTCAATCATTATTGCAAATAAGGTTTCCTATTACAGTAATGATTATATTAAAACATTTATCTTGATCTGCAAATACTGCAGCCGTTTGTGCATAACCACACTGTGAATGCGTTACATAATAATTGCAACAGTAGCAATAGTTTTTTTTTATATATATATATTGGTGGTGAGTTAATATCGCAAACATTACTTACATAGTAATTGCAACAGTAGCAACATTTTTTATATATGGGCGGTCATTTAATATCGCAGACGTTAAAACATTGGTGGCAGACAAAATATATAATACCCCAAAAACACATGCTATTTCTTATGGAGGTTCATTTTTGCAAAAAGTTGTCCCCAGATGTAAAACTGCGCATGCTCAAGGACAGAACACTCCAAGACTGTTATCATCACTGCAACTGTGAGGATTGTAACAGCTCTTGTCCTGAAGGGATCATATGAATCTGGTCTTTTCAGGACAAGATAGATCTGTTCTGTTTTTCTATTATTTATTTTTTAATTTTTTGTTTGTTGGCAAAACTCTATAAAACGGTTAAACTTGTTCAATCATTATTGTAAATAAGGTTTCCTATTACAGTAATGATTATATTAAAACATTTATCTTGACCTTCAAATACTGCAGTCGTTTGTGCATAATCACACTGTGAATGCGTTACATAGTAATTGCAACGGTAGCAACAGTTTTATATATGGACGGTCAGTTAATAGCGTAAACTTTACAACATTTGTGGTAGACAAAAAAATATATAAAACCCCAAAAAAAAAACACATGCTATTTCTTATGGAGGTTCATTTTTGCAAAAAAAAAAGTTGTCCCCCAGATGTAAAACTGCGCATGCGCAAGGACAGAACACTCCAAGACTGTTATCATCAATGCAACTGTGGGGATTGTAACAGCTCTTGTCCTGAACAGATCAGATGAATCTGGTCTGTTCAGGACTGAACAGATCTATCTTGTCCTGAACAGACCAGATTCATCTGATCTGTTCAGGACAAGAGCTGTTACAATCCTCACAGTTGCATTGATGATAACAGTCTTGGAGTGTTCTGTCCTTGCGCATGCGCAGTTTTACATCTGGGGGACAACTTTTTTTTTTGCAAAAATGAACCTCCATAAGAAATAGCATGTGTTTTTTTTTTTGGGGTTTTATATATTTTTTTGTCTACCACAAATGTTGTAAAGTTTACGCTATTAACTGACCGTCCATATATAAAACTGTTGCTACCGTTGCAATTACTATGTAACGCATTCACAGTGTGATTATGCACAAACGACTGCAGTATTTGAAGGTCAAGATAAATGTTTTAATATAATCATTACTGTAATAGGAAACCTTATTTACAATAATGATTGAACAAGTTTAACCGTTTTATAGAGTTTTGCCAACAAACAAAAAATTAAAAAATAAATAATAGAAAAACAGAACAGATCTATCTTGTCCTGAAAAGACCAGATTCATATGATCCCTTCAGGACAAGAGCTGTTACAATCCTCACAGTTGCAGTGATGATAACAGTCTTGGAGTGTTCTGTCCTTGAGCATGCGCAGTTTTACATCTGGGGACAACTTTTTGCAAAAATGAACCTCCATAAGAAATAGCATGTGTTTTTGGGGTATTATATATTTTGTCTGCCACCAATGTTTTAACGTCTGCGATATTAAATGACCGCCCATATATAAAAAATGTTGCTACTGTTGCAATTAAGTAATGTTTGCGATATTAACTCACCGCCAATATATATATATATATATATATATATAAAAAAAAACTATTGCTACTGTTGCAATTATTATGTAACGCATTCACAGTGTGGTTATGCACAAACGGCTGCAGTATTTGCAGATCAAGATAAATGTTTTAATATAATCATTACTGTAATAGGAAACCTTATTTGCAATAATGATTGAACAAGTTTAACCGCTTTATACAGTTTTTTACCAGCAAAAAAAAAATTATTAGAAAAACAAACTACAATTAAACTGCTCGTCTTTAAGCTAAAAACTCTCTCCGTGTTCTGTAAAGATACATAACGTAGTTTATTATTATACATTGTGCAGCATTTAAATTTTGTTTCCTTAACTGATGTTTCTAAATATAGTATTATTACTCTGCAGGCAGCACATTAAATTATTTATTTTTTCCAGATTTATCTTTTTTCATATTGTAATAAAAATTAAATTTATAAAAAAAAAATCTTGCTTATTTGAAGTGATCTGATGTGTAAGTAAAAAAAAATACATTCAGTTAAAACTGTAGACGACATAACTCTACACATCTAGTAATACAGTTGCAGAGTATACAGAGCAAATTAACACCTGAACACCTGTCTGACTAGCTGGAGACGTCGTTGGCGACAAGATCTTGTTCGTTCTTGCAAAAGTGCAGTTCATCTGTTGAAATTGAATCGGTATTTTTCAGTGTGTATTTATACGTCAATCGCGTAGCATGTTAGTTCAGACAACTGCATAATATAATATAGACTTCATTAACGTAAAAACGTTCGAAATGAAAATCATTTCATGTCATTTCCTTTGTAGTACATTTTATTATATATTTGTGGTTTGAGCCTCCCAACCAAATTTTACTTCCAAGAAAAAGTAAGTAACAATTTTTATTTTTAAAAACTTACCAATAGTAAACCATAATGAATATATTGATGTATCACTGTTAAAACTTGATCTATATATTTAGTATATTGCCATACATTTTTACACCACACTATTTGACAAAATGAGTTTCAAAAAAAAAATGTTTTGTTTTCCTCAAGAAACAATTTTAATAGCTTATATCCAGATATATATACCACAATTGTCATGATAACGTTGAAATTCTAATATCCATGCTTAAATTTACTTAATTTTGATTTTCCATTTTATTTATTCGATTTTCAACACAAACTTGAGCTTAATTTTCACAGAAAAAACAGCTTTCTGAATCGATCATGCAACCATTATTTTCTTACAGCCGCTGTGTAAATACAGCGAATTTCTCATAAAAGCGATAATGAAAATATACCATAAACACACTTTTACTTTCAATCATTATTGTCTTGCTGTCGCAACCATGACACTGTATCCCACCCAGCAGTTTTTTATATCTAAGTCAAGAAATATACTTTAGGTATACCTTATATAATCAACACAATCTAAAGGCGATAGATATTCCATACATTATAACACTCCACATGTATAACTTGATAAACCCCTTCGTCAGATCAAATTAAAAATGTTTACTGCTAAAATTAGGTGCATAATTTAGCTAACCTTTCATTACCCGACAACCAGCTGACTTATTTGGCACGATTTTATCCGTATTTCTGTCAGTATACATTTTCTTTGCCGTTCTTATCCACGTCCTTGTTTTTTAAAACTTCCATTCTCTATATGTTTTGCCTCTTCACAGTCCCCCGCTTTTCGCTATATTCAATATAAGCCTTCATACGTATGACTTGATAAACCTCTTTACCTTTTACTTTGACTTTTTTTTATCCATGATTTTATTTCAAAAAAAAAAGCTTATATTCTCCTTATGCGTTGCCTATTTAAAGTTACGCTTTCCTTTCCATACATTTTATAACTCAGTACATATGACTTCGTCAACCTCTTTTTTTTAGGGTCCAATTATAAATATATTTTTTTTGCTAGTAAAAGATTTTAAAAACATTTTCTGGTTTAAAGCATCACGTGCACAATCCACCTGGCCGTACATAACCGGACAACCCCTTTGTAACAGACTTAATAATATGGATGTGGTAATGGTGGAGGGCAAGGAAGCAGATCTATCAAGGTAAGAACAAGCAACAAGAAAACATATTTATTATTATTTGAACAATTTCAAAAGTTGCTTGTAAATCAGAAATCTTTTATACTCCTCTTATTAAACCCACTATTGTTTCAAATTTCAAATAATTAGTTCCTTTTTATTTTTTTTTTTGTGGTAAAATTTTAGCTGCTTGCACCAAACAAAAAAAAACTGGAGATATAAAATTTGTGAAGTATTTTTTTTTTAAAGTAATTTTAAAATAAAACATGGAGCATTATATATCATAGTTAGCTTTTTGGAGCAGAATTTTGTAAATATTGTGGTAGTTAAACGTTAAAAGTTACGCATAAAACGGAATGATATCTTATTTTATTTTTACAGATATTGTATATTATATAACATAGTAGAGCTCTTGAGGAGTTTTTCAAAATTAAGTCAGGTTTTTAGTATTGTTTTATTGTATGTTTTCTTTTTAGAAATATATATGATAGTACCTAAAGGGTTTGAAGAGTTAGGACTTGATTTTTTTTTTTGTGATGGGACATTTAGGCAACAGTCTTACTTATGATGTATTTTTTTTAGTGAAATCGGAAAGACTTTGATACCTGATTCCTAGATACAAGTATCTGAAACAGCTTTTATGTTAAATAATAAATAGGAGCTATGCAGAAAATGATTATAATCCATGGACAATGTTTATATGGTTCTTATTTTAAAAAAAAAATGGATACTGATACTGTTGATGAGCAGCACAGGTAAATATAAATATTTTTTTTTTACGTTTTAACATCTCTCGTATGGCTCCATTCATGGTGTAAAAGGGGGATCAACTTTTTCTAGACGAACGCACGCCAGTTCTCACATTGTGAGACAGTACCAGTTCGGATTTCTGAATGGGTGGTCTAATGGCATAGTTCCCCTGACACCACATACTCTCTATAGGGTCTATCAAGGTAAGGTAGGTTTGATACCTGTCACATTTTTAAATAGGTACAAACAAAATTTTTTTTTTTTGTACTATGCTTTACTATGATTCTAATTTAATAGCGGGTGTATTTATAAATACGTTTTGAATTTTTCTTTATTGTAATTTTAAATTGTTTCTTAACAGGGTTTCAAACGATTGTCTTAATCCATCATTTCCTTGACATTCAGATTAAATTACTGAATGGGTGCTCTAATAGCATGGTTCCCCGACACCATATACCCCTCTAAAAGGGTATATCAAGGTGAGGTTGGTTTAATACTTCTATCGCATCTTTAAAATCAAACAAACCAAAAGCTTAATTTTAATGGCTGAGAATATTACTTGATACTTACAAATGCTCTGTATGTATTTGTGCACGTGTTGTTTTTGCCTTGTGTATTACGAATAAAACCAGTGATAACAATTTTTTTTTATTGGCAACAGCTTTTATTATAATATATGTAACCATACAGTACAAAAATTAACTTTTAAATTAATATATCAATAAAGTGACACTAAAATAATGTTATTTTTAAAGCTTCAGTTTCTTATATCCATACGGAACAGATCCAAAAGCATCATCAAATTTTCGTTTCTCTGACCTGGGTTTGTAGATCTTTGTCTCTTCCCTAGTGACGACTTCGTGCTCCCTTGTCCTATGTATATTCATGGACGTTATGTAAAGTGGCTCTATAGGTTCCTCTGCGGTGATCATATGACTCATCGTGTAAAAATTAATAAGTTTCCGTGTGCTGTAATTTAAACGGATACCTTTAACTTTACAAACCGTATAGTATGTTTGATATTTGGGTCTGAAGATGATATAACTGTAGTATTTCGGTCCTCCGGAAGCAAAAACTACTATATAGCTACCAGGTCCGTAGTCTTCCAACTCGTCTGTCATCTCTCCCAGACAACTTCCCATAGGCACGTCCCATTCTCCAGGTTTAGAAACATAGATCACAGAGTCTGTATCATAATACAGGACTCTGTCGCCTAGCTTCTCTAAGTAGCTGTACAGTTTGAGACGCGTTTGGGTTGTTGTGTAAGACGCTATGCATACGTTTACTGTTGCTAAAATATCAGATGCCTCCTCCTTAAATTCATAGCATACTGCTTGTACATTTTCGTTGATGTCTTGTATATGGTTAACATCTATAGAGGGATTCGACAGTAGCTCTTCCAACTCACACGGTTGTCTTACTATTTTTGTTTTTGCTTGATTCTCTCGCTGCCCAAATTTTCCCCTATAAATATACAGTCATAAATATACGTACATAAAATATATAATAAGTGAAAAGGTGTGTGTGTGTGTGTGTATGTGTGTAAGTGTGTGTATTTGTTTTTAAGAGAAACATTGTACATACCAGAAGCTATTGAGCATGAGCTTTGCCATCGCCCTCAAACTTTGATTCTTCACAACAGCATCAAACTCCATCTTTATTCCCTCCTTATCGAAGAACTCTTCTATATATGCATTCTTCTGTTTGTCGGTCGCGCAGTCACCAGGCCATCCACTCGCCTGTTGTTTCATCTGAATGAATGTGTCCATCATATGTGTAAACAGACCTCCAATCTTCTTCGTATAATTGTATTGTTCAATGTCGTACTTCCAGATCTCATACGTCTCCATAATTCTGTACCCATTCTCAACGGCTTTGTTCACCTCATCTATGACCCATGTTCCAATCAACGATCTCTCTTCAAATGTATGGTTGCATTCTCCCTGATACTTGTTAAGGCCACAGGTCCGACAGAGAACAAACATCAATTTATTGTTCATCTTTGTCGGTAGTACTGGGTGATACAGCGCTTTGGGTGGTAAAATCTTACATTTAATCAGCCCGTTCGTAACAGAAAGGTTCAAGTTTTTACAATCATCACCTACATAAACTTTAGGATGTCGAACAGGAAACTTTCCATATTTGCATACCCACGGATACAGGCTACATACATCCACATATTTAATTTTTTCTCCTGGCTTGACCTGATAGAATGTCTTGCAATTACCGGTTCTTCCACCATAGAATGCATCTCGAGGATTCAAGGGAATGCCGGATGTAAGGGGATTATTTTCCAACTGTTGTTTGAGTTCTTTGTTGATCTGAAGGATATCTCTAAACTTACACTCCCACATCTCTATGACCTTATAACCTCGCTGTCTCAGTCTGTCTATTTTCCTTTTAGTCCTCTCTAATCGAATATTCAAGGTGCTGCTGGGATCGTCGTGAAGCGGTTCGTCTCTTCTAGCTGTTATACACATATGACCGTGGTAATAACATCCATGAAATTCGAACACTTGACGTGTCTCTTCACAGTATCCATCGACTTTGACCCCGTCTACAACGGCCTCTCTTTGTTTGGCCGCGTGCCTAATGTGAATACCCTGTTGTGTCTCCTCATAGATCAGCCAAAGTGTAGCTATTTTTGACTGATTGCCTACATTTCTGTATCCATTACGGGGTATAATTCCAATTGTCTCAGGATTTAGGAAGTTTCGACGGTACACCTTATTACACGCAGAAGCGATAGTGACTGCCTCTGTGAAGGGGCACACATTACACTCTTCAAGAAACATTTTTCTAAATTTCAAACAAGCTTTTGTTAATATGTCTACATCGCTAATGCAGTAGTTAATTAAATCTCTCTGCATATTAAACGTGTCTCCTTTGTGTTCGTTGTACCACTCCATAAGCTTTAGACGGTTATCTTCGCTCATCTGATCAGGATCATAGTACTCTAATTCTGGTAGAAATCCGTTGTAATTGGCATTCTCTAGGGTATTAAAGAGATGTGGGAAATAACCCTTCTTAAGCTCTGGTTCCAGATCAAATGCCTTCGGTAGTGCGGCCAGCGCGAATGGGAAGTAATTAATACTATCTATAAGTCTGATATTCTCAATTTTCATTAGAATGATGCTAGTACCTCGCATGATCAGATCAACTTTTAAATCGGTATTCTCCATGATATGCTTTAGAAGAAACTGGTGATCGTAAGCTTTTCCATTGTGCGCCATAACAATTATACTCTTGAAGGCCTTTCTAATACCCAATATGTAATTCACAAAGGTTTCTATCGGTTTTGTCTTGAGTATTTGTCTGCGCACACAACACTTGTTGCATATTGCTACACTATTGTGTATTTTTTCTCCATTAGCTCCTTTATCATCCTGGCGTGCTTCGAGGTCATAGAAAATAAACAACAAGTCTTTATTTGGTGGATTTTGATTATCTGTTTGAATACAACACTGATGTCCAGGAGGGTAATATTTATTTCCACAGTTTTTGCAAAATATTTCACCACATGCATGCTCTCTGTCTGCTTTTATTTGTTTGAGACAGTCCACACACTGTTTAACTTGTTGGCAAACACTCTTTTTACCACACGAACCAGGGGTTTTATGTTTGCTATAACATTGGGGACTTCTAAAATTCCGGTGGCAGGCGTCGCAAGTAATTTCTTGCCTGCTCTTCTCGCAGGGTGGACTCTGCCGGCAACATGGGCATGATGCTGCACATCGGTGATCGTTTTTGTTGTTATAAGGTACATGGCAGGTTTCACAATAGTATCTGCAGCAGAAGGCAGCTTTCAAATTTGTGATGACGTTAAAATGATTTTTATGGTAGAGTAAGTTTATTTTTAGAGGGGCGTCAGAACCTTCATACAGCACCGTTCGACCTTTGGAGCCATATTCGTAAACGGTTATTTGATAATCCCGCATTTTTTCTTGAAATTTTTGAAGTTCAGCGACACCTGCGCCTTCAGCCGGAATTTCTATACCTGTTTCTTCAATCAGTTTCTGCGCCTCTTGATCTTGACGTTTTCCTATATTCTGTCGCACCTGTTTAATATAAGGCACATTTATGAGGTATGCAATAGCCACAACCAGTGCTCTCGGGAGGCACAAATTGTCTTTGTTGTTAATGACAATTACACCTTTCCTGTTTGCACACTCTTCTTCATAAGTGTTGTAGTTCTTTACCCGTCCAGCTCCGCGATACGATTTAACAGCCGTCATCGTCATTCTGAAGGTATCAGAGTGAAAACCTTCAGAATTACTCTGATACATTTTAGCCAGAAGATCCCACACCTCATCAAACGTTATACCTGATGCTCGTCGAAAAGACAGATGAGCATCCCCTTTGCTGAAACCCTCCGACGAGAAGGTAAAACCAACTTTATCTTCTGGTTCGACATCTTGAATTATACGGGCCACAATATCTTTGATGACGTTCTTCACCCAAGCCTCAGGATCTTCTACATTTTCAGGAATGTCGTTGAGTTTAAAAGTAACACTTCGTCGAGTAGTTTTGAACTTCTTATTGATTCGAGATGTTTCCTCAACAATTTGGAACGCCATGTCTATTTCGGAACACTATTCTGTCACAAACACAACTGTAGAAGTACACCACTTTACAATCTTATCAAGGCTAGATATTTTAATGTTTACACCATAAACCCGCGAAGACAAAATGAGAGGCAACCGCTTCTGATAACTTTACTTATAAGATATGTATCGAGCAATTTAGACCTAAAGCGCTATTTCACAATACCGTTTACTTATTTTGATGTTTACACCACAAAGTCTCGAGAACAACTGAAAACCAGCAGCTTCTACTACCTTCCCTTATACAATTCTACGAGTACCGAATATAGAACGCAATTGATGAGTAAACCCTCCCTTATGTTCTTTATGCGCGCGATCACAGGCGTTTGACTTTAAATTCTAATTTATGTTCAAAATAAATTACTAACAAGTAATCATATGGTAAACAAGCACACATCTAATAAATCGTTGTTCATCCTTTCATATGCTATTTAAATGTTCAAATGAGAAACTAAAGTATTTGGTGAAGCTCTTGGAATCTCAATTAGAGATATTAAAAACAGACACCGACTCGACGGGCTCTCTTTACTATGCACTACTTTACTATGGTTCATATAGCTATTTAAATGTTCAAATGAGAAACAATATTATCTTACCAGACTTGACACATTTTCACATAACTATTCTCAGAAACTTCTATATTTACAAATATCCTTTACGAAGGATTGCATACATTGTTTAGATGCATCGATTAGACGAGCTTGCAAACCTCGCTGTTGCATTGATGATAACAGTGTATATGTAAATGGAAGTGTTCTGACCTTGCGCATAATCTAAATGACCAATCAATATTATCTTACCAGACTTAACGCATTTTCACGTAACTATTCTCATAAGCTTCTATATTTACAAATACCCTTTACGAAGGATTACATACATTGTTTAGATGCATCGATTAGACGAGCTTGCAAACCTCGCTGTTGCATTGATGATAACAGTGTATATGTAAATGGAAGTGTTCTGACTTGACTTGACCTGAACAGACCTGCACAAAAGTCCACCTGAATAGAATATCTGGTCTGTTTAGGCAAGAGCTGCTGCAAACCCCCGCAGTTGCATTGATGATAATCTATTTGTAAACTAAAATGTTCTGACCTTTCGCGTGTGCAGTTTACAGCTGGGACAACTTTTTGAATAAACTTCCATAAGAAATAACATGGGGTCCTTATGTCATCTGTCTTGTAGGTAACTGTCAGCGGACATCTGTCGACTGCCGTGTCGGTAACTCAGCTGTCATCTGTTGACTGCCGTGTCGGTAACTGTCAGCTGTCATGTCGGTAATGTAGAGCCCCCCGTACTTAACCACATGACAACCAATGTTGCCAACTACAACAAAAGTCACTAGATGGCGGTAACTGTCAGCTGTCATGTCGGTAATGTAGAGCCCATACTTAACCACATGACAACCAATGTTACCAACTGCAACAAAAGTCACTAGAAAAGTCACTAGAACTGTCTGGCCAAAGTGGCCCACTAACTACTCGTGCCGTTGGTGACCTCTCTCTCTTTTATAGATATCTGCACGGGCACTGCTCAGAGGAGCTTTCCTCCATAGTTCCCCCACCTGCTGTCCCCAACAGATCTACCAGGGGAACAGAGCGAATGCACCCTTTTACTGTCCAGGTCACCAGACATAGAACATCTTGTTATGCCCGCTCTTTTGTCCGGAGGACTTCCAAGTTGTGGAATTCCTTGCCGGCACATGTTTTTCCTTCTCCTCCGAACCTCCAAACCTTCAAGTCCAGAATTAACAAGTTGCCTCTTTCCTCCTTGTCAACACCCACGGAACGATAGTATTTAGGCTGTAAGCCCTCGTGGTGTGTTGTTAAAATTAAAAAAAAAAACCTACAACATAAGATGTCCGGAGGCCTTAACCTAAAATTAAATCGCTTAAAAAGCTCAATACCCTGAGATCCCAGAATTGTCCTAGATGCACCAGAATCCAACAAGCCCAAAACTTTTACACCCAAAACCTCAACATTTAAATAGGGTCTTTTGTCACTTGCAACATTGGCCAAAATAAAATCGAGAGCGCACCTGGTGTAGTGGTGATCAGATGTTGGCTTTCGTGTGACCGAACCTACTGTGCGCGAGTGTGCATGTTGGTCGATTCGCCACCCGCAGAATCGTTTCCCGAACACTTTGGACATCTTCAGCTTGTGAAATTTGGTCACCCACAACAATAACAATGTAAATTTTTTACCCCAGAACAATGTCTAGAAATGTCACCAGTCTGACCACAATTCCAACATTTCGAAGAAGCTGAACCCATGGATTGTCGGGGACCAACGTAAACACTCTGCGCAGGACCCACTGCTCGTGGAAATCTAGATGACATGTGTGACCTATGATAAGCAAGATCAGGTTCCAATAGTTTACTTATATTCGAGGCAGGAGGCTGAAACGTTTTAAGATGTGCATCAGTCTCTTCAATTGCATGACAAACTGTAACAAGTTCACTGGTCGAAGAAACCCCATGATTACGCTTGATTATCTGTACCCTCTTGGACTCAGATGGTTTTTCTGCCAACCTGTCAAACAAATTTTCCATTTTGGCGACAAAGACAAGAATTTTCTCGTCGCTACCCTGTGTTCGGCGATTTATTTCATCCCACAAACACGATTCGTAGTCACACGGTAAGAAGTCGGACCTAAGACTTGCCTCAATTTCATCCCAACTCCCGGCGTGCCTCTTAACCGAACGAAACCAAGTCAGTGCATTTCCCTCAAATAGCTCTGAAGCGGACTTAAATAAAACGTGGCTTGAAATGCCTCTTGACTCACACATTTCGTGAAGTCGTTCCAAGAACTGCACAACACTACCATGACCATCAAACCTCAAGTTCCACTTGCTGATATCGAAGCCAGAACCAACAATATGGGAGCAAGCTGAACCGATTTGGATCGGGTAGACTTTGAATACCAGAACCTTGCCCAACAGTAGTACCACCGCGAAATTCATTGGACTCACCTCCAACAGCTTCACCCAGTGCTTGCGATGGCACACCAGCATTACTTATCCGATCAGTAAATCAATACCGGAGGCCGATGCACCCTCAAATTTCCGAAAAACTTCATCAACCATTACCATACATAAAGAAAGCAAAGCACCCTTTTCGACTCTAACTCCTTGTCCAAGTCGCCAATACGTCCCAACCGATTGTTCACATGCAAAAGCCTAGTATTATTGCGATCAAGTTCATTGACTTTATTGGCGCTATCAAAATTCTTTACATCTTCCTCAAGACTATCAAGCTTTTGCTCGCAAGTCGCTAATTCCTCGTCAGGTCAGGTCAGGTCGGGTCAGGTCAGGTTCTAATCTTACTGGTTTCGCAGGAGAAAACATACCCTGTTTCTCGCAACGCAACGACCCTGTCAGTATACTGTGTTTAGCCGCAACTGTGCATCCAGCAGGTAAACCTCTCACTAAAAGTTCATTTGACAACTCGTCGGATAAAAGTCTGTTAACCTGAAAAGCCATATCGATCGCAATAAAAAGAAAAACAGAAAAAAGAAAAAAGAATCGAACCTATCCAACAAGAACCAAAAATATACTAAAGAACAGTATTCACCCAAAGCCGCCAAAAATATAAACCTACCGGTTAACTACCAAAACAGTATGTTCAAAATACAAACCTGTCCGATATATCACACCCTAAATATAAGTTATGAAAGAAAGAATAAGAACAAAGATACAGATAGAAGCCTGAATGTGTACTTGTTTGCCAGAATAAACTCCAACCAAAGCACCGACCAGATTGTTAACTGAAATGAGCGCCACCCATTTAGTTATTGAACCAGGAGGAGCCAGATGTAGACAATGAAAACAGGAAACACAACAAAAGCAGTCTGCGAAGTTTACAATCAAACGAAAAGCCAAGTTCAAGTAATATAGAAGAGGGGGTTAAGGAGTCGCGGGCCAAAGGACTCCAGGGGGCAAGCTGAGGAAGTGGAAATAACAACATAAACTCCCGATGAAGCTTTCCCCAAGACCGTCATGCGCGGTAAAAATCCGCATCCTGCACGAGGTGACCCTGCTAATAACTAAACATGACGGATCTAGACAAGGAGGTCGAACTAAACTCCCCCAATCTACGGTGTCACGTGACCCGTGCCTATGGATGGATGGCACCAGGGCGATGGTGTCGTGAACGGAACCTCTGGAGTACCAGGCAACCCTCCAGAGTAACCCGCCTTGCACCACACAGGGGGTTCTGATGGTGTGGACAGTATTTCTCCCATTCTCGTGGGAACAACATGAAGATAATAAACACATACAAAACCAAAACCAATGAGGCTCGAGGAGTGGCTCCGGCTACAGACTTGTGCCTTGAGTCTATCCCGGAAACGGAGACGAGCCAGGGGGCGGCAGCGGACTCTGGAGGTCCCACGACCGGCGTAGATACGGGGGATCAGGGGGTAGCTTCGGCCAGAGACCTGTCCCCGACACCCAAGCTGGAGGCTGGGTCCCACCGGAGTGCGGCGAGCTCCGCGGACTCCGGGGGCCCCTCCACCAGTGAGGACTCTACTGTTAGAGTAGAGGGACTGCCCCGGCAGTCCAAGCGTCTTTCCGGGGCGCAAAGAAAGAAGCTCCGGAGGGCGCAAAAAATGGCGGCCGGGACCTGGACGGTCGAGAAACCTGTAAAGGCGCAAGAGGGGAGTGCGGGTCAGAAGAGGACGCGCTCGAACTCTAGCACGCCCACTACAGACAGACGTTCCAAAAGGGCCAGGGTGCCTGTAAAGGCGCAAGAGGAGAGTGCGAGTCGGAAGACGCCGCGCTCTGGCTCTAGCACGCCTACTACAGACAGACCTCCCAAAGGAACCAAGGCCGGAACACCGGCGCAGACTGGCTCTTACAGGGAGGCTGCGGAGGGCCTCGGGATGGCGGTGATTGACAGACGCCATACTGAGGTCACGCTAGACCAGGGGAAGGCGGACCTGATCCAGGCTGCGGTGGTAGCTGCGGTGGACTCTCTTCAGGAAGGGGAGAGCCCGCCTCAGTTCCACCGGACGCGCCTGACGGGGGGCATCCTCTGGACAACCTGTGCCGGCCCGCAGTCGCGGGACTGGCTGCGGAAAACGATCGGGGGCCTCGGTCAGATTTGGGAGGGGGCGGACTTGACAGCCGTCGAGCCCAAGGAACTCCCAAAGAGACGCAAGGTCCTCGTACGGATCCCTGACACCGTCCCGCAGGAGACGGTGATCAGCAGACTTAAGATCCAGAACCCTGAACTGGGGATGCAACACTGGTCGGTTCTAAGCAGGAAGGCAGAGGAGAAAGGACAGACGCTCGCCTTCTCGATCGACCCGACATCTTACAGAGCCCTTGAAGGAACCTCCTTCAAGGCATTCTGGGGCATGGGAAGGGTTAGCTTCCGCCCACTGGGAAGCAACTAAGGGTTAATGGGACTTAGGTTCCTTCAGGTCAACCTCCAACACAGTAGGGCAGCCACGACCGGACTACTAATGGCTCTGAGGAACACGGATGTGGCCCTCATCCCGGAACCGTACTCCTATAAAGGAGAGATCAAGGGACTCGGCGGAGCTACTGGAAAGCTCATCTACAGCAGATCCAGCGAGAACCCGAGGGCCTGCATTTTTGTCAGGGAAGGGATAGAGTTTCTCCCTCTAATGAATTTCTGTTCCAGGGACCTGGCAACGATCAAAATCCGATGTGGAGGAGCGGATGGGCTGAGGGACATTACTGTCGCGTCAGCCTATCTGCCAGGGGACAGCACGGACCCTCCTCCACCCAACGAATTGGAGCAGCTGATGGTGGGTATCAGAGCAGGTGGATGGCAGACCATCATTGGCATGGATGCGAATGCGCACCATGAGTTGTGGGGTAGCTCGGACACAAACTCTAGGGGTGAGGCACTTTTACAATTCTTTATGAAATTTAATTTAGACATATTGAATAGAGGTAATAAACCGACCTTCGTCACAACACGGCGTGAGGAAGTTTTAGATCTAACAGTTTCCACCCAGTTTCTGGGTGACTTTGTTAAAAGCTGGGCTGTGTCTGGGGAAGTGAGTAGCTCAGACCACAGATACATCCGGTTTGAAATCGCCAAAGTCGAAAGAGAAACGGTATGG
This sequence comes from Tillus elongatus, assembly GCA_964006375.1. Lineage (NCBI taxonomy): Eukaryota > Metazoa > Arthropoda > Insecta > Coleoptera > Cleridae > Tillus > Tillus elongatus. The sequence continues at coordinate 101,714,990 of OZ023265.1, read as the reverse complement.
TACCGGGACCCCCGCAAGGCGGACTGGGAAGCCTACAGGGCAGACCTGGCTGTGGAACTGCGGGGGGTTAAGAGTACCATAAAAAATTCAATAGACCTCGAGATTGCAGCAGTCCAATTGCGAGACGCAATTACCTCGGCCTATAACGCCAACTGCCCCCTGAAAATGAGGGTGTCCACCAGGAACGCCCGTGGTGGAACGAGGACCTCAGGCAAAGGAGGACGCAGGTTCGTAAGCTGTTTAACGCGGCCAAAAGGTCGGGAGCATGGGATGAATATAGACAGGCCCTATCGACATATAACAAAAGACTGAGGGACGCCAAGAAGGAGTCTTGGAGGAGGCACTGCAAAGAAGTGGAAAACACGTCCGAGAGTAGTCGACTACACAAGATCCTGTCTAAGGGCCCTCAGACTAACATAGGCTCCCTTAGAACACCCACGGGAGGCTTTACAAGCTCGGGGGAGGAAACTATGGAAATTTTACTCCAGACGCACTTCCCCGGCTGTAACATAATAAACCAATCACCTCCGGACTGGGAACACTCAGAAATAGAGGCGCCTTATAGGCGGGCATCTAGAGTAGACTGGACAGTCGCTAAAGAGGTGGTTACCTGGAGCAAAATCAGATGGGCCATTAACAGCTTTAAGCCATACAAATCGCCGGGATTTGATGGAATAATGCCTATCATGCTCCAACAGGGGATAGATATACTGGCGCCGGTGCTTACCCTCATTATGAGGGCCAGCCTGGCTCTGGGGTACATTCCGAGGGCATGGAGACTGGCCAGGGTTGTATTTATTCCTAAACCTGGGCGTCCAACAGACCAGGCAAAGTCCCTGAGGCCAATAAGGCTCATGTCCTTCTTGCTGAAAACAGTGGAAAAACTGCTCGACCGGCATATTAGGGGCGGTGTACTGGAAGCATATCCTCTACACTGCGGATAATATGCATACAGAGCAGGATTCTCAACAGAAACAGCACTGCACCAACTGGTGCTGAAACTGGAGAATACGCTGGAGAACAAGGAGGTGGCGCTGGGGGCCTTCCTAGACATAGAGGGGGCCTTTAGCAACACCTCGTTCGGATCGGTTCTGGCAGCTGCCCGGGAGCGTGGAATAGAGGAGACCTGCTGCAGGTGGATCGGTTCCATGCTCAGGGACAGGGCGGTGTTCACCTCACTCGCGGGAGGGACTCTGCTGGCGGGGGTCGCGGCGGGGTGTCCGCAGGGGAGCGTTCTGTCTCCCTTGCTCTGGTGTCTAGTCGTGGACGGCCTGCTGGGGAGGCTCTCGGGAGGGGGGTATGAGGTACAGGGCTATGCGGACGACATTGTCATCATAGTCCGAGGAAAGGTCACACAGGCAGTGTGGGAGCGTATGCAGTCTGCACTGAAAGTGGTGGAAGGGTGGACGGTTGATCAAGGGCTCGGGGTGAGCCCCGAGAAAGCAACCGTCGTGCCGTTTACGAGGAGGAGGAAGTGTGAAAGCCACAGAACTCTCACTCTATACGGTAGGAGCGTTCCAATCGCCAGGGAGGTAAAATATCTTGGGGTCGTATTGGACTCTAAGCTAACCTGCAATGGTCACATTGGAAAAATACTGCGTAAGGCAGTCATGAACTTAGCCGTCACTAGGCGGCTATATGGAAAAACGTGGGGACTAAGACCTAGTATGGCCCACTGGCTGTACACAAGGGTGGTCAGACCATCGTTAACATATGCGGCACTGGTCTGGTGGCCTAAGGTGACACAATCCAGTGCCAAACAAAAACTAGGCAAGATCCAAAGGATGGCTTGCCTAGGCATCACAGGGGCCATGTCTTCAACCCCAACAGCCGCCATGGAGGTGTTGCTGGATCTACCCCCCCTACACTTAGTTATTATGGGAGAGGCCAGGCTAGGACTATACAGACTAGCCTGCAATGGTAGACTGAAGATCAACCCAGGCTTCAGGGGCCACTGCAAAATTCAGGAGATCGTGAAGGAGCCCATGCTTGAAATGAGGTCAGACTTCAGAGCCCGCGAATGTGCAGGGAAAACAACTTTACAGTGGAAATCCCTGACCGCGAGGCATGGCGGGAGGAGACGCCGGGCATGCCACGGGACGCGCTCGTCTGGTTCACGGACGGATCTGGCGGGGAGCGTGGGACGGGGGCAGGTGTTTACTCGGAAGGACCAAGGGTAAGTCATAGTATTTCCCTCGGAACCCATGCAACGGTGTTTCAGGCCGAGATGTACGCCATCCTGCACTGTGTGCGGGAGAACAAGAGGAGGGGCTACACCAACAAGCGGATCCTCATAGCCACAGACAGCCAGGCAGCCCTTAAGGCACTAAGTAGCCCACGGGTAAATTCCTGGCTGGTGAGTGAGTGCAGTGCCGAGACGAGACGAGCGACCTGGCTGGGCAGAATGAGGTGACCCTCATCTGGGTGCCGGGTCACTCGGGGGTCAAAGGCAATGAAGAAGCTGACAGTCTCGCGAAGAGAGGGTCAGCAGAACCATTTATGGGACCAGAACCGGCTCTGGGCTTGTCAAAGAGCACTGCCAGGGGAGCCATTAAGTCCTGGGTCAGAAACCAACACAAGGTGTACTGGGCGGACTGTCCAGGGCTCAGACATGGGAAGTCAATTGACGGACCCAGTTCAAAGAGAGCTGTGGAGCTGCTAAACCTTAGCAGAGGACAGCTCAGAAACACAACAGGTCTCTTGACGGGACACATGGCCATCAAGAAACACCTGCATAAAATGGGGCGGTTCGAAGGGGACCTCGCATGCAGACTCTGCGGCGAGGGGGAGGAATCAGCCCAGCACATCTTGTGTGAGTGTATAGCTCTGGACCGGAAAAGACAACTGATCTACGGTCACTCTAGACCGGAGACAGAGCAATATAAAACTTCACCCTACCAATCGCTGTGCAGACTAGTTCAAGGCACAGTGATCTTGGAATGGGTGGAGTAAGACTAAGGGTATGCACAATCAACCAAGGGTTGCGGTGCTATCGGGGCGGCAAGGCCGCGGACGAGCCCTGAGGGAACAAAAAAAAAATATATAGAAGAGACACAGAAGAAAACAGAACTGCAAAACCTTAATCAAACGATCTCGACAGTAAGCTGAAACCAAAATATACCAAGGCTAAACCAAATATTCTAACACCAAAACAAAGATTGGTAGAATAAGAAAAAAAGTTAAGTCAAAAACGCTCCAACTTGAATGTAAGGCATTGTGATAGAAACTGGGAGACGTGAATACGCGCAGGTGAGAGAATACCTTTAAAGGTTAGGCGCCAGTTTTTACGCTGCCTTTACCCCATCGGGTTTACCCAGAGGCGTTAGGTAATACACACGGCTGCAAAGCGGATAGTAAGAGATTTGTGTATTTTTCTTATCGCAGTCGGATAGTTGTTATAGTGTTTTTTTTTAGAGTAACATTAGCAGAGAACAAGAAAAGAAGGGTTAACACACAATACCAACACCACAAAATAACAATTCTCACTTCCAAATTGAAACTAGGTTTAATAAAATTCGTCTACGAAATGTTGGTAACAATATAAAAGGACCGTTACTTTAGGATGGTGACAAAATAGCCAATTACTTAACTAGGATTAAGTATCAAACAACAGTATAATATGCCTATATACAAGAAAACATTCGGATGGGGTACCTGTAATGTTGGCCTAATAAAATTAAAATATAAACTAAGGCTAAATTACTTCAGGCAGCGGACGAGCCCTGAGGGAACAAAAAAAAAGGCTAAATTATTTTGTGACCTACCTATAGCTGATATTTCGATATTCCCTAAAATAAAATATGTGGGTCAAATCTATAAATATACTCATATGTGAGCCCACTCTATAGATATACTACGTATAGGTATCCCATTCAATGCCCAAAACACAGCTGTATTTGGTTTAAAATCAACATAACAAGATTGACAGCCGTAGTCAAAACAATTATAACGTAATGATAGAGTTTTACTAAATGTGTAAATTTAAATTAACATCATAAGAAATATGAATTACTATTGTACAAATTAGGTGTGAAAAATATTCTGATAAAGCCAATAAATACACAAACAATTAGTGCTGCCAAGTTAACCGTATATTATCAGTTCAAGTAAAATAAAGTGTAAGAAAAAAACATTAATCGGACATGCTACATGGATATAAATGTCTAATTTGAAACTGCAAGTATACACTGAAAGTTAAAAGCAAACTTTAATCGAACAAACTCACAAGCTCAACTCCCTCGATGTTACTTCTTATATTTAGTAATTTTCCAGAACATTACATACAATAAAAAGGTTATTAGGTACTCAACTAGATAAGGTCCCAGACTTTCCAAGACTAGTGCAGGTAACCAACCCAGGGTTATTTATTATTTCACAACTAGTCAATCTCCAGACCATAAACTCTACCTCAATATTTCAACCAAGTGCGGTACCAATAAAAACACTAACCCATCGACCATTCCAATTAGATGTAGGTATTAAACCCACAGGAAAGCTGAAACACCAAAACGGCCTGCGACTAAAATCCCCAAAATTTGGGTAGCTTCACTCATATGTAACAAAATTCCAATCAAAACCAAAATATCATATAGGAGTTACTTGTTTCGTTGAACACGGTACAATCCAGTACTTGTAACTGGCAAAATTATTGTTCTCCAATAAAACATGCCCAAGTTCAACTTGTCGCTTGCGTTTCCTTTTTCTTCAGAAAAATTCCGTCTTTCCGATGTTAAATCACTTTTAAAAATCCTGTTTAATTTTTCCCACAGATCCTATCACCTTGTCAAAAAATGTTCCGATATCCTGGAACTTTATATTTCCTACCAAAGTTCGCTTTTAAACAGAATTCAAAGTCATGGGCGTAACAATTCTCCAGGCACCGCAAGAACAGTTTTTACCTAAATTTATTACACGAAAAGGTTAGATCTGCTTAGACAGAAACACCAAGCAGATGATAACGCGGCCTAGAAAAATAGTAGCATGACGAATGGATAACTAGAAAGCAGAACAAAATATCTAAACAAATAAATATTTGACGTTTTACGTGAGACGCCATTGGGTTCACAGAACGTTAAAAATCAACACCTGCTGTAAAGGCAGACTGACTGACTTGCGTTCTTCGGTTCTCATCAAGTCGCATATCGACACTGCTTGAAACTATAAACATGAAATATAACCCCAGATATATCGCGGAACTTCCAAATAAGAATAATTAAAATCACATAAACGCGCAAGCATTATGCCCCATCCTGCACAGCCTGTACTCTTACCTTTCTCAACAATATCAACAGCTAAAAGAATCCCACCATAATGAACTAGAAGCTGTTTAAATACTATTGCACGAAATTTACGAAACAACCAACCATAACATACAATTACTCAGATAGAACCACAGCCACGTATGTTATATTATTGTTAATAGATTTTATTACGGGAACGTGTTGTAAAATGAAACATCAATCTCCATTATCCAGTATTCACTGAACTGTCATTTTATTCCCACTCTGTTAAACACATTACATATATATTGAAAGGTTATGCATACAGCCATACATGACACTGCTATATGTGTCACATACCACTGTACCACATCCCCCTTCTTTATTTAAAATAAAATGTAATTAACAAGATAGTTAAAACTAAATAATACTCAATAAAGCTAAGAATTTAACATTGTTTTGACTTATTATAATAACACTATAAATCTTGAAGCTCGCCTAATTCACTTTGGGCTCCTCTGTTTTTTAGTTCCGTTATAAACTGATCAGTTGATTCATTAACTTGTCTATACGTTAAAAATTTGTAACGTTCAAATACAATATTTTTCTTTGGAACAAAATATTCTTGGAATCTTCGTATTAGTGACTCTAATTTGTCTTTTTCGTCTTCGGGTATTTTAAAAGTCGTGAAAATGGAAATTGCATTTTCACCTAAGAAATGTAGTAATTGGGCACAAAGCATACCTTCACTTTTCTTTTCTAATTCCGCAGCTTTTAAGTAGTTACGAAATTTTAGTAACCACACTTTCCAATTCTCGGCCATATTGCCTGACAGGCACATGGGTGCTGGACCTTTTATATCCATAATAATAAAGTTTTCACTGATTTTTAGCTTTCCGTATATAATATTGTTTAAATTTTTAACTAATCTTTTTTTTTTAATACCGATTGCGCCATGTTATATTATTGTTAATAGATTTTATTACGGGAACGTGTTGTAAAATGAAACATCAATCTCCATTATCCAGTATTCACTGAACTGTCATTTTATTCCCACTCTGTTAAACACATTACATATATATTGAAAGGTTATGCATACAGCCATACATGACACTGCTATATGTGTCACATACCACTGTACCACAACGTATCTTTTACTATACAGGGTGATCTAATTTCTGGGGATATAATAAGAATAAATGGCATAATGAACTTTGGCCTCGTAATTTGCATGGTATTCAGTTGCACAAATTAATGGCTATAAGGGGGTTTGATTGCGCTGTGACCATTTTATGACGTTTGTCCCTAATCACGGGCTAGTGCGAAAATAGACCGTAACAACTTGGTAAACATTGGTGGAGCGCAGATTGAAAAAGAACTCGATATCTCGTACATGTGTTTGTAAAGATTTGATATTAAATTTGGCTTGTTGGATATCCAATCCTTTCTATGAAAAGTGCAACCAAATTATTTTTGATTTTTTCGTAAATGAATTTAACCAAAAATACAAGGATAACCTTAAAGAAATTGAAGTAAAATTAATGGAGCTAGATGATGAAGTGCAGCGCATGCGAGAAACAAACGCTAAAGTCACAGAACATCCTGAAGATATATCCCCAAAGCCAAGTAACCCAGGAAAAATAAGTGTGTTTGGTTTACTTTCAAGAAATGAGAAAGACGCTACATACCCATATCATGCAGTGAGAACGCAGAAGAAAAGTTTTCGAAGAGCTGTTAGGAACTTTAAAAATAAAAATCCCGATTTCGAAGTGGTTCTAAACATGTTGTATGATCAAAATTGTATAAATCTCTTTAACAGAATGAAGACTAAAGTGAAGTACCTTAAGACGGATAGAAATGACCTACAGAAAGCAGAAGTTTATTCAGGATATTATTGAATTACGACATAATTTTTAATTGTATTAGTCTATGTATATATGTCATATGGAAAAATAAAAAAAAACATTAATTTTAACAGACTTTTATTCTAAGTACAGTAATACATTAAATATAAGCTTATTTAACATCATCTGCATTTATCCAAGAATTATGAGATTTACCAAAACCCAACCATTTTACATAGATGTTCTTACCTTTCCTCCTTAAGATGCGTTCAACCAGATAGATGTCTGTTTGTTTAGTGTTTTGTAGTTCTCCCTCGTAAAACCCTCCACTGATGGGTTTTCCCTGCATGTCTTCAAGAAAGTATGTTACTGGATTTGTGAAATGGACAGTAACAATCTTGAATAACTCTGTTGACCAGCGAGATGTGTACTCCTTTTCAAATTGAGCTTTTGCTTTACTTATACATACAACATCGCCCACTTTGTTTTTATTCTGATCAAACACTTTAATATTTAAGTAGACTTGTTTAAGAATAGTCTCTTCATTTTTCTTATTAACATCTTGAGGTTTTACACCAGTTGTGCAATGAACAGTAGCGTTGTAGGCAGCCGTGACATCAGGTAGTGGATTAAACCACTTGTAGGAACCAAACAAGTTAAAGTATTTGTAGATCTTCTCTTTTAAGGTACATATGACTTTCCACAATTGCGGCCTTCTTTACACTATAAGTGCTGTAGTGATTAATGTTGTATTTTTTCATTAAGGCATTAAATTTAGAGTTATAGAATTCTCGGCCAAGATCAGATTGAATGTTAGAGGGCGCTGTACTATTAGCTAAAATATCGACCATAGCATTAGTCACCTTTAGTATTTTTAGATTTAAGTGGACGAGTCCACACATACTTTGATAAACAACTTATAACCACTAAAATGTACTTGTAGCCAGAGTTTTCTCGATGATAGTCAGTAAACTCACCTAAGTCAATCTGCTACAAGTCGTTCAAACCTTTTATTATGGTACGCCTACGTTTAGGATATACCAAACTATGGCAAAACTCATGGTCACATATGCATCTATGTTATGGTGACCAAAAGGAGACCAGTCTCTCTAGGGTACAACCAACGACAGACAGCTGTCTAGCAGGACAGACAGCTGTCTAGCAGGACATACGGCTGTCTTACAGGACATACAGGTGTTGGACAGCTGTCTAGCACGATAGACAGCTGTCCATGCTAGCGAATTTTATGAAATTATTTAACGAAACAATCGTTTTAAATGCACGTCATAATCTATTCCGAAGGAACCATCTCTATAGATCATACATTCATCCTCCTAAGTCTTCTTCACTCCTTCATCCTCTAATGAATCCACCTTTGCTGACGAAACAATCGTTCCTCAGACCAATCATCTCACCAGCATCTCAAGTTTCCAGGTTAGTTACACAGCTCTGACCTACTCACCTGTCCACCGTCACCTGTCACTATGATGTCCCCCGGGTCAGCTAGGTGGCGGGGACGTCAGGTAGAAACAGGCACCGGCGCGCAGCGCCGGAGCGACGTCACGACGGAGGGCCAATAGGGGGCAAACCTGAGATGACGTCATCCAAGAAGGCAGCCAAGATGGCCGACCGGAAGTGACGTCACTATGACGTCACAACACAAACATATACAGTTACTAGCCCGACAATTAGAAATTCAGTTACGCAAAAAGCAACCGTTTCCAGACCAACGAATTCAGAGGCTCCCGACTTTTGTCAATATATAAATAGAATAAATACGTTCTCAATTATAAATCATAAGTTGTATGTGTTATATAAAATGGGTCTGGATTATACCTTTAAACAATATGAAAGCACCGTATGGAGCTCCAAAGTTAATCACTGTTTGCATACCTGCGTTGGGTTACAACCTGGTAAAAGTGGATACTATTTATCAAAAACCAAATCGTGATATTGTTGTATTTATTAATGGCAGCGTATTTTTAATTGCTTGTCCAAGTTTTCACCTTTGTTATCATAATACATTTGCAAATATGGGGCTTATAAGTATTAAAAAACTGAATACAGCAGTCAACACCTATACGGGTCAAACCATTCTATTTCATGATGACAACATGTATCAAATAGTAACTGATTATGGATTTAAGTTTTCAACTCACAAGCTGGATTTACATCAGACCTCTACCCGGACATTCCATCAAAAATCGAAAGCGTTTTTCGCTACACCAATGGTATGTTGTACTTTTTCTGTAAGAAACAATATTTTGAATTTAACGAATTCACCAACATATTAAACAAGGTGGCACCTTTTGACCCTGCTATATTTGGTATACAATACCCAAATGAAACTGTTTTTGAACAACTGCGAAAACTTTTGCAGAAACTAACAACTTTCAAAGATGTCCTAGATGAAGACTGAAGATTATTTGTAACTTATTACATTTAATAATTTAATAAAAAGGTTCTTTGTAACTTATTACATTTAATAATTTAATAAAATGTGTAATATATTGTTAATAAATATTTGAAAAATAGTGCCTCCTGTTTTGTTTACCTCCAGCATCTAAATCCTGTCTCCTTCACACCAAAGTTAAAAAAGTTGGTCTGCGCATGCGTGTATACTATTTTTGAATTCTACTCATCAAGACGATTAACATGACCCCATACACGTGGGGGTTAACTAAAAAAGTTAGTTTGCGCATGTGCAAACTGCCATATTTGAATTCCACTCGTCGAGGCGAGTGATATGACACCAAACACTATACATCTACACCGCTTAATAACAAAGTTTGTTTGCGCATACGCAAACCGCCGGATTTAAATTCTACTCATCGAGACGATTACCATGATACCAAACACTATACATTTACGTCCACTATTAACAGCGTTGAGTTTGTGCATGCGCAAATGTCATATTTGAATTCCACTCGTCACGGCGAGTAACATGATACCAAACACGTGGGCACGTGGGCATGCGCAAACCGCCATCTTTGCGAACGTCGCGCCACCAAAAATCAAAATGGCGGGTCCTCTTACTTTGACAGGTAGTACCACCTATTGTTTAAAAATTTAAATTTCCCGCGTTTTTCACTTCCGATCGGCCATCTTGGACGCCATCTTGGATTACGTCACCCCAGGTTTGTCCAATGTGCCCACTTTGACGTCACTGCGGCGCCGGAGCAGTGGCCGGGTGGTGGTCTCAGAACCCCCCCCCATCTATACCTACTGTTTAATTAAAATTAGTTTTACCATACTTTTACAAACGCATTCTATTCCTTATCTCTTTTACAGTTTAGTTTAATTTTTAATCCTTTGTTAGCATCCTTTAATAGCATTGTCTCCACTTCTAGTCTAGACGATTTATATAGATCTACATTACTTTGGATAGAACAAAACTGTACTTTGACGGAACTTAGACCAGGTAAGTAAAATACTGAATCATTATTTAAGTGCTGGTTAAAAAAACAATTATGTAATTCGATTAGTATATTAAAAATACCGGATAAGTGAGTAATTTAATTCAAATGTGGGTAGTTTTTGTTGTCATCTTGATAAAATTAAACAATTAATTCATCTTAATTCTTCAGTTACTTTACTAAATCAAAAGTGAAATGACACAGCTCCTACTTTTGTAAGTAAGAATGAATAAGTTTTTGAGGCACATATATTGAACTGACAAGATCGAATATTAAAGATCAAGGTTGGAAACTGAAACAAAAAGCAGAATCGCTACAAAAATCACCAAATAATGAGAGAGTTATCCGGTAGATATGTATTTTGACAACAAAATTGTTTTCTTCAGTAGCTCTGGCTAGTTTAGCACACATAACTCTCTCTTATTATTTTGTGGGTTTTGGAGTGATTGTGCTTTATATTTAACATTGTATATCCTATTTATATTCCATAAAAGATACACAATAAATTTAACTTAAAACCTAGCTAGTGAAATACCTTAAGCTAAATACAATGAAAAATAGTTCTGCAAATTGAATCATAACTTCCACATAACTGTGTTAATTTATTAGTAGATAGTGGGCCACCTACCGATCCCAGCCTTCTGATTGGCTGTGACCTCAGAGTTGGGTAGAGTGGGGGTAAACCGAGCTCCAGCCGTGTGAGTATGCGTTGACAGATGACATCACGACGACGGGAGTCAGCCAAGATGGTTGCTAACCTGTCATGTCGGCTGACGTCACATGTTCCAAGCTTTGACTATATATCAGAGCATAGACTCGGCACACAGCCGAATTGTTTGAAGCCAACATTCTAGGGACGGTCTTCTGCTCTGATTGGGTGGTGGCTCAAGCGTTGTCGCTATGTAATAATTTATCCTCAAATCGCCGAATATGATGACAAGTTGAGAATGATAAATTTATTACTTTTCTGTTACTTAAGACATTACACTTACATTAGGGCTTATTTATGAATGTAAAGATTTACTAACGTTATATTTCTTGGTTTCTGCCTTCTTTGTGTAAATATAACCAGGAATTTAAAATCTTTATCTTGCTGCGTGGCTTGTATTTGTCTGTGGATAGTATGCAAGTATACTGAGAGTTTATTTTTATGTGTTACCTGGATTTGCAATAAAGGTTTTGAGTTTTGTTTATGCAAAATGATGAAAAAGTATATTGCTTGTAGTAGATTACCTGGGGATGTGGCAACCGTGTCTCTGCATGCGTAAGTACATTGCTGTTTGCGATTTTCAGTGGCGGCACGTCAGTTTGGCACTATTTTTAGGTTTCCATCTAGTAAAGAAAGGAGAGAAACATGGTGCGCTGCCTTAAATATAAAACCGGATACGCTGCCGAAATATTCTTATTTATGTTCACAGCATTTTAATGAAGACTTTTATTATTTACCCAAGTGGAAGAAGGGTATTAAAAACGCAACGCTCTTGCTCATGTGGAAAGAAGGTAAATAATTCTTTTTAGCTTCCTATTTTGTAAACCTTTATTATTGTTAAAAGTAATAAATTACCAGATAAAAATTGCAGTCATAGTTTTGAAGAAAATAGAGAAATCATCGTTATCATCAACTCTCACTGGCTTGGAAATATCATGTTCAACAGGTGCAGCACTTGGCAGCCCTCCTGAATTATCACCAAAAGCTAACATTACTCCAGGTCAAAAGTAAGTTAATATGCCTGGACTTAGAACTGAGGAAAAAATACTAGAAACCATTTTTAAAAATTATACTCTGTTCACTGAAAACTCACCAAATATCGTCAATTTTTTAGAAAAAAAACTTCTTTATTTTGTAGATATTTCCAGTTTATCAGGAACTCCAAAAACATCTTTAAAAAGTGGTCTATTGCTAAACGAGTAATAAAAAAACAAAAGAGGAAAATAAATATATTGCACCAACAGAAAAGACGTCTTAAGAGTTTTTCACCAGAAATCGCTGATTGAGCATTTTAAGAGTCTTATTGCTTTTACGGAAAATACAGAAACATCCCTGAATGTCTCACTTTTGAGTGTTATTGAATTTATATCATTACTTGTAATATTTTAGGCCTCTTTACCCACACAAATAGACCTGATTAAAGAGCTTTTAAAAGATCCACAACGGAACTATTCACCAGACGTAAGGTCATTTGCTATTACCCTAAATTTTTATTCAAACAAAGCTTATAATTACGTTCGAGAAAAATTTATGAAATCTTTACCATATCCTTGAACCATTTCTAAATTGTTCCTGGATTCCGCAAAGAAGCATTAGCGGTTTTGGATTCAAAAAGAAGAGAAGCAGCTGAAAAAGGTCGCAAAATACTTTGTAACCTAGTTATCGACGAGATGTTCATAAGACGTCAAGTTGAGTGGACAGGAAAAAGTTTTGCGGTAACATAGATATTGGTGTGGATATGAATAATTCATACGAGCTTCCAGAGAAAGAAGTTTTGCTTTTCTTATTAGTTGCTTTAAATGGCAACTGGAAAGTTCCGGTGGGTTATTTCTTTCCAGCTGGCATTTCTCGTGAAGAAAAAGCAAGCCTATTAAATCAGGCTTTAAGTTTTATCCATCAGGCAAGAATAGTCGTTACTTCCGTAACTTTTGATGGAGCAGCTGCAAATATAAGCATGGTTAAATGTTTGGGAGCAAATTTAGATACATTTATTCCAGAAGGCGGCTTATTTGCCGCATCCTGTACCCATGAAAATGTATATATTTTTCTAGATGCTTGCAACATGATGAAATTAATAAGAAATTGTCTGGCAAGTTGTAGATCTATATAAAACATGGCAGCAGACATATCAGGTGGTCATTTTTAGAAAAACTGGTACAGCTGCAAGATATTGAAGGTTTTTCTTAATTTTTGTTGAAAAAACTTTTTACTGAATTTGCAGGGAAAAAAATCGCTTGTGACGAGATCACAACATTGCAACATTGAGACTTTCAAACATTTTATTCGATAAATAATTTCTATAAAAATTCACTACCATAACGTACTTGCTGCGTCCAGACTTTTTAGTTAATAGTATACTTAAATAATGTATAGGTAGTTAAACATCTTTTAAATTTTATTTTATTATTTTAATCGTATTTATGAAAAATTCAATCCTAATTCTCGAGACGCCTATGGTGTCGCGGACCGTGTAAACAAACCTTTTAGCCAATGTTGGTTTCAAACATTACAACGCATCGCATTGGGAGATGCCTGGTCTATGTGTAGGTAGATAGTCACAGGTTCCAAGCCTGCCAGGTGTCAGCTGTCATATGTCAGCTGACGTCACATATTCCAAGCCTGTCAGGTGTCACCTGTCATCTGTAAGCTGACGTCACATGTTCCAAGGCTGTCATCTGTCAGCTGACGTCACATGTTCCAAGCTGGCCGCCGCTGTCAGGTTTCAAGAAGGCCGCTGCAGCAACCTTCCATCTGGTAGCGGGTAACATGTCAGTTCACATGTTCCAAGATGGCCGCCGTTGACAGGTTCTAAGAGGGTTACGTGCAGCCCGCTGGCCGAATGTTTGTTATGAGCTCACCACGTGTTAATTTGAGGTTAAGTCTGACATATAAGCATTCTGCTTCCCGCTATCCGAGAATGTTAGGTTAAGGCACACACATGTGTTGTTTGTTAGGTTATGCCGGCTACGCGCTAGCCGAATGTGAGGTTAGGACTTCCGATTCCCCATGCTGAATGTTATAGGTTAGGTCTTGTATGTCATAGGCTATGTTTGTTGACATCAAGCATGTGTTGTCTCTGTGACGTATAGGACTGCGATTCCCGCTAGCCGACTGTGTTGTTAGGTTAAGCACAGCACGTGTTTGGTTACCAGGCAACACTCTGACAACGTGTTGTATAGGCCGAATGTTATAGGTTAAGCACACACATGCTTGTTTGTTATGAGCTTACCATGTGAAAATTTGTGGTTATGTTTATTTGTTTGCTAAGGTTAAGTGCTGCATGTTTGATGCTGTGTTTGTTGTATGCTTGCTATGTTACTCAGTTTTGGCGGGAAATTTGAAATTTATCAAAAAGGTCTGCGCATGTGCAGAGTACATACATTTGCTGGAGTTATTATTATATGGACTCTGCACACATACATAGAGAAGGCTAGCTAGTGTAAGAAGATAAGTGCTGAGGTCACACGCATGCGCGTGATGTTGACAGTTGACATCTGACCAGTCAGCTGTCAGTGTCAGCTGCCACCTGTCAAATGTCAGCTGTCATTGGCATGTCAAATGTCAGCTGTCACCCCTCACTTGTCAGATGACGTGAAACGTTCCAAGATGTCCGCAATCAGTTTTGGTCTCCATGTGTTATGTCGATTTCCCCACTGAGCTATCAGTTGTCACCCCTGACCTGTCAGATGACGTCAGATGTTCCAAGATGGCCGCAATAAGGTCTGGTCTCCATGTGTTTGTCGATTCCCCGATATCTGATTGTTTGTTGAGGTTAAGTCTCCCAACATGTTGTATGTTATGACATATAAGCATGCTGATTCCTGCTATCTGACTGTTTGTTGAGGTTAAGTCTCCATGTGTTGTATTTTAGGTTAGGTTGTTTGTTATGACATGTACCGATTAGCCTGATGTTTGTTGACATATAAGCTCCATGTGATCTGTGGTTATGTTCCATGCCGATTCCCGCTATCTGACTGTTTGTTTGTTGAGGTTAAGTGGCCATGTGTTGTCTTTTAAGTTATGTCGGCTATCCCGCTAGCCGAATGTTTGTTTGTTATGAGCTTACCAACGTTTCTTAGGCTATGTTTGTAGGTTATACACACAGCTGTCATATAAGCTCACCCATGTGTTGAATTTTAGGTTATTGTTTGTTGAAGTTAAGTGTCTTGTATGTTTGTTTGTTGTATTTTTTTTTTTTGGTTCCCTCAGGGCTCGTCCGCGGCCTTGCCGCCCCGATAGCACCGCAACCCTTGGTTGATTGTGCATACCCCTAGTCTTACTCCACCCATTCCAAAATCACTGTGCCTTGAACTAGTCTGCACAGCGATTGGTAGGGTGAAGTTTTATATTGCTCTGTCTCCGGTCTAGAGTGACCGTAGATCAGTTGTCTTTTCCGGTCCAGAGCTATACACTCGCACAAGATGTGCTGGGCTGATTCCTCCCCCTCGCCGCAGAGTCTGCATGCGAGGTCCCCTTCGAACCGCCCCATTTTATGTAGGTGTTTCTTGACGGCCATGTGTCCCGTCAAGAGACCTGTTGTGTTTCTGAGCTGTCCTCTGCTAAGGTTTAGCAGCTCCACAGCTCTCTTTGAACTGGGTCCGTCAATTATTGACTTCCCATGTCTGAGCCCTGGACAGTCCGCCCAGTACACCTTGTGTTGGTTTCTGACCCAGGACTTAAGTTTGTTGTATTGGTTGCTAGGTTATTTAATTTTTGAAGTTTATTGAAAATTTGTGTCTGCGTGTAAAGTTCAGCCTTTTGAACATGGGTACCATTGGAAGTTGGTAAGGTAGGGAATGTTCCCATTTTCAACTAGTCGAACTTCACACACATATACATATAGGTAAGCGATACATACAGATAAAGAGAGATAGACAGACAATTTAAATCTCGTTTAAAGAAAAGCGTACGCCACAAGTTGGGTTTGAACCGACTTAGAATTAAACCGTACATTTCAAACATAACTGTATTAACCGCTATACCAAATGCACCACGAGGGACTATAGATAAAGTTTGTTTAAAGCTGGTTATATAGAGATACGTGTTGCAGTAAAAAAAATTAAATATTTTAAAACGAGAACCAGTTGTTGACATATGCATTATTTATATATGATAATTAACATGATGTTTCCTAAATGGGTAATAAAAATGTTATCAGGTTTTTATGTGCGTGTTCTCTCTCTATTAAAAGTGAACATAAATAGGTCAAACACACTTGATATAATATATTAAATCTAAAACAAACGCATTATATCGTAATCAGTTTTTATGTGGGTGTTCTCTCTATTAAAGTGAATCCAAATACATATTTCACCAAATGGTGTATATATATATATATATATATATATATATATATATATATATATATATATATATATATATATATATATATATATATATATATGGAGTGATCAATAATACAAGTAACAAACTCAATTTAAAAAACATCAACTTCGATATACGGGGGTTGTTTGATATGTGTTGTTTGAAATGAATGCAAACACACTGTTGATATATGAATATATGAGGGTTGATCAAAATGTAACAAAGAAAAATAAAACAATTGATTAGGATTAGTTAGCCCCCAGGCTATACATATTGATACATAAGTGACATAGTAAATTATATTATTACATAATGGCTCTAACGATGCCCGTTAGTGGTTTATATTCCAATACACTGTGGTGAATAACTAAACATTAAGCTCGTGTGTTATTGGGAAAATTGGCTCTGCTCATAAACTCCACCTTAATGTCCACCGTTCACGACTTGATTGACTCGTTCTGATGTTGAAAGTCGATCAGAAAGGGAGCTCGGTCTTTAAACTCGTCATAATTCAAAACAGGCTCTGACATGTTTTAATAACAGAATCTTTTTTGAATATCTGTGTACATCTGATAGGCTTCAGCATATTTGGATTTCTCGAAATCCATATTCATTGATTCATAAGGGTAGCATTCTGAATTTAGAAACACTCGGAGATCCAGCATACCAATGTTATCGAAAAAGTCTGCCCTCTTGCTTACGTTATCTTTTCGATCTGTTTGAAATGCTATAATCACATATCTAGGTCTTTCCAAGTTGGTTGCAGTTTTAGCAGCCCACACATCTCTGTTGATATCACTGAGCGATGGTAGCTCATATATGTCCCATTTGTGATATGCGAGAAATATATGTCTTTTGTTATTTTATCCATCAGTTCCAATTTCATGTTATCATTGGGAAATACATGTTTTGCTTTTAAAAAACGTATTGGTTACAGTAATTTTCGCTCGTGCCGTACCTGTCCTATAATAGCCGTAGGAATCATTTCGAGTTCTTGTAAATCGGAAAGTATGTTTGCCACAGAGAACTCCTTTGAAATGATGGAAGAAACTGAAGAGGAACCAACTAGGTATGAGCATGTGAAACTTGGTATCGTTTAAGGTGATGTGCTCCGACGACACATTCAGCCCGTCATTGCTAAGAGATTTGACTTCATTCTTACTGAAGGAAAGCAGACTTTTGATGGTTGTTGTGGTGTATGGTGTAACGTTCTAGTTGTCAGTGTAATGTTGTGGTGATCTTACGGAGAGCAACAGCCTTACCACAACCTGTGATGTTCTTGAGACTCTCTTCAGGGTCGTATACGTTACTTTACATACCTTACCAAATCAGTTGACCTAAGCTGAAACGTTAATAAGTTTAAACAAAACAATCTTTAAATGCAACACTGTATGTTCAATAGTAGGGGTTTTATTCCTGAGCTCTAAATCGTGATTCTATGTTTTTAAATAGTGTGTACCGGTTAACTAATAAGTTAAACCTTAACCGGACAGCAACTACGACATTAAAATAACGAGCTGAACTTATGTAAAAACAATTACTTCTCGCTTCTCGAGAACAACCCCTTGCATGCAAAGTTCACAAAGTTAAAAGGTCTGAAATTATTACTGCTTAAAATAGTAGTATAGAAATTATTACGGGGACGGTCGACTTTACCGCAACTGGAATCTAGCAAAACGGCGCACACCACAAGAAAGAGTACGTAACGTAGATTTATAATCCGGAAAAAAATTTACGGAAAAACCAGAAATAACAGAATAATTGAGAAATGAAATTCCAAAAAATGCACCAATTTCACGTTTCGAACTGTCAATTTTCAGCAGCGTTGCCACATTGAATGAATGCACTGCCGGACAGTGTTTACTTACCAACCGGCCTGCCTGACCTGACCTTGACCTGACCTGACATTCCCCCAGTATCAAGTAAATAGCTTCGAAACTGACAACAACGCCTATCATGTCAACGAAACAACAGTCATAACCTCACATACAAAAATATACGTTTTTGTTGCAAATCGAAACGTTTTAATTGCGTTTATCATTGAAAGGTTATTGAAAACGAAATAGACCACACTGTTTTACTTTATTAAGGTATGTACAACTGTTTTAGGCCATATTCTATTATAATCACGTTAAAATGTAGTTGCGGTAAAGTCGACCGTCACCCAAATGTATTTCCTTAAATAAGTTTCTTCTTATGACATTCATTCTAGAAGTTCGAAACACTAATTTAAAATACATTATTAGAGTGGTAAACAATTAATAACCTTCACTGACCTACCTTCTAAAACACGTTAAAATTCTTCGAACCGACTTCTGTTTTATATTAAACGCAACGTCATGATTCAGCTAGAATGTTGGATAGTCTCTTATTAATTCCTTTCGAATTGTATTATTTGTTTAATGTTTTGATATTAAAACACGATTAGGTTAATTCTGACGTTTAATCTTATTATGACAGACGCATTCTTCAATGTCAATACCTTCTGTCATTTGGTTGAGATTTTGGTCGAATAATCGATACTATACTGGTCAATGTAGATCGTATCATAGAGTATATGAAAATTCAATTAGTATATCCATGTACATAGATATTACATCTCCGATTCTATAAATAGTGTAATTCTTGCTGGAAAATTGTCAGAATTTGAATTAAAAAGCAACTAATGAGATTGAAAACGATCTCATGCCTCTTTGTCATTTAGCTTCGACACGAGCAGATCTAGAATTTCCATGAAGCTTTAACAGGTTCATTTTAACCAACAGTGATGTACTGTTGATCGTTTTTAAGTGTAAAACGGATTTGGAACCCTGTAAAAGTATTTAGAAATATCAGTATGATAATTTCGGCAACGTAAGTTGGATTTCAGAAATTTTTGGAGACGCTTTAGTAAAGCCTCTGTCCGCCATTTTGGTATCAACTAGAATTTCGATTTCATTATTTCATTTTGAAGACTCAGCAACCATCTCGTATGGCTGAAACTGTTATTCAGTTATTGTAGACCAGTTTATGGTATTTGGATTTTATTCATCCAGTGAAAAGCCTCCTAGAAGTCTAGAAGAGTTACTCATTTTTTTATCATTCACTTTCAAAGAAGAAGTCATAGTAAAATTCCACCTAGAGAACTCCTGGATAGTCCCTCATAGTCTCCAGCATTCGCATTTACTGTCAGAATAAAGCAGAGCACCGACATCACCACCTGCAGATTGTTAAGTTAAGTACACTTGTCGAAATTTGTTATATCAAACCTTTAATCTGTTATCTGTACACCAAATTTAGTTTCAGGACAAATTTAGAGTTTTATAATATGGTTCCAGTTTTAATTAACTATTAATATTTAGAGCTTCACTCAAGCAATTTAATGTTTTAAATGTAATTTCATAGACTATATCTCAGGAATAAGATATAAGTAATTTTATTCAGAAGATATTCTTCATAACAGCTAATTTACTGTTATTTGTTAAATTGGTCTTTCTTGTGGTGTGCGCCGTTTTGCTAGATTCCAGTTGCGGTAAAGTCGACCGTCCCCTACATTTGCACTGTCACAATGCTGTAGAAGTCAGTAACAGTGAATCTGGTTAAGAAGTTAAAGAAATTCCCGTGAACAATTCACACAAGAAGTCAATCAATAAACTGTGTATAGAATATCCTTTTTTTTTTAGACTGTTATAGTCGAGTATTTATTGAAGTAAATGCTTTGAAATCTAAGCATCTATATGTGAATACCACACAAGGTTTTAACTGAAATTATAACCGTAACAATGGGTCTTGCACTCGTTCCACTTCCTTGTTCTGCGCCTCCATTGTTTGACAGATAACACTCACCATTGGCATTTTGTACTGCTAAAGGTTCCAGAGCACCTTTGATTATTAGAGCTGACTCGGCCAGACATACGAACGCATCTTGCTGATTGATGGATATTTCAATTTCATCATTGTTACCAAACGATTTAGTTAGTGAATAGTAAGAGCGCAGTTCTTCTCGATTGATGGCATCATCAAACACGGGGTCTTTGAATATTTATAGTTTTGACGACATGATAGCCCAGGCTTTTCAGGAACTCAGTATTATCGGGACGAAGTGTATAGAATATCCTTTTTTTTATGACTGTTATAGTCGAGTATTTATTGAAGTAAATGCTTTGAAATCTAAGCATCTATATGTGAATACCACACAAGGTTTTAACTGAAATTATAACTGTAACACCATTCCCCTCCTAATTGAGAATTTCGCAGAAATTCTGCCACAAGCAATACAAATATATTCACATAAACATTCCAAATAATATACAGCAATGCACACAGTCAGAATATTACATAAGATCACATGTCTATTACGTTTTATCTGGCTTTAAATCTTTTACGTGCCAAGCTCCCTTGGAATTACCGACGCCATCAATCAACTCATACGTGTTAATACCTAATTTCTTTTTAATCTTGTAAGGTCCTGTGAACTTTTTACCTAATTTAGCTGAATAATTTTTTGCTGCATCTGACAAACTATATTCTCGTTTCCAAACAGTATCACCTTCTTTAAATTGCACTGGACGATTTCTTAAATTATACGAGTGTTTAGATTTTTCGTTTGCCTTTTTCAACTGATTTACTACATATTCCCTAATACTTTGCAGTTTGTCTGATTTATCTTCTAACTTCTCAGACACATGACAGTCTATGTGATTGTTTCTTTCTATCCCAAGCATATTGTTTACCGTCTAATATCATTTCATGGCCAAAATTAATGAAGTAGGGTGTTTGTTGGGTAACTTCTGATTTTGCAGTACGTAATGCACATGATAGTTTTGTTAAGTTTACATCCCATAGTTTTTGATTATCTGATATATATGAACTTATCATAGTTTTAATAACTCTATTGTAACGTTCAGTGAAATTTGGACTAGGGGTGTAGAGTGGATTAGTTAGAAATTCTATGTTATAATCTTTAAGAAGACTTTCAAATTGCTTACTTTTATATTGACCCCCGTTATCTAATCTGAGGTATTCTGGAACACCAAACATTAAAAATACATGGTCTTCAATAGCTTTAGCTACGTTTTTTGCTGTAGCAGTTCGTAATGGAAACGTAAGAGTCATTTTTGAAAGATAATCTACCACAACTAGAATGAATTTGTAACCCTTGTTACTACGAGGAAATGGGCCTACTAAGTCTGTTGATATATATTGCCAACATTTTGTAATATTGGGAGGTTTTGAACCCATTTCACCAGCTTTTTTCCTCTGTTCGGGTTTTTGTTCAGAACATATGTGACATTTATTAACAAATCTATGTATATCTGCCTTCATTTTGGGCCAATAATAATGAGAAAGAATTCTATTATACGTTTTATAGATCCCTAGGTGTCCTGATTTTGGATCTATGTGGTTTTTATGTAGGATAGCTGGTCTATCCTGAGATTTTACAACAATTTTCCATTTATCATGAGGTTCGTAGAAATGGTTGTCATTTATGTGTTTGTATAAGATACCTTCTTCTCAATTCTCCACGCAGGATACTTGGGAGGATTTTTCAAAACACTTTCACACATTCTATCATACCATTTACAATTTTTAGTCTCGTTTTTCATTAAAATTGGGCCGCTAGTTTTTAAATTGACATTTTGCAAGACTGGTAATGGTGCACGAGATAAACAATCTGGTATTATGTGTTCTTTGCCAGGTCTATGCAATATTTTGAATTGATATTGTTGCAGTCTTAACGTCCATCTTGCTAGACGTCCTGAAGTATTTTCCTGGTTATTTAGCCAAACAAGGCTATGATGGTCAGTAACCACAGTGAATTCAGATAATTCTAAGTAGCATCTTAGTTTTTCAATTGACCAAATGACTGCTAAGAGTTCTCTTTCAGTTGCTGAATATTTTACTTCAGTTTTAGTTAACGTACGAGAAATATAGCAAATAACATGTTCTCTACCCTCATATTCTTGAGTAAGCACACAACCTAAGCCATATGAAGAAGCATCGCAGTGTAAAATAAACGGACGATCGAAGTTAGGACAAGATAAAATTGGTGAACTCACTAGAGTATTTTTAATCTTCTCAAAAGCTATTTGACACTTTTCATCCCATTCAAATTTTACATTTTTCTTTGTTAAGTTAGTTGATGGTGCTGCTATTGTTGATAAATTTTGAACGAATCTTCTGTAAAAAGAAACCATGCCAAGAAAACGTTTTAATTGCCTTGGAGTGGTTGGCGGTGACATTTCTACTATTGCACTTACTTTTTCTGGATCCACTGAGAGACCTGCACGATTTACTATAAAACCTACATATTTCAATTCTTCTCTGCAGAATTTACATTTATCTTTATTGAGAGTTAAACCTGCTTTTTTCAGACATTCAAAAGCTTGTTTTAAAATTTTGATATGAGTTTGAAAATCTGGTGTTACAATGACTATGTCATCTAAATATTTAAATAGATATGGTTCAAATTCTGGACCAAATATCGTGTCGATTAGAGCTTGAAAAGTACCAGGAGCATTTGACAATCCGAATGCCATTTTATTAAAATGAAATAATCCCCTTCCTGGAATTGTAAAAGCTGTGTATTTTTTTGAATTCTCCTCAATATTTACTTGCCAATATGCACTTTGTATGTCTAAAGTAGAAAGATATTTTGCATTCCCAAGTTTATCTAAAATTGAGTTAATGTGAGGTATGGGATAAGCCCATTTTTCAGTAACAGCATTCAATTTTCTAAAATCTACACAGAAACGATAAGATCCATCACGTTTAGGAATCATTAATAATAGGTGAACTCCATCCACTTGTACTTCTTTCAATGACACCTAACTCAAGCATTTTTGTTACTTCCTCGTCAATTTTCTGTTGCATGAGCGGATTTACTGGGTAATATCTGGACTTAATTGGTGGAATATTTGCTACGATAACATGTTCGACAAGTGAAGTGCATCCTAATTTGATATCTTTGATAGATTCAAAATAATTATTTACTGTCTGGTTTAGTTCTTGTCTTTGCTGTAATGTTAAGTCATCTGCTGTATGTATGGGTTAATCTGATGGGGTTGAATCTCTGTTCCAAAAAACCATTCACCACGCCTTAAATCAGGTATTAAGCCCATTTTTATCCAAAAGGTGGTACCAAGGACTAATGTATGTCTTAACTGAGGCATAACATAAGCCTTAAAAATGAGAATTTTGTTTTGCAATTTAATTGGGACGGTCATATAACCATTGCATTCCATAACCTCGTTAATTGCAACTGTGCACTTGGTGTCGTTAGTTTTATGTAATTTTATACCAAGACTAGACAAAAGAGAATATCCTTTTTCTCCCAAAAAGATTTTATTTGCTCCGAAATCTAATAAACCATACATTTTATACTCATAAATTGAGACCGAAATGTAAGGGCATTCATCATTATCTACTTGAGAAAGCATATACGAAAGGATTGGTTTGCTATGAGTATTATAGAATTCTAATTCTTCCGATGTATAGTACTCATTGAAATTATTAGTGACCGATTTTGAATTATCCGAAACCTGATTACGGTCTAGAATCAGTTTCGTGGCCAGTTTTCCGACTTAAATGTACAAAAACGAGCTATATGATTTTTACCTTTACATTTATAACAAGTAACTTCAAAATTGTTGTGCCTAACTGGAGTTCTTCCACGAATGTGACTTCGATTTTGATTACTTTGTCTGTCTGAATTGTCTCTACTATAAAAATATTGTCTAGAACAATTTTGATTTCTGCTCAGAGAGTTGTCTCTTTCATTGTACGATCTTTGACGAGAATCACTACGTTTGTCGTATCTATCCCTACCATTATTTTTATTTAAATGATTCCTACTATTTCTATTATTAAAACAATACCTATCTCTACTTCTATCCTCACTTCTAGTATCACAGCCTCTATCTATATTATCTCTATATCGATAACTATTTGTATTCTCCCTTTCTACACTATTTACTCTAAATCTGTTTCTTCCTGGACTTTTATTCCTACTCCTAGATCTGCGTGATCTAGAGTTACTTCTCTGCCTGAATGATTCTGCACTACTGTTCCTACTACGATCATTACTTTTATTACGTCTCGATTGCCTATTACTGTCAATTTTATTTTCTGACCGAAATGTAACTGATTTTTCAAGTTCTAAATTGTCAATTTTTTTCTTTAAAGTTTTATTGTCTTTATAAGACAAATCTGTTTCAACAACATTTTTACTAGAGGATGGTGGGGTAAATTCTAAAGCATTTTTTCCATTATCCTCGATTTTCCTACACAATTTTATTAAAAGGTCTAAAGAGTCAATGTCAATTAAAGCTAAATGATTTTGATAATAGGGCAGGATATTTTTTCTAATAATTTTTAATTTAAGTGATTCATTTACTGGTGTTGATAACCGATTAAACAAGTTGTTCATGTATGCTACATAAATTGCAATACTTTCAGTATCTCCCATTGTTCTTTCTTTGATTTGCGACCAGATTTTTTCATTATAGTCACGAGGTAAAAACTCATCTCGAAGTAAGTTACAAAGAGTATCCCAATCGTTTATTTGTTCTTTTAATGACCGATAATAAATGAGAGCTTTGCCTTCTAACAATTCTACTGCACCCTGGAACAACTGATTTTTGGTCAACGCTCTAGATTGCCTAAGTTCTTCGACTCTTTCTAGGAAACCGTTTAGACCTAAAGCATCGTTTTCACCTGAAAACTTAATGCACCAGTTAGAGATGTCAATAGTTTTTGTTTCGACCTTCAATTTTGATAATAATTCTGTTAGTTGAACCGTGGCAGTTTGCTCTGCTTGCTCTGAAGGAGTATGAAGCTTTGCATGTGAAGTTTGAGATGACGTATTGACTTTTGTGCTTGTTGATTGAGTAGTCTGAAATGTGATATCCGATGGTGTCTTTGACAATTGATCTATTTGGAAAGCTTCCATTTTCTCATTAAAAGTAGTTAAATATTCTAAAGCCGTTGTCAATAATACTGCACGTTGGGCATTATCAGCTTCATCATCTGACACAATAAGTTTTATTCGATTCCACGTGTGATTGAGCCTAGTCTGAACTTTACGAATTAAGGTTGCAGAAAATGGTTCTCCTAAACTTTGTTTCAATTCCACCAACTTAGCTTCACAAAGAGCGAGTTCATCTTTAGCTTCATAATTGTAAACTGGAGGTAAGGTATGACCTTCCTTTTCTAAATTTAGCAATTCCCGCAGAGTTTTTACAAGATCTTTAGCTGTACCCTGAGCTTGTGCACCTCTAATTGTAATTTCAAATTCTAATTCATCCTTTAACAACCTATCTGGCTCTAACTTTAGCATTTTGTCACAGCTATTACCTTACTTCAAATGACCTATTCAATTTAAAATTACTAGTTTCAATTTAACCTATCTTAGAACCTTACAAATTGATTAACACAGCATAAACTCGTAACAAGATCAATTGATGGTATGGCAAATCAAAAGGAATAATGAAAATTTACTCACGTAATTCTGTTTGCTTGTTGTTTAGCTTTCTTTATTATTTCATTGGGCGCCAGTGTAACGTTCTTGTGGTCAGTGTAATGTTGTGGTGATCTTACGGAGAGCAACAGCCTTACCACAACCTGTGATGTTCTTGAGACTCTCTTCAGGGTCGTATACGTTACTTTACATACCTTACCAAATCAGTTGACCTAAGCTGAAACGTTAATAAGTTTAAACAAAACAATCTTTAAATGCAACACTGTATGTTCAATAGTAGGGGTTTTATTCCTGAGCTCTAAATCGTGATTCTATGTTTTTAAACAGTGTGTACCGGTTAACTAATAAGTTAAACCTTAACCGGACAGCAACTACGACATTAAAATAACGAGCTGAACTTATGTAAAAACAATTACTTCTCGCTTCTCGATAACAACCCCTTGCATGCAAAGTTCACAAAGTTAAAAGGTCTGAAATTATTACTGCTTAAAATAGTAGTGCCACTGAAGGTGTCAATTGCTACCAATTTAACAAATAACAGTAAATTAGATGTTATGAAGAATATCTTCTGAATAAAATTACTTATATCTTATTCCTGAGATATAGTCTATGAAATTACATTTAAAACATTAAATTGCTTGAGTGAAGCTCTAAATATTAATAGTTAATTAAAACTGGAACCATATTATAAAACTCTAAATTTGTCCTGAAACTAAATTTGGTGTACAGATAACAGATTAAAGATTTGATATAACAAATTTCGACAAGTGCACTTAACTTAACAATCTGCAGGTGGTGATGTCGGTGCTCTGCTTTATTCTGACAGTAAATGCGAATGCTGGAGACTATGAGGGACTATCCAGGACTTCTCTAGGTGGAATTTTACTATGACTTCTTTGAAAGTGAATGATAAAAAAATGAGTAACTCTTCTAGACTTCTAGGAGGCTTTTCACTGGATGAATAAAATCCAAATACCATAAACTGGTCTACAATAACTGAATAACAGTTTCAGCCATACGAGATGGTTGCTGAGTCTTCAAAATGAAATAATGAAATCGAAATTCTAGTTGATACCAAAATGGCGGACAGAGGCTTTACTAAAGCGTCTCCAAAAATTTCTGAAATCCAACTTACGTTGCCGAAATTATCATACTGATATTTCTAAATACTTTTACAGGGTTCCAAATCCGTTTTACACTTAAAAACGATCAACAGTACATCACTGTTGGTTAAAATGAACCTGTTAAAGCTTCATGGAAATTCTAGATCT
This sequence comes from Tillus elongatus, assembly GCA_964006375.1. NCBI lineage: Eukaryota > Metazoa > Arthropoda > Insecta > Coleoptera > Cleridae > Tillus > Tillus elongatus. The sequence continues at coordinate 101,687,749 of OZ023265.1, read as the reverse complement.
GCTCGTGTCGAAGCCAAAATGACAAAGAGGCATGAGATCGTTTTCAATCTCATTAGTTGCTTTTTAATTCAAATTCTGACAATTTTCCAGCAAGAATTACACTATTTATAGAATCGGAGATGTAATATCTATGTACATGGATATACTAATTGAATTTTCATATACTCTATGATACGATCTACATTGACCAGTATAGTATCGATTATTCGACCAAAATCTCAACCAAATGACAGAAGGTATTGACATTGAAGAATGCATCTGTCATAATAAGATTAAACGTCAGAATTAACCTAATCGTGTTTTAATATCAAAACATTAAACAAATAATACAATTCGAAAGGAATTAATAAGAGACACAGAACACCCCCTATAGAAGGGAAACGCCAATGCTGACGTTTTGAACAATATTGCAGCGCCTCTGGCGGATGCGATGAATTTTAGTCACACGCGGGAAATTTGATTTCATGTTCATTTAGCAAATCCAAATAAATTCTATTTAATTTTATACCACTGCCAGTAAAGAGGTTAAATTAGTCAAATAATTTTTTTAATGATTTTTATAGTAAAAGCAAAACAAGTTATGATTTAATAACACACATATGCCTGTTTTAAGCTTTGCAATCATAGGAAAAATTAATTGGCAATTTGAACCTTCTAACACTTGCAGCTTCAGTTTTTACTATCCATATGATTAATGGAAAATGAAACAAGATAAAATACACTTGTGTTTTATTAGAACAGTATTACTATTACATTTATTAAAAACCTAGAACAGTATTCCTATTACATTTATTAAAAACCTAGAACAGTATTCCTATTACATTTATTTAAAAACCAGTTTAATTCTGAAAGTAAGATGAAGTATATATTGCCATTCCTTATCGATAGGTAGGTATATTACAGCAGTCTGGTGCTTGTACACTATTACATTTATATGCTCACATGACCACAATGTATGGCAAGGTTGGTTTTTCCTTCTTTTAGGGTATGTATAAATGACGTCATATTGTCATTTACTAGAAAAACATTTGTGCACCCTTTAATTTCCTTTTTTATTTAAAATGACACTTGGTAATATTCATCTGACAACAGTGTACAGTATCAGGCTTTCTGGTCGCCTTCCGAATCCACCCGATCCATTGTTTACTTCTGAGATGTTGTATAAATAGAAATAGAAATAGAAATTTTTATTTGCACTTTAAAATATATGAATACTTACTCGAAGGAAGATGTAATATGGGAACAACAGTTCTTTTCAGGCCTCTTCTCATTTCAGGTACTTTATCTACATCAACGAAATGACGATCACAAATATAAAATCTAACGTAAATGGCTTGTGGATATAAACCAAGCATCTTAGGGTTTTTTAAAGCTTTCACCCAGTCATCAAAATGGTCTTCAGATGATTTCAACGAAACACGATGTATTTTGCTAAATAATTCCAGGCACTCCGGAACACAATTAACAATAAATCGTTTTCTTGGTTGGTATCATATTTATATCCACAAAGCTTCTGTAAGAAAACGTTATTTACTTATAACTTATAAACTACTAAAACGTTCTAAACTTGCCTGAAAACCAAAACAGTTGTAATTATGTTTCACCAAAACACCTTGAACTATGAAATCACCTTCTTTTTTGATAAGAAAACTGAAAATAGAATTGAAATTACATAATTGTTTAAACACAAAGCTTATGATAACGATCATATTTTTCACAAAAAAACGCACCTTTAAAACACAAAACCGACGAACAATGAAAACACTGTAAAGTATCCACTAAAAAATAATGCAGGTAAAACTTAATTAAAAGAAACATTTAGCAACAAACTTGTATTATAATTACACAATGAAAGAACTACAAGCGAACAAAAACTTTTTTGCATTCAAAACATTTGAATTTTGAATGTATGATAAAATGGTGTACTGAACAGCTTGTTCAGTAGAATTGTAGCACTACTAGCGACATCTACTATATGCGATGTCCGAACTAGAGCCCTAATAAAGTCCAGGTTAGCTCCATTTAGGTGAAACTTCTATAGGGAGTGTTCTGTGATAAGAGACTATCCAACATTCTAGCTGAATCATGACGTTGCGTTTAATATAAAACAGAAGTCGGTTCAAAGAATTTTAACGTGTTTTAGAAGGTAGGTCAGTGAAGGTTATTAATTGTTTACCACTCTAATAATGTATTTTAAATTAGTGTTTCGAACTTCTAGAATGAATGTCATAAGAAGAAACTTATTTAAGGAAATACATTTGCACTGTCACAATGCTGTAGAAGTCAGTAACAGTGAATCACTGATTAAGAAGTTGAAGAAATTCCCGTGAACAATTCACACAAGAAGTCAATCAATAAACTGTGTATAGAATATCCTTTTTTTTTATGACTGTTATAGTCGAGTATTTATTGAAGTAAATGCTTTGAAATCTAATCATCTATATGTGAATACCACACAAGGTTTTAACTGAAATTATAACCGTAACAATGGGTCTTGCACTCGTTCCACTTCCTTGTTCTGCGCCTCCATTGTTTGACAGATAACACTCACCATTGGCATTTTGTACTGCTAAAGGTTCCAGAGCACCTTTGATTATTAGAGCTGACTCGGCCAGACATACGAACGCATCTTGCTGATTGATGGATATTTCAATTTCATCATTGTTACCAAACGATTTAGTTAGTGAATAGTAAGAGCGCAGTTCTTCTCGATTGATGGCATCATCAAACACGGGGTCTTTGAATATTTATAGTTTTGACGACATGATAGCCCAGGCTTTTCAGGAACTCAGTATTATCGGGACGAAGTGTACCCTTTGAAGTGTCTGACTCAACTGAATTTGTTTTGGTAGATACACTTGCTTTTATATCTTTAAAGACCAACATACTGAGCAACCTTTATAAGTTTCAGGCAAACAGACACCTCTTCACCTTGAAAGTTGACAGGAACTGAATCTTGATCGACGATGCTTATATTGGAATTCTCTTGCTTGTTCACCGGTGGGAAATTAAATTTTTAGGTTCTATGTCGATTGCGTAGCCAGGATCAACCATCGGAGCAAACTCATACAGCATATGTGAGGGCTGTCCCTTATAATAGGAACCAGACACAATATTAGTTTCTATGCGAATCTGTCTAACATTCACTATTTCAACAGGTAAATCAGATTTATAAAATATGTCCGGTTGAAGAACCTGTTTTGAAAAGCCCAACATTCGCCCAATCGAACCTTCAAATTCAAAACTGACATTTGTATAACACTTTATTTTACATTTGATGGTATTCGGATTAGGCAGAATCAGAGCATGTTGCTTTTGTTCGTGTGTTGCTGTAGCACCAACAAGTTCATTTTGAAGTAACTCTTCCAAGTGTGTTATTTCATGTGTACCAGTGGGTATCGTGATGGTCCGCCAACTAGCTCCTTCTTTTACATGAAATTTGTTTTTACCTTCATATATGTTAGGCATGTTGTTGTATGTGTGAAAGCCTATCAAAGTAACAACATAACTACCATCCAAAGCAATTGGCGGCTGGTAGTCTGACGACAGATGGGAGCTGCGATCTTTCAACACGAACGTGTGCGACATGACTGAAACACTGAGGACTAGCGTTTGAATCTTTTATTGCAAAAATTTTAAACACAAGTGACCACAATTAAAAGTGTTATATGTTTGATCACGTATTGATTATACAATATGGAATAGTCTTTAAGGTAACGTTACAGCTCCACAGGAGGCTTCAAGTTTCCATACGAGTCAAAGCACTCGACGATGCCGCCACGTTTCCTCACACCAACCCAATGACTGCCTGGCTCCTCGTGTGTTTGCAAATTCATAATGAACAATTCGTTTTTACGTGGTCCATTGCGAGGTAGTTCATCTCGCATGTATACACCTCTAAAATATGGGATTTTCATTTTACCAGCAAACTTGACAAGATCTACATTTTTAGAGGTTTCGCTGGCAAACACCTTAGTTTTTTGATTTTGCAGATACAAACGATAACCGGAGCGTTGTTTCTGGAGATACAGGCCTTTGCCCAGTCTCTTGCATTTTGGCTTAAATTTCAAACCACTGCCTCTCCTACCCATAGCTATGGCTTCCATTGTTTTGTTGTGACGTTCTTCTTTATCTAGTTTGTGTTTGGGTGCTTTAGCATCGTTAACGGCTTTTGCAATACCGGCAGCGCCACCACCCAGAGCTGCTAGTGCTGACAGCCCACTAAATATCAGAGGCAACATTGGAAGGAAGCCTCCGCTTTTAGGTATTGGAATAACTCGAGGTTTCTGCATATTCTTACGCCCACCAATGTTTCTAACGATTGCATGAGCTATATCAAACACAGCATTCTCTGTTGGAATAAGGTTTCTATCTTTTATAACTTCCTCAATCAGACTTATTATGTTTTTAAAGGGAACTTTCTTCTTTGGCTTCGAGCTGATTACTTCAAGACTCGTACCAAGTTTTCTGTTAACTTTCATGGTGTTTGTAACGCTACAACTTTTCAGCAAAACTTGCGTCCTTCTTCTTTGTTAATAACGACTCTCACTCTGTGATACCAACATTCATACTAACTGTGCATCTCACTTGCATCTATATATACACACACCAAAAACAAAAAGTTTAGTTCAAGTCAAGATGCGTACCATCAAACACGCTTCTACCTTACCCATTACAAATATAGATGATGTTGTTACGGATACAGCAGAACAACAACTTAGGCATGGTCCTCTCTTTCCAAACACCGTTCGATGTATCATATGTGGTCCTAGTGGATGTGGCAAAACAAATGTCATGTTAGTATATTGTTTGAAGCAAACGGTTAAAAGTTTGATAACGTGTATGTGTATTCAAAGTCACTGTATCAACCGAAATACAAGATGTTACAACAGGTGTTGAATGCAGCAAAGGGTGTTGCTTACTATCCGTATAGTGAAAACAATGAAATCGTAGATCCAACAGAAGCCTTGGACAACTCTGTGTTTATATTTGATGATGTAGCTTGTGACAAATAAGAAAAAATAAGAGCATACTTTTGTATGGGCAGACATAAGAATATTGATTCATTCTATCTCTGTCAAACATATACTCGAATACCCAAACATATGGTACGTGATAAGGCTAACGTTTTGATTCTCTTGAAGCAAGATGAAACCAATTTAAAACATGTGTACGACGATCATGTGACCACCATTATGGACTTTAAACAATTTAAAAATATATGCTATCAATGCTGGAAAGACAATAAGTATGGTGTGTTGGTGATTGTGAAAGAAAATGATGTACACAAAGGCAGATATGGAAAAGGATTCGGTAGATATATATTAATCTAACTGGTTACAACCAATGATAGACAGGACGGGCAGCTGTCTAACAACTGTCATATACAGCTGTCATATACAGCTGTCTAATACAGCTGTATATGACAGCTGTCTAATACAGCTGTATAATACATCTGTCTAATACAGCTGTATATGACAGCTGTCTAATACAGCTGTATATGACAGCTGTCATATACAGCTGTCGTGATAAATAAGAAGACATGCACCAAGGCGGAGTCAGTATACCTTAAAACACCACACAGCTTGCATCGCTCTTACAACTGATTAGACCACCAGGTAACACTAACTAACTTTAGCACGATGGAGGTGATGGGTAAGCAAGAGAGAAAAGTTAAGAAAAGGATTTTACAACTTGCTGAAACTATTCGAAAAAAACATTTAATGCTTAAGCTTAACAGAGCTGAGGATGATGATGCTCTGCAACGTTTATATAAACCAATTGTTGAGCCGCTAAGTGAAATATCTAAAAACACATCAACACTGCAGCAACCACCAGTGGCTGAACAAATCAAAGAAGAAGTTGATATACCAGAACCGAAACCCAATGTTGAGTTCCTTAAAGATCATGAAGTTTTCGAAGCCAAACCAGGGGAGGAGACAAGTTCCGATGAGGATATGCCAACATTTGAAGAGCTTGAGGCAGAGCTACAAACAGTCACAATCAACCCAGCATATTATGAATTTGTGGAGCAATATCCTGAACGAGTTCGATATTATATAGATAAGTATTTTACTGAACCACCGAGACTTGCTACCATTGATCAAACATATGGTGTTCGCTACGCTAAAGATACTGGTAGCTGGAGTCTTGGCAACAAACGTTTAGACTTTCTGATGCTGAGATTCAACTGGGTCAAAGGAGATATCCGCAAACACAAGGTCTGCTAGAATTGATATTTATGAAAATACCCAGGAGGGTATACTTATGACGATCTTCAACACTATAGAGATATTCTAGAAGCAACTAGTGTTCATAAATTGAACTACGATCCCAACGCACGAATCAAGGGTTGTTTCTCGGAAAAGTATTTGACTGTAATAAAACCAGTTATAAATCCACGAGTGCGTAGATCCTTAACTCCTCAAGGTTTTGGTTACACCTAGGACGACGACGACGACAACACCAGACATCTTAACAAAAAACAAAAGACTGAACCTAAAACTCAGAGTGACAAGAGCAGCCAGCGGTACAATAGCATCAGCACTAACAACTATATGATACAAAATAACAAACAAATAGCATATGTTTCTTGGAATAAAATAAACGAGTTGGTTGACAGACTTCGACTTCTGATGGCTTCCCAAGTTGCAGGCAATAATGCTCATAACAACGAAATTCAGTATCTTGGAAGAACTAAAGGAAGCTAGTGTTATCGCCTAGTAAACCTACATAAGGTCATATATACCTATCTACTGCTTGTATAAAAATGTCTATCGATAAGTTCGGACGTTCCCCGTCCAATAAACGTTTAAAGTTTAAAATTATCGAAAGAGAGACTTTCCCAAGAACAGCAAGTGGTGATTTTGATGTGCAACGCCGTAGATTGTGTAACGTCGCCGACCCTATCGATTCCACAGATTGAGTAACTAAAACATTTGTTGATGCGTGGGTGGACGACTATCAGAAACATACAGCTGAGTATTTGAAGAATAAAGATGAAGTGACAAAAAAACTGGTCGCCGACGACAACAACAAGACGAACGTAACGCTGAACCATCTGATGCTGAGAATTCTATAAATGAATTCCAACAACAAACGGCAAGAGTTTACACACTTGTACTTATAATCAAATAAAAGTCTTTGTTAAAATTAATGTGTATTTATTTTATAATACAATTAAAAATTATATCGTAAAGCAATAATAACCTGAATAAATGTCTCTGGCGGTACATCTGCTATCTGTAGGTTGTTTCTATGCGCCGTAAGGTATTTCACTTCAGTCTTTATTCTGTTAAAGACATTTACTGAATTTGGATCATACAGCATGTTTAGGGCCACTTTGGCATCGGGACGTTTATCTTTAAAGTTCCTGACAGCTCTTCGGAAACTTTTCTTTTGTGTACTTACAGCATGATATGGATAGGTGGCGTCTTTCTCGTTTTTTGCAAGTAAACCAAACACACTTATTTTTCCCGGGTTACTTGGCTTTGGGGATATATCTTGAAGATGATCTGTGACTTTAGCATTTGTTTCTCGCATACTCTGCACTTCATCAACTATCTCCATTAATTTCACTTCAATCTCCTCAAGGTTGTCCCTGTATTTCTGATTAAATTCGCTTAGGAAAAAATCAAAAATAATTTGGTTGCACTTGTCATAGAACTGATTGGATATCCAACAGGCCAAAGTTACTATCAAATCTTTGCACACATATGTAGCAGATATCCAGTTGTTTTCAGTCTATGTTCCACCAAAATCCACCAAGTATGTAGCGGTTGTTGGTGTTACTTGAGATGTGACTCTAAATGTGATTTTAAGTTGTTGTAATAAGCAATCAACTCTTTGGTTTTTTTATTTTCCAACCAATGTCTCAATCTTTTCTCAGCACTTGCACAATTTTGTTGCATTGAAATAACCAGTATTCTTATCGATAATAACTTGAAAGTCTCCAAATAGACCATACCAGAAGTTGTCTTTAATTTGCTGGTAACACACATCACTTAACGTATCTATTTTGAAACAGACTTGGATAGAGCAAACTGAAGCACGTATTTTCTCTGCGACAACTCAATTGTAAATGAGCTTAAAGCGAACTCTAACAGAGAAACTAGGTCATCGACAGGAAATAAAAGCTGACAATGTTCATCTGCCACGGGTCTAACTCTGAACCTAGATCACCTACCGGAAATGACAACTGATAACAACAGTATTCTAACTCTGCCATGGATCTAACTCTGAAAACTAGGTCACCTACCGGAAATGACAACTGATAACAAGTGAACAGACAAGCTCTAACACGCTAGTTGTCTGTATCTAACTGGCTGTCGTGTCTGTCACATCTCAAACATGTCATTCAAATCATTTGTCTGTTTGTTTCATGTGTGAAATTCAAATTTCCCTGCCAAAACTGAGTAACACATCATGACCTATGTGTTATATATCCTTTCAAACAACAACGTGTACATGCTCAAACAAGACTAAGGTCACACACGCGCGCGCGCGTACACAGGCACATTTGTTTAGTATGTGTTGAGATGTTAAACGACCACAACGTCTTGCTGTAGGTATGTATTCCACTCCTATGTATGTCATATGCACTGTCAACAGTCTGTTTGCATTCATTTCAAACAACACATATCAAACAACCCTCGTATATCGTAGTTGATGTTTTTTAAATTGAGTTTGTTACTCGTATTATTGATCACTCCCTATATATATATATATATATATATATATATATATATATATATATATATATATATATATATATACACCATTTGGTTAAATATGTATTAGGATTCAGTTTAATAGAGAACGCCCACATAAACTGATAACATTTAGGTAACACGTTTAATTATCATATATAAATAATGCGTTTGTTTTAGATTTAGTATTACATATTATATCAAGTGTTTGGCCTATTTAATGTATACAAATGCATTTGCTAATATTTTTTTATAATCCAGTTCCTTATGATGTATATTCAGATTCACTTTTAATAGAGAGAGAACACCCACATAAAAATAGATAACATTTCAGAAGCACATTTAATTATCATATGAATATGTCAACAACTGGTTCTCGTTTTAAAATATCTTAAAAATTTTACTGCAACACGTATCTCTATATAACCAGCTTTAAACAAACTTTATCTATAGTCTTCCGTGGAGCATTTGGTATAGCGGTTAATACAGTTATGTTTAAAATATACGGTTTAATTCTAACTCGGTTCAAATCCAACTTGTGGCGTACGCTTTTCTTTAAACGAGATTTAAATTGTCTGTCTATCTCTCTCTGTATGTATCGCTTACCTATATGTATATGTGTGTGAAGCTCGACCAGTTGAAGATGGGAACATTCCCTACCTTACCAACTTCCAATGGGATATACCCATGTTCAAAAGGCTGAACTTTGCACGCAGAGACACAAATTTTCAATAAACTTCAAAATGCTCGCCAAAACTAAATAACCTAGCAACCAATACAACAAACAAACATACAACACACTTAACTTCAACAAACAATAACCTAAAATTCAACACATGGGTGAGCTTATATGACATATGTGTGTATAACCTACAAACATGGCCTAAGAAACGTTGGTAAGCTCGTAACAAACAAACATTCGGCTAGCGGCATAGCCGACAGCCGACATAACGTAAAATACAACACATGGACACTTAACCTAAACAAACAAACAGTCAGATAGCGGGAATCGGCATGGAACATAACCACAGATCACATGGAGCTTATATGTCAACAAACATCAGGCTAATCGGTACATGTCGTAACAAACAACCTAACCTAAAATACAACACATGGAGACTTAACCTCAACAAACAGTCAGATAGCGGGAATCAGCATGCTTATATGTTATAACATACAACACGTTGGGAGACTTAACCTCAACAAATAATCAGATATCGGGGAATCGACAAACACATGGAGACCAAACCTGATTGCGGCCATCTTGGAATATTTAACGTCATCTGACAGGTCAGGGGTGACAACTGACAACTCAGTGGGGGAATCGACATAACACATGGAGACCAAACCTGATTGCGGACATCTTGGAACATTTCACGTCATCTGACAGGTGACAACCGACAGACCAATGGCAGCTGACCTTTGACAGCTGAAATTGACAGCTGACAGGTCAGATGTCAACTGTCAACATCACGCGCATGTGTGTGACGTCACCACGCATGCGCAGGAAAAGTGAAGGGGATGGGCCCAGGTGCCGCACTATCTACTAGTGTACTTGAGATGGACAGAGATAGAGACAACGAATTTGTTTTATAGCAAATCGTGCTGAAGTGGTAGCTAGGGTTTGAACGTGTTACCTCTGAAGAACAGGCACACAGCTCTAAACAACTGTACCATTGAGGTATATGAAAATTGCAATGTTAAAGCGGCTATATATACAACTATCTTTTGAATTAATATCACAGATTGTTTAACAAACGTCATATATGTGATATAAAAGTAAAAGTATTAAATAACACAGTCAATGCATTTATTGTGTAATATATGTATCTAAGTACAGGTGAAAATAAAAGACAAACTCGTTTTCCGAAGCTGGCTACATCAAAAAACACCTAGAGGGCGTTACGAGAGAATACAACAGTCTAGTACTTTGATATGTATATTTAAACATACTTTTACTAAGTAGAAACCTAGTTTTACATATCAAAACAAATAATGCAATATATTATTACTAAATTGGTTGGTTGAACTTCATAGAATTATTTATGTAACAACAGCTTCTTGAGTAAATAACGCACTTTGTAATAGGTGAAAAGTACAGTATATATATATATATATATATATATATATATATATATATATATATATATATATATATATATATATATATATATATATATATATATATATATATATATATGCAAACGAGTAAAGCTAATAATATTGTTTTAAAATAACAAACGGCTGTAAGACAAATATATATACTTACATATAAGATGTCATTATCGTTTAACAGCTCAGCACATACTAATGTCATCTATATGGTCTACTGGGAAGGAGAGGGTGTTGAGCTTGCGTATGTTGTTTGAAGACATATGTTATAGACAGTTAGAGATCGAGAGCCCATAAAGGGTAATAGATGTTAGACCATTTTTTTATGACATACACATAAAGCAAACAAAAAGCATGGCACAAAGATGTTGAACACATAAAGCCCACACATGATACTTATAGATGTCGCACACACACACACTTGACAGGTACCCACAGACTGAACTGAATGCCTTGTTGCTGTTTAACATATGACACACGCAAACATGATGCGTTTCGATGGTGGAGCTGTAACCTTTGGTCTTGTTTGAGCTTGTACACGCTGTTGTTTGAAAGGATATTTGGAGACATGACAACTGTCATAAACAAACCAGTCTTGTGTTAACTTCCAGAAAAGCAAGAAACATATAGATTTGAGCTCCAGTGTGTGTGTTAAATACGTAAAGACTTGTTTCTATGGCGTTTTCAATTATTGGTGAGTGGACAACAAGAAATAGTCGTTTTAATATTATACAAAATACGGTGCGTTTCAAGTTGAATCCGCTCAATAGCAGTGGCATCAATGATCCTGAACAATGTCTTAAGAACAGCATGCAGGAAATTTACAACAGAGTGATTCGAAACTTGAACACCGACACCAAAGTGGGCTTTACATTCTCCGGCTTGGACAGAGACTATCATGTGCCGTTAAGGAAGCTGTCACTTTTGACGTTCGAAGAAGTGTGGTCGGAGCTGCACAAGATGTATGAGAGCAATAAGGGGGCCGTCGAAGGTGATGCATTCACCATAACAGCCACCAGCATAGGATCGCCACAACACCAACAAGACACTGCTCAAGCAACCACTTCACAAGGTTCTGGTTTTTTATCAAAACAACACGTTACGGAAACAAATCAACAAGTGGGTGAAGAGCAAGTCATCATGTGACCAACAACACCATCACCATCACCACCGATACAACCACCAACACTAGATGACAAGCAAGAACTGGATGATGATGATGAGGGTCTCCGTTGTTGTACACCAACAGAGAGAAGCTGTTGTGACAAATGTTTCATCAAAAACGGCCAAAACTTGGGAAAATGGCTGCAGTACAACACACACTCCTGGGAAAGTTATGAAAATTTCTTAAAATGGCAATACACATATGACAGGAGAAAGGTTACATGTCCATACTGTAAGAAACAAATGTTGAGAACATCAATATATAGACACAAGCAAATATGCCAAAAGATGTCACCCTGTACATACGGTCATATCAGAATACATATAGAAGCTGGTTTGTTTAAGTATGTAGAACAAGTTGTAGCTAATCAAACCAGCATGGTGCAGAATACTAGAAAACGAAAATCTATCAACACAGAAAATACTGGTGGTGCTGTTGGTGGTGTGTGGTGTGGTGGTGTGTTACAACATGTCTTGGTGGCGAATGCAGTTGAAAGTATTACAACAAAAGAAGAACCTAAAACGTTGGATAATATCATAGGTGAGCTGTACACAATCTACCCAACAACAACATACACAAGTGAATAAAGTAATTTCGCAGATATTATGAATGCTGTATATCATACAAACAACCGAATATCAGCCCACACACGACGAGCTATTCAATCACAAGTTGGTGGAAATCAATCAGAACAGTATGGAGAAAAATTAAAAACACAAGACTGCGAACTCATAGGTCAGACAACGTTTTCTCTTTTGCCAAACGGAGCGAAAACACTCACTGTTGGTGTTGACCCGTTGGTAAAGTTTCTACCCATGGTGAAGGTTTCACAGAAAAACTGCAATATACCTGTGTTTTTTGATATGTGAACATTTGAAGAATTTTTAAACGTGTTATCTACCATAATTTACAATATGGAAGACCAACCAATGGGCACAGACAAAAGCGGCGAATCATATACACTAACTAAATACTTGGTTAAAACGCAAAGGAAATCAGTGTTTTTTAAGTTTAAGCTGTGTGGTGATGAATATCCCAGTAATTTCAACTTAACCCTGGAAGCATTGAAAATAATAGTAGACATTGGCTGTGTGGTCAGAGATCTGTTGTTAGAATTACGTTTTAGGAGTTTCTTCAACATGGACATGTTTATAGCTGACATCAGATCGGAACTGGCCAAGTTCAGAGACCGGGCAGCCATACCTTGTGCCTTCTTCATTGCCAAGCTAAAATACTCTGAGAACCTGTGTTTGGTGTGTGAATTTATTGCCAAATATCAGCTTGTACTAAAAGATATGTTGACTTGTAACATATTTTAATACAACAGTGATAATAAAAATATTTGTAAAAAATTTGTGTTTGTGTTTCATTAACTGCATTTTCTGACAACCAATCTGTTGACGTGAATTCATAGAGGGTTTGAAATATAAAAAAAATTACTTTTAACATGTTTCCTTTATTCATAGCATAATACAAATTATTTAATGTCTTTGGTGTTGACCCAGGAATTATGGGTCTTATCAAAACCGAGCCATTTCACATAGGACTTGGTGCCTTTTTTTCTCAACACTCAGTCGATTAAATACATGTCAGAAGATAAAGTATTTTGTAATTCTTGCTCGTAAAACCCTCCGCTGATTGACTTGCCTTGCATATCTTCTAGTAAATACGTCACTGGACTGCTGGGTTGCACTGTTCCGACCTTAAAGAACTCTGTTGACCAGCGTGGTGTATATCCTTTCTCAAATATTGTTTTTGCCTTGCTTATACGTACATCACCCGCTTTAAATTTAGTTTGTGTAGACGCCGGGATAGGATTGGAGTAGACCTGCTTACGAATAGCTGCTTCGTTTTTCCTAGTGACATCCTGAGGTTTGACACCTGTGGTGCGATGAATGGTTGCGTTGTATGCAGCTGTGACATCGGACAGGATATGTGGCCACTTGTAAGAACCAGACAAGTGAAAGTTTTTATATATCTTCTCTTTCAACGTACATATGACTCGTTCAACCATTGCCGCCTTCTTCACACTACGTGCTGTAATGATTGATGCCGTAATTGGTGATTCAGGCCTTAAGTTTGGCGTTGTAGAACTCCTTACCAAGATCAGACTGTATGTGGGAGCGTGCTATGCTGTTAGCTAAAATATCAGCCATGGCTTTAGTCACCTCTTCGGCATTTTTAGATTTAAGCGGACGCATTCACACGTACTTTGAAAAACAATTGATCACCACCAGAATGTACTTGTGACCGGAGTTTTCACGATGATAGTCTGTAAACTCGGCCAAATCAATCTGCCACAAGTCATCAAACCTCTAATTATGGCGCACCTACGTTTAAAATTGATTCTAGCCGGTTTATACAACTATTTATAATTTGTTTCTTGACATTAGATGGTTCAGCGTTACGTTGTTGGCGTCGGCGACGCTTCATGGCGATGTTGGATTTAAAAGTATCTACTTGTCGTGCAAATCTTTTAGATTTTTGTCTATTTCACCCAACTTCTTCTTCAGATTGTGACTCTGACAGATCGATATCTTTTAAAACTTGAGCTGTTATGGGTCTTGGTTAAAGTGTTCAATTTCTCTTCAAATTCGTTTTTCAAATCTTTCAAGTCTGGCTTGTCCATAGCCAGCACTATGGTAATTAGTTTTTGTGTCACTTCATCTTTATTCTTCAGATACTCAGCTTTATGTTTCTGATAGGCGTCCACCCACGCATCAACAAATGTTTTAGTCTGGGTCATTTCATCTTTATTCTTCAGATACTCAGCCTTATGTTTCTGATAGTCGTCCACCCAGGCATCAACAAATGTTTTAGTTACGCCATCTGTTGAATCGATAGGGTTGGCGACGTTACACAATCTTTGACTTTGCACATCAAAATCACCACTTGCAGTTAGGTAACTGAGCGGTAAGCAATAGCAAAATTTGTCGTGTTTCACCATGGTGTTCCTTTCACTCGGATGCCAGCCGGCGGGGATGAGAGCTCGCGCTTCATCGCTGTTTGCTTGTAATAAGGTGCGGACTGCTGTAACGATGCCAGGATTTCTAACATGTTCGATAATCTGATTGCATATCTAAATGGCCACAGAGGAGAACAAATGAGCTGCCGCGTTCGCTGTTACTGCCACATTGCCTGTTGTGCCCGTTGTCTCAGTGGAACCGCTAATCAGGAGAGCTGCCGCAGACCAATCGTAAAACACATCTTGCTGGTTGATGGCAAACTCACATGTGCCGTTGTAATCAAATTATCTGGTTTGCGGAGCGTACATGTGTACTTCCTCTCCCCTGATGGACTCGTCGTGCACCGGGTCTGCGAAGATATGTAGTTTGCTCAACATTATAACCCAATGATTTTAGAAACTGTATGTTCTCCAAGGATAGAACCGTCTGTGAAGCAGGTAACAAAAATACTGACTGCTGTTGCTCGTCGTCGTCACTGTTATTTATAACTAACATACCGCCGGTGTCTTGCTCAATTGCAATATCACGATGATCTCTTCACCTTGAAAGTTCACAGGCACTGCATTCTGATCGATGATGTTTACATTTATATGGGAAATGATGCGTGTGTTAACGGGCAGAAACAGTTTACTGTGAGGGTTTATGTCAATTGCATAGCCCGGATCAACCATCGGAGCAAACTCGTATAGCGTGTGTGTCGGTTAGCCTTCATGGTAAGACCCGCTCACTATGTTACACTCCAATCGGATCGTTTTAACTTTAACAATCTCCATGGGCAAATCGGATTCGTGCACCTCATCCATAATGAGAGATCTGTGTGAGGAAAAACCCAAGAGAGGAGCTATTGAGGCGTCCTTTGTCAAATTAATGTCGTACTTGCACTGTATCTTACACTTCAACGTGTTGTTGTTGGCTTTAAAACTAAACAGTTAACTTGCATCTGCGACAGCAGCAGCACTCGCAGGCAACTTATTCAACTTGAGATAGATACGAGCCATTTTGTTTTGGATACATCGTTCCATATCGGTAATTTCATAAGCTCCATTGGGAATTATTATTTCTTGTAGCACACCGTTTTTATTCGTTTTGGCTTCGAGTGTAAAATAAAAATGGAACTTATTACCGGCCTCTATGTTTGGTATGGTGTTGTATGTGTGAAAATTTGAGAGGGCCAACGAATGATCAAACCATGGGTCCAACACTATCGGTGGAAATATTTCCAATGACAGGGAGGATGTAGAGCCTTTCAACTCGAACGTTAGCGACATGACTGATACACACAGGCTATTGTTTGAGTCTTTTATTGCAACCATTTTAAACACAAGTGACGACAATTAAAAGTGTTACATGTTTGATACAATATAGAATATGATTATACCATATAGAATAGTCTTTAAGGTGCAACTCCACAGGAGGCTTCAAGTTTCCATACGAGTCAAAGTACTCGACGATGCCGCCACGTTTCCTCACAGCAACCCAATGACTGCCAGGCTCCTTGTTTGTTTGCAAATTCATGATGAACGATTCGTTTTTACGTGGTCCATTGCGAGGTAGCTCATCACGCATGTATACACCTCTAAAACATGGGATTTTCATTTTACCAGCAAACTTGACAAGATCTACATTTGTTAGAGGTCTTGCTGGTAAAGCTGTCACACGTTTTTTAGCTTGTGTAAATACAAACCGTAGCCGCTACGTTGTTTCTTCATGAACAGACCGTTACCCACACCACTGCCTCACTTACCCATATCACTGGCCTCCATTTTTTGATTGTGACGTTTTGCCTCTTCCAATTTTTGTTTGGCTGCTTTGGCATCGTTAACTGCCTTAGCAATACCTGCAGCACCTACACCTAGAGCCCCAAGAGCAGATAGTCTACCAAATATCAGAGGTAACAGTGGAAGAAAGCCATCGCTTTTAGGTATAGGAATAACACGAGGTACCTTAACTTTCATGTGACCACCGGCATTTTTGATGACTTTTCTCGTTACATGTAGCAGATTTTTTAGAGATGGCACTTGCTCACCCACATCGATAGCGCCTCGCATTAAAGCCAGTATGTTTTTAAATGGCACCTTGCCACCAACTTTTCTCTTACCACCACCAGCATTACTAGCTTTTCTGCATTTGTTCACACCCATACCAAGTTTTCGTTTAACTTTCATTGTTTTTGCTACACTCCAAGCGGCCACCTTTCACCAAAACTTGCATCCTTCGACTTGACTCGACTCGTTCCCTGGCTCGATGGCTGTCGCTCAACTGTTTTGATTGAGAGTAGGCGATGTCGTGGTCGCGACAAGCACGATCTAAAGGATTGATACCTTGATCACCTCTGGCAAGACGTTCTTTAAATTTAGTGCCCGGCCCCCAAAACTGATAACCTGGTATGTGTAACTCAACAGGCAATTTGTTGATGAGTGGGTTGACGAGACCTTCACCCTTAAATACCAACATTGATACTAAAGCGTTGGTGTAGTAATCACCAATATTTATACTTACCGCAAACAGGTTGGTGTTAGTCTAATTAACGATGTATATCGTAAAACACACAACAGCAACCTTACCAGTTACAAACTTGGACGATGTTGTTCGTGTGGAAACAGCTACACAACACAGACACGGTCTTCTGTTACCCGACATGGTGTGCTGTTTGATATGTGGTCCAAGTGTATGCGGCAAAACAAATGTCATGCTGAGTTTATTGTTTGAAGCAAACGGTTTAAAGTTTGTAAATGTGTATGTGTATTCAAAGTCTCTGTATCAACTGAAATACAAGATGTTAAAGGAGGTGTTGGCTGGTACAAGAGGTGTTGGTTACGTATAGTGAAAACAATGAAATCTTAGATCCAGCAGATGCCTTAGGCAACTCAATCTTTATCTTTTGACGATGTGGCATGTGACAAGCAAGATAAAATAAAATCGTATTTTTGCATGGGCAGGCATAAAAACATTGATTCCTTATATCTTTCTCAGACATAGCAAAGTACCAAAACAACTGGTACGTGACAACGCAAACGTTGTAGTGTTATTCAAACAGGACGAAACAAATCTTAAACATGTGTATGACGATCATGTGACCACTGATATGACTTTTGAAAAGTTCAAGACACTGTGTGGTGATTGTTGGCAGACCAAGGATGATGTGATGGTGATCGTTAAAGATTGTAATTTAACAAAAGGACAGTATCGCAAAGGCTTCGATCACTTTATATATATTTAAATTGACGCGTGTGTATGTGTGTTAGTCTTCATGTGTTCAACATATTGTGAGCATGGCGAAAAAATCTAAAAGTCGTCCTCGCCAGAAAAATCTATCAACACAGCCACCAAATATCAAGCGTAAATTAGCCGATTTATCAAAGATTATTCGAAACAAATATTTAGCTTTGAAACTGGACAAAACAGAGGCGGATGAAACGTTACAGCGTTTATATAAGCCTCTGTTAAAACCGTTGAGTGATATATCGAAAAGCACAGCAGCCACAGCATTGGCCTCTGCTCAAACAGCTCAGCAGCAACAGCCGATTCAACTGAAGTTGATGTGAAACCAGCAGCAGCAGCACCAGCAGCAAAGAAGGAAGTTCCATTCCTTAGCGATGATGAAACGTTTGAGTTGGAAGCCGAGCCGCCTGTACCTGAATTATGGGCGACGAAAGCTTATAGAGAACTAGATGCTGCAGCAAATACACCGGAAGCCATTTACGAACGAGTGTTGAGTTCATATACCACAGCTGTTAAATACTATGTTGATAAATATTTCACAGAGAAACAGTCACGCGATTCAACATATGGTGTTACTTATGATAAAACCACCAACACTTGGATGTTCGGCAACAAACCTATTAAATTTCTCGTCGTCAACATAGATACTAACAACAGACAAAGCTTTCAGATTATGGTCGGCAATAGAAGATATAACGGCACTAATCATCTGTTGGAATTGATACCTGTTTTGGCGGCCACGCAAACTTTGCAAGCTTTACGTGACTATGCAGACATTATGGAAGTTACTAGTCTGCATAGAAAAAAGAACGATCCTAAGGAAGACATTATAAGAAACAGTTCTACCAAATATCAGCAGGTAATAAAGCCAATTTTGGAAAAACAATCAGTTGCTAGGGCACGATCTTCCTCGTTAACTTTAGGTCGTGGCATGCCATACATGTTGCATACTAAGAAACAAAAAGAATATGTGTACTGGGATGATGTAAACGAACTGGTCGACAGACTTCGAGTTCTGATGGCTTCCCAAGTTTCCAGAAATAATGCTCATAACAATGAGATACAGTCAATCTTGGAAGAACTGAAGGAGGCTCACATAATATAAAAAGCTAACACACACTAACCATCAGTTTCATCATGTCTATCGACAAGTTTGGTCGTACTGCTGCAAACTTCAACAACAACAACAACCACTCTATACATAGCCGAGTGGTTCAACGAGAGATTTCCCCAAGAACTGCAAGTGGTGATTTTGATGTGCAAAGTCATAGATTGTGTAATGTCGCCAACCCTATCGATTCAACAGATGGCGTAACTAAAACATTTGTTGATGCCTGGGTGGATGACTATCAAAAACATAAAGCGAGTATCTGAAGAATAAAGATGAAGTGACACAAACTAAAACATTTGTTGATGCGTAGGTGGACGACTATCAGAAACATAAAGCTGAGTATCTGAAGAATAAAGA
Source organism: Tillus elongatus (assembly GCA_964006375.1). Taxonomy (NCBI): domain Eukaryota; kingdom Metazoa; phylum Arthropoda; class Insecta; order Coleoptera; family Cleridae; genus Tillus; species Tillus elongatus. The sequence continues at coordinate 101,668,108 of OZ023265.1, read as the reverse complement.
TGAAGTGACCCAGACTAAAACATTTGTTGATGCGTGAGTGGACGACTATCAGAAACATAAAGCTGAGTATCTGAAGAATAAAGATGAAGTCACACAAAAACTAATAACCATAGTGCTGGCTGTGGGCAAGCCAGACTTGGAAGATTTAAAAAACGAATTTGAACAGAAATTGAACACTTTAACCAAGACCATAACAGCTCAAATTTTAAGATATCGATGTCAAAGAGTCACAAGCTGAAGAAGTTGGGTGAAATAGACAAAAATCTAAAAGATTTGCACGACAAGTGGATACTTTTTAGTCCAATATCGCCATGAAGCGTCGCCGACGCCAACAACGTAACGCTGAACCATCTGATGTCAAGAAACAAATTATAAACGAGTTGTATAAACCGGCTAGAATCAATTTTAAACGTAGGCGCACCATAATTAGAGGCTTGATGACTTGTGGCAGATTGATTTGGCCGAGTTTACAGACTATCATCGTGAAAACTCCGGTCACAAGTACATTCTGGTGGTGATCAATTGTTTTTCAAAGTACGTGTGAATGCGTCCGCTTAAATCTAAAAATGCCGAAGAGGTGACTAAAGCCATGGCTGATATTTTAGCTAACAGCACAGCACCCTCCCACATACAGTCTGATCTTGGTAAGGAGTTCTACAACGCCAAATTTAAGGCCTTAATGACCAATTAAGGCATCAATCATTACAGCGTGTATAGTGTGAAGAAGGCGGCAATGGTTGAACGAGTCATATGTACGTTGAAAGAGAAGATATATAAAAACTTTCACTTGTCTGGTTCTTACAAGTGGCTACATATCCTGTCCGATATCACAGCTGCATACAACGCAACCATTCATCGCAACACAGGTGTCAAACCTCAGGATGTCACTAGGAAAAACAAAGCAGCTTTTCGTAAGCAGGTCTACTCCAATCCTATCCCGGCGTCTACACAAACTAAATTTAAAGCGGGTAATGTTGTACGTATAAGCAAGGCAAAAACAATATTTGAGAAAGGATATACACCACGCTGGTCAACAGAGTTCTTTAAGGTCAGAACAGTGCAACCCAGCAGTCCAGTGACGTATTTACTAGAAGATATGCAAGGCAAGTTAATCAGCGGAGGGTTTTACGAGCAAGAACTACAAAATACTTTATCTTCTGACATGTATTTAATCGACCGAGTGTTGAGGAAAAAAGGCACCAAGTCCTATGTGAAATGGCTCGGTTTTGATAAGACCCATAATTCCTGGGTCAACACCAAAGACATTAAATAATTTGTATTATGCTATGAATAAAGGAAACATGTTAAAAGTAATTTTTTTAATTTCAAACCCTCCTCTATGTATTCACGTCAACAGATGGGTTGTGTCAGAAAATGCAGTTAATGAAACACACACACAGATTTTTTACAAATATCTTTATTATCACTGTTGTATTAAAATCTGTTACAAGTCAACATATCTTTCAGTACAAGTTTATATTTGGCAATAAATTCAGATACCAAACACAGGTTCTCAGAGTATTTTAGCTTGGCAATGAAGAAGGCACAAGGTATGACTGCCCGGTCTCTGAACTTGGCCAGTTGCGATCTGATGTCAGCTATAAACATGTGCATGTCGAAGAAACTCCTAAAACGCAATTCTAACAACAGATCTCTGACCACACAGCCAACGTCTTCCATTATTTTCAATGCTTCCAGGGTTAAGTTGAAATTACTGGAATATTCATCACCACACAGCTTAAACTTAAAAAACACTGATTTCCTTTGCGTTTTAACCAAGTATTTAGTTAGTGTATATGATTCGCCGCTTTTGTCTGTGCCCATTGGTTGGTCTTCCATATTGTAAATTATGGTAGATAACACGTTTAAAAATTCTTCAAATGTCCACATATCAAAAAACACAGGTATATTGCAGTTTTTCTGTGAAACCTTCACCATGGGTAGAAACTTTACCAACGGGTCAACACCAACAGTGAGTGTTTTCGCTCCGTTTGGCAAAAGAGAAAACGTTGTCTGACCTATGAGTTCGCAGTCTTGTGTTTTTAATTTTTCTCCATACTGTTCTGATTGATTTCCACCAACTTGTGATTGAATAGCTCGTCGTGTGTGGGCTGATATTCGGTTGTTTGTATGATATACAGCATTCATAATATCTGCGAAATTACTTTATTTACTTGTGTCTGTTGTTGTTGGGTAGATTGTGTACAGCTCACCTATGATATTATCCAACGTTTTAGGTTCTTCTTTTGTTGTAATACTTTCAACTGCATTCGCCATCAAGACATCTTGTAACACTTTAAGCTTTTTACCACCACCAACAGCATCACCAGTATTTTCTGGGTTGATAGATTTTCGTTTTCTAGTATTCTGCACCATGTTGGTTTGATTAGCTACAACTTGTTCTATGTACTTCAACAAACCAGCTTCTATGCAAGCTCAAACACGAATGAAGTGATGATGTCATCCTACTGGGTATGTGTCATAACCGTGTTGTCAGTTCTCTGTTTTTTCTTGTGTTTTTCTAAAGTATGCATGTGTATTCTGATATGACCGTATGTACAGGGTGACATACTTTTTACTCGGGTACGGGTACCAGATAATCCTCTGGTCTCTTTGGGCATATTTGCTTTTGTCTATATATGGACGTTCTCAACATTTGTTTCTTACAGTACGGACATGCAACCTTTCTCCTGTCGTATGTGTTTTGCCATTTTAAGAAATTTTCATAACTTTCCCAGGAGTGTGTGTTGTACTGCAGCCATTTTCCCAAGTTTTGGCCGTTTTTGATTAAACATTTGTCACAGCAGCTTCTCTCCGTTGGTGGATATCGTTTTGAACAGATGGTACAACAACAGAGACCCTCATCATCATCATCCAGTTCTTGCTTGTCATCTAGTATTGGTGGTTGTGTCGGTGGTGATGGTGATCGTGTTGTTTTGACAAAAAACCAGAACCTTGTGAAGTGGTTGCTTGAGCAGTGTCTTGATGGTGTTGTGGGGATCCTAGGCTGGTGGCTGTTATGGTGAATGCATCACCTTTGACGGCCCCCTTATTGCTCTGATACATCTTGTGCAGCTCCGACCACACTTCTTCGAGTGTAAAAAGTGACAGGTTCGTAAACAGCACATGATAGTCTCTGTCCAAGCTGGAGAATGTAAAGCCCACTTTGGTGTCGGTGTTCAAGTTTCGAATCACTCTGTTGTAAATTTCCTACATGCTGTTCTTAAGCCATTGTTTAGGATCATTGATGCCACTGCTATTGAGCGGATTCAACTTGAAACACATCGTATTCTTTATAATATTAAAATGACTGTTTCTTGTTGTCCACTCACCAATAATTGAAAACGCCATAGCAACAAGTCTTTACGTATTTAACACACACACAGGAGCTAAAATCTATATGTTTCTTGCTTTTTTGGAAGCTAATACAAGACTGGTTATGACAGTTGTCATGTCTCTAACTATCCTTTCAAATAACAGCGTGTACAAGCTCAAACAAGACCAAAGGTTACAGCCCCTCCATCGAAACGCATCATGTTTGCGTGTGTCATATGTTAAACAGCAACAAGGCATTCAGTTCAGTCTGTCGGTACCTGTCAAATGTGTGTGTGTGTGTGTATGTGTGCGCGCGCGACCTCTATAGGTATCATGTGTGGGCTTTATGTGTTCAACTGTCATACAGTGCGAAATCTTTGTGTCATGCTTTTTGTTTGCTTTACGTGTATGTCATCAAACAATGGTGTGACGTCTATTACCCTTTACGGGCATCTCGCTCTCTAACTGTTTATAACATATGTCTTCAAACAACATACGCAAGCTCAACACCCTCTCCTTCCCAGTAGACCATATAGATGACATTAGTATGTGCTGAGCTGTTAAACGATAACGACATCTTATATGTAAGTATATATATTTGTCTTACAGCTGTTTGTTATTTTAAAACAATATTATTAGCTTCACTCGTTTGCATACAGCGTGTGTGTGTGTGTGTGTGTGTGTTTGTTTTAAAAATCTTCATTCTTAATGGGTAACCCTTGTATATATATTATATGTATATATATATATATATATATATATATATATATATATATATATATATATATATATATATATATATATATATATATATATATATATATATACTTTATTTGTTTGCTGTACGTTTGTGATTTCTTATTGGTTTGCGTGGACTGCAGTTTCGAACCGTCCCGGTTCATCATCAGCACGCTACTGACTGTTATCGCTCCTATGTGGTCTAAGTCTGAGATTGTACGTGGCGACTGCGCCGTGAGCATCTATTGGTCGGTTTACTGTTCTGTGATTGGTTGTGTCTTCGGGTGGTGGCGCGTGTATCGGTCTCCTGTCTTGATCACCGTGGTTTCATAATTTGTCTATTTCTATTTGGCCTTTATTAAGTTTTGTTTAAATGTTTGTACTTGGATTTGTTCTGGTATTAATTGTTTCTTATTGTTTGTTTGTTGAATGTAGTATTGTTCCCAGATTTCCATTTTTTTGTGGTCTTTAACATGTTTCATTAGTTGTAATTGGGTGATGTCTGGTTTTTGGTATTTTGTGTTGTGAATGTGTGTAGCTACGTTTGATTTGTAGCTATGTATGTGGATTTTATCTAATGCTGTTATATGTTCCTTGAATCTTGTTTCTATTGATTTTTTTGTCATTCCTATATATTTTTTATTGCCTGTGTTACATTCTATTTGATATATTCCGTTTAATTCATGTGGGTTTTGTTCTTGTTTTTTATTTATTTTGTTTATTATTTTGTTATTGGTTTTGTAGCTCATTTTTAAGTCATATTTGAGTGTTTGTGTAATTTTTTTATGTGGTGGTTATAAGTGAATATTGTGTATTTTGTGTTTGTTTCTGGTGTTTTGTTTTCGGTTTTGTTGATTTGTTTGTTTTTGATTTGTTTTACTAGCTTTTCTATTGTTTTCTTGTTGTATCCATTTCTTTCTGCTATTTGTATTATGATTTCCTTTTCTCGTTCGTCGTTATGGAGTGGTACATTTAGCATTCTGTTTATTAGGTATCTGTATGTAGCCATTTTTTGTGTGTGTGTGTGTGTGTGTGGGTGTAGTGAGTGTTTAGGTATAGTGATATCTGTTTGTGTAGGTTTTCTGTATATTTTGTATTCAATCTGGTTTTCTTTTCTGATTAGTGTTAAGTCTAGGAAGTTTATGGTGTTGTTTGATTCTTTTTCTATTGTAAATTTTATGTTTTTGTTTTGTTGATTTGGTTTATTTTTTGGAGGATATTGTCTATGTTGGTTTTTTGATTGTCGTATATTATTAATATATCATCGACGTATCTTATCCATTTGATGTTTGGGTCTGTCTCTTTTATGATGGTGTTGATTTTATCTTCTGACTGTTGTAGGTATATTTCTGCCATGATGCTTGATAATGGAGATCCCATTGGTAGTCCGTCTTCTTGGATGTAGTATTCTCCGTTGAACTCAGAGTAATTTTGTTTTAATATGATGTTTAATATTTCGCTGATTTATTCAATTTACAACAAAAATCGACAAAAACAAAATTTACAATAGAAAAAGAATCAAACAACACCATAAACTTCCTAGACTTAACACTAATCAGAAAAGAAAACCAGATTGAACACAAAATATACAGAAAACCTACACAAACAGACATTACTATACCTAAACACTCACTACACCCACACACACACACAAAATGGCCGCATACAGATACTTAATAAACAGAATGCTAAATGTACCACTCCATAACGACGAACGAGAAAAGGAGTACAACATCATAATACAAATAGCAGAAAGAAATGGACACAACAAGAAAACAATAGAAAAGCTAGTAAAACATATCAAAAACAAACAAATCAACACAACCGAAAACAAAACACCAGAAACAAACACAAAATACACAACATTCACTTATAACCACCACATCAAAAAAATAACACAAGCACTCAAACAATATAACTTAAAATGAGCTACAAAACCAATAACAAAATAACAAACAAAATAAATAAATAACAAGAACACAACCAGCATGAATTAAACGGAATATATCAAATAGAATGTAACACATGCAATAAAAAATATATAGGAATGACAAAAAAACAATAGAAACAAGATTCAAGGAACATATAACAGAATTAAATAAAATCCACATGCCTAGCTACAAATCAAACGTAGCTACACACATTCACAACACAAAACACAAAAAACCAAATATCACCCAATTACAACTAATGAAACATGCTAAAGACCACAAAAAAATGGAAATCCTGGAACAATAATACAAACAATAAGAAACAATTAATGCCAGAACAAATCCAAGTACAAACATTTAAACAAAACTTTATAAAGGCCATACAATACAAATAGACAAATTATCAAACCACGGTGATCAAAACAGGAGACCGATACACGCGACACCATCCGAAGGCACAACCAATCACGGAACAGTAAACCTACCAATAGAAGCTCACGGCGCAGGTGTCACGTACAATCTCAAACGTAGACCACACAGGAGCGATAACAGTCAGTATCGTGCTGATGATGAAACGGAACGGTTCGAAACTGCAGTCCACGCAAACCAATAAGAAATCACAAACGTACAGCAAACAAATAAAGTGTATATTTAAAAGTGATTACAGTGTAGTGCAATATTTCAAAAGATATATATATATATATATATATATATATATATATATATATATATATATATATATATATATATATATATATATATATATATATATGAAATTTAAAACTGATGTTATTATTGAACACTCCTTGTACACTGCACTAAAGCTTAGTCATGTAAATACAACTGGTGTGTCACCTTATGTATGTAAATTAACTAATTTACGTACATAAGTAAAACGTTAACCGTGTGTAAATAAATATTTGTTTTGATATATATATATATATATATATATATATATATATATAAAACTATACTTTTCACCTATTACAAAGTACGTTATTTACTCAAGAAGCTGCTGTTACATGATTAATTGTATGAAGTTCAACCAACCAATTAAGTACTCATTTAGTAATAATATACCCTATATCTTATTTAATACTTTTACTTTCATATCACATATATGACGTTTGTTAAACAATCTCTGATATTAATTCAAAATATAGTTGTATATATAGCCGCTTTAACATTGCAATTTCTATATACTTCAATGGCACAGTTGTTTAGTTTAATTAAGTACTCATTTAGTAATAATATACCCTATATCTTATTTAATACTTTTACTTTCATATCACATATATGACGTTTGTTAAACAATCTCTGATATTAATTCAAAATATAGTTGTATATATAGCCGCTTTAACATTGCAATTTCTATATACTTCAATGGCACAGTTGTTTAGAGCTGTGTGCCTGTTCTTCAGAGGTGACGCGTTCAAACCCTAGCTACCACTTCAGCACGATTTTCTATACAACAAATTCGTAGTCTCTATCTCTGTCCATCTCAAGTACTAGCTAGTGTACTTGAGATGGACAGAGATAGCAAATGTATGTACTCTGCCCATGCGCAGACCTTTTCGATAAAATTCAAATCACCCGCCAAAACTGAGTAACATAGCATGCATACAACAAACACCATCAAACATACAGCACTTAACCTTAGCAAACAAATAAACATAACCACAAATTTTCACTTGGTAAGCTTATAACAAACAAGCATGTGTGTGCTTAACCTATAACATTCGGCCTATACAACACGTCAGAGTGTTGCCTGGTAACCAAACACGTGCTGTGCTTAACCTAAGAACACAGTCGGCTAGCGGGAATCGGAGTCCTATATGTCACAGAGACAACACATGCTTGATGTCAACAAACATAGCCTATGACATACAAGACTTAACCTATAACATTCAGCATGGGAAATCGGAAGTCCTAACCTCACATTCGGTTAGCGCGCAGCCGGCATAACCTAACAAACAACACACGTGTGTGTCTTAACCTAACATTCTCGGATAGCGGGAAGCAGAATGCTTATATGTGAGACTTAACCTCAAATTAACACGTGGTGAGCTCTTAACAAACATTCGGCTAGCGGGTTGCAAGTAATCCTCTTGGAACCTGTCAACGGCGGCCATCTTGGAACATCTGAACTGACATGTTACCCGCTACCAGATGGCAGGTTGCTGCAGCCGCCTTCTTGAAACCTGACAGGGGCGGCAATCTTGGAACATGTGACGTTAGATGACAGAGGCGGCCATCTTGGAACATGTGACGTTAGATGACAGCTGACAAGCTTGGAACATGTGACGTCAGCTTACAGATGACAGGTGACACCTGAGAGGTTTGGAACATGTGACGTCAGCTGACATATGACAGGTTATCAACCATCTTGGCTGACTCCCGCCGTCGTGACGTCATTGGTCAACGCATGCTCACATGGCTGGAGCTCAGTTTACCCCCACTCCACCCAATTCTGACGTCACAGCCAATCAGAAGACTGGGATCGGTCCTCTGAGGTAGCCCACTATCTACTTTTATTCTCTTCAAAAAGACATTTTCATGGAATGAATTTATGCCCATGACTTGACCACAAAGAAAATATTTGTATTCCTGTATGCATAAACTTTTGCCACATTATATTACTCAAGTTTTATTGAAAAAATCTTAATTTTCACCAAATCACCCCTTATTTATCCCCTACCCTCTGACGCGATGTTACCCAAAAACAATTTGTGTTGCTTTGTCGGGTGCTAACTGGACACCAAATTTAAAGATGATGTCTCAATACTTTCGAAAGTTATTGGCCTATTAACAGACAGACGTACATGTCGACAGACCGACCGACAGACAAAAAAATGTTGTTCCAGAATCACGTTTTCTATATGTTTTGACACTTTTTATGCTGTTTCAGCAAAAAAAAATCGACATTTTTGTCAACAATATTCCACCCCCACTCATTCAACCCCTAATTTAACTTCACCACAGAATACCAGATATTCGATTAAATTTAAAGTTTAATTTTAAAGTTTAAAATTTAATACGTTTTATTATTCAAGTTTTGACGAAATTATATCTCAGTCGAGTTGCATCGAAAAAATGTGAATTTTCACCAAATCGTTCTATTCATCCCCTACCCCCTAAAGCAATTTTACCCAAAAACAATCCGAACCGTTGGTTTGTTGAGTACTAACTGTAATCAAATTTGAAGTCGATATGTCAATTCATTCTAAAGTTATCGTGGCTACAAACAGACAGACATACAGACAAAAAAATGTTCGTTCGCAAATCATGTTTTGTTTTGATACTTTTTAAGCGAAAACAAATTTTTGAAATTTTTGTCGCCGATGCGATACTTCCACACGTTGCGACGATGTGGAAGTAAAATATACTAATGAATCTGGATGCTCGGAAGGTTTCTTCACAATATTTGTGCAATTGGAGTGAGCTGACCTCATTTACCAATAAAAAAAACGAAAACGCCCAGTTTCCTATAATATGTGTTTTTTCAGTCTTGTTAAAGACAACTACTTTGCCATAAGCTGTTGTTTCTATCATTTCTTGATGCACTTGCCTGACATGTCTATTATATGATGATTGTGAGCACACATTTTTTCGCATATACAATACATTACCGCCTTTTTAGTGAATTTTCTTTAAAAAAAATTCACTAATGAGCAGATGCCGACTTCTGAATTTAAAAAAAATCCTGGGTCAGTTTGAATTTTTATATGTTTATATATATATATATATATATATATATATATATATATATATATATATATATATATATATATATATATATATATAGTTAGATCCCTGTATATTCTCAACATCATACAAAATACGACGAACCCGGAAACCATGCATCATCAGTTTAGTGACTTGTGGAAGAGTGCTGATTAAGACGTTCGCATTTATGTTAGTTCTGTAGAACATTATTTCATTCAATCGCTGTAACTCTAGTTGTTCACATGTTGTTTTGAATCACATATTTTATAATATATTTTAGACTGTAATAATTGTACCACTTAAATATATAAATTACATTTTTCGGACAATCGCTTACGAAAAACCTAATTGGCGCTGATAGGGAACAGTATTGCAGAACGAAGCCTAATTTTTGCAAGCTTTAAATCTTCGTAAAATTTGTTTCGGTCTTTTTTCTAAAAGTTTATGTGCAACATCCAACATCCACACCGGTGCAAATCAGTCCACACTGCCAGAGGGAAATCAGCGAGAAACCAATAGCAGAAGTACCCATGAGCTTCCTGTAAGTTTCCTCCAATATTTTTATCTGTGCATTCATATCGTATCTATTTTACATTTATACCTTATATAATTTTGTTCAATAATTCCTATTGGCGCTCTATTTTTCAATTCACCCTATAATACTTAACAACCATTACTTGTTCATGTATGTTGTGTAATGATAGAGATAGATCGCCTGTTAGGAAAAGAGAACCTATATTAGAATTAGAGGAAGGCAATTTTAATCAATTAAGTTTAAATAATTTAGAAATGGCAAATAATCACATTGCCGAATTTTCACAAGCTGCTATCATGATCCCCGAATATTCCTGTGGACAGAAGCATCTTGTTTATTTTATTAAACAATGCGAACTTTATATTACTAGTTATAGAAGGCCAGAAGCCGAAACACACGCAAATCGAATGTTACTAGAATTTATAAATTATTAAATTTATATATTCTAGTAACATTCGATTTGCGTGTGCTTCGGCTTCTGGCCTTCTATAAATTATTAAATTTATAAATTATAGTAACATTCGATTTGCGTGTGTTTCGGCTTCTGGCCTTCTATAACTAGTAGTCTAAAGTTCGCATTGTTTAATAAAATAAGCAAGATGCTTCTGTCGACTAATGTCTAAACTAATGTTTAGAAAACCATACATGGGAAAATATAAAATTTGCTTTAAAAATCAGTTTTCAGACCCCCGTTCAGAAAATCTTGTATTTAATGATTTAAATACTAGCTTTATGACTAAATCACAAACTATTCAGGAATATTTAAATTTAATTAAAGAAAAGCTAAAGATCTTAATTGAACATGTAGATATACATGATTTAGTTAACGATGTAAAAACTTACAAAAAGAATTTTACCAACAAAATGCAGTGGCAGCATTTAAAGCGGGTGTAATAGAACCTTACTTCTCACATTTTAGATTAGTTAGTGTTAATACTCTTGATTCACTTATGTTAGAATGTAATAGGATAGATAACGAGATTATACAGTCGAATTTCATTAATAGCCTGAGAAACAAAAATAATACGAAAACAAATCATAACACACCTGTACAACATAGACAGACGTATACCCAAAAACCAATATTTCCAGCATTTTCCCAAATTTACAACAAACCACAACAAAGGCAACCGTTTCCTTCTCAGCCAATTTCTAACATAAGACCCGTTCAAAATTTTAATAGAAATATACAACACACTCCAACTCAATTAAGTAGACGAACGACACCAATGTCAATAAGCAACCAAACTCCCTTAAGAAATACATGACAAATGCCCCAAAGAAACCACTTTATACCCCAATCTAGGCCCACGTCTCAACATCAAGAACTCTTTAACCAAAATGACGAAAATATGGAGCCACTAGAATTTCCTAAACCAACGGAAACTTTTACAGATTACAACACCAATCCAAATCGGGATTTTCACGAAACAGCCTCAGAAAACTAATCTATTTAGATACACATGATATTTTTAATACCCCTAAATTACCGTTTTTTGTTATACCAAGTCTAAATTTAAAAGTATTGATTGATTCCGGAGCGTCAGATAGTATCATAAATCCAGGACCAGCTTACGCGTTATTTAAAAAACTTATTTATAAGGAACCATTTTCAATGAAATCAGTTAACCAGATAACCCATGGTGAAGACAACGTAAGGTATCCTATTTTACAAGAATTTAATATTAATTACCAATTTCTAATGCGTGTCATGCAATGGCACCATCGATTTGACGCGCTTATAGGGTCAGCTCATCTTACAAAATTAAAGGGAAATATCGATTATAATAAACAAATTCTAACTCTAGGAAATCAAAAAATACCATTTTACCTTGAAATTAATCCACTGAATTTTACACCTTTCAAGCAAATTTGCGAAAATTATGTATCAGTCCCTGTAAATATAGAAAAAGGCATAGTAGTTTTACCACGTATTGAAGAAACAAATGTTTTAATTTACGAGTCAATAGCTGAAGCAAAAGACGGATATCGTAGAGTGCCCATAATAAAGAAAAATCCAAATTCAAAATTTGTAGAAATACATTTTTAGGAACAAGTAGATGTCGATCGATTACAAAATTACTCTAACGAACTTTCTAAAATTTCAAAACATTTTTATGTAACAAAACTTTTAAGAACAGATCATTTAAATACAGAAGAATATGAAAAACTTATTAATTTGTGTCGAAAGTATAATATTTTTTATCAAGAAGACTCAGATCTCTCTTTCACCAATGCAATTAAACATAAAATAAGGACTAAAGACGATGAAGTTGTTCACACCAAATCATGCCGATGCCCTTTTCATTTACGTGAAGAAGTCCAAAACCAAATTCAAAAACTCTTAGACAACAAAATAATTAGACCCTCAATATCACCCTACTCAAGTCCTATATGGATTGTCCCGAAGCGTCAAGAAATGGCCCTTAGTGGTCGATTACCGTAAACTTAACGAGAAAACGATCGATGACAAGAACCCATTACCTCGTATCGAAGAAATCTTAGATAATTTAGGACGCTGCTCCTATTTCACGACTCTCGACCTAGCACAAGGATTCCATCAAATTGAAATGAATCCTGGCAGTATCGAAAAAACAGCATTCTCCGTAAATAATGGCCATTACGAATAGGTCCGCATGCCGTTCGGGTTGAGGGGGGCTCCCAGTACTTTTTCACGCCTAATGGATAATGTATTAAGGCCATATTTATACAAGATTTGTTTCATATATATGGACGATATTGTTATCTTCTCGCAATCCCTTCAAGAACACCTTTGTCACGTAAAAAATATATTTGATAAGTTAAAAGAGTGCAATTTAAAAATTCAGTTAGATAAGTCAGAATTTTTGCGTAAAGAGGTTGAATTTTTAGGCCATCTGGTCACTGTCCGAGGGATCAAACCGAACCCATCAAAAATAACTGCCATTCAGAATTATCCAATACCAAAGACAAGTAAAGAAATAAGAGCATTTTTAGGATTAACAGGCTATAATAGACGCTTTATTCTAAATTACGCTAAAGTAGTATTCCTCATCGATAAATATTTTAAAAAAGGATACCAAGATAAATATTCACGACCCGGAATACGTTGACGCATTTCAAAAAATAAAAGAATTAATTACAAATTCTCCTGTCCTGACCTACTCCGACTTTTCTAAACAATTTCATTTAACCACTGACGCAAGCAATATAGCTATAGGTGGAGTATTGTCACAAAATAATAAACCAATTGCGTTTTACTGAAGAACACTAAATTCAGCCGACAGAAATTACTCGACCATTGAAAAAGAGTTATTATCGATAGTAAAAAATACAAAACATTTTAGACCTTATCTCTTTGGACAAAACTTTGTTATAGAGACTGACCACAAACCGCCTGTTTGGCTATTTTCCATTAAGGAACCAAACTCTCGGCTAGTTAAATGGCGACTAAGATTAGAGGAATTTAATTACGAGATAAAATACAAAAAAGGCAAAGATAACGTAGTAGCTGATGCCTTATCGCGAATCGAAATCAACGCGATCGAAGACGACTTTGACTTGGAATCAATAATTAATAACGTAGACCGTGACGAAGACAGATAAAGAGAAATAATTAACGAACTAGAAAACGACGCAAACAATGCATCTACTAGCACGACTAATGACCCACCTGAACGCAATGACTCACAGACACAACACTCGTCTGCAGAAAATCCAATCTTCAAAATACCTATATCAGAAAATCCAGTCTAGACGAATAATTTTAGATTACGGACCAAAATATGACACACGCAAATTAAAAATATTCAAGTTTGAAACAATACATAAAACTCAATTACGAATTAAGACAAATAAATGACTTCTTGAAACAATTTATTGATCCAAAATTCACTTATGGAATTTACTGTAAACATGATAGACTATTCAAATATTTCACTGCTGTTTCTTCAACATTATTTAATAGTTCTGTTAAAATAATAAAATCTAATGAATTTTTACAAGACGTTGAAAAACAAGAAACTCAACAACAAATTATAGACGAATATCACACACGAAACCACAATGGCATTAACGAAACGTATCAACATTTAAAACAAAAATATTTTTGGCCTAACATGAAAAATTATATAAACGCTTTTATTAATAAATGCTCAATTTGCCTTCAGACAAAATACGAAAGAAATCCGTACTAACCACCATTTTCAGGTCCCCTTCTAGCTAAACGCCCTTTTGAAGTGATACACATTGACACCTTTAGTTCCGATAATTGCAAATTCCTAACCATCATAGATTTATTCTCCAAATATGCGCAGGCATATTATATAACTGATGGATCCGCAGTAACTGTGTTAAATAAACTTCGACACTATTTTTCCCATCATAATCATCCCCTAAAAATATTGGCCGACGCTGGTAAAGAATTTTCGAATACCACCCTTAAAGAATACTGTAATTTATTTAATATTAATCTTCACATAGCAACCCTTTAAAATCCTAACTCAAATTCACCAATATAGCGACTGCACTCAACTCTTGTAGAAAAATAGCGAAGTCTTAAATTACAAAACCCACAAGAGAGGCCTGCAACACTAATGATAACAGCAACCCTTATTTACAACCAGTCTATTCATTCGACAACTGGGTATTCACCTTTTACATTACTATACAGCCCCTACGACGACTTACCAACAGTCACACTTGAAACTACCCTTTACGAGGAATACAATAACAATAGGCTCAAAGAAATAATGCCTTTCTTCGACAGTGTATATCAGAAACAAAAAGTAAGTGGAGAAAAAAGAATTTCTAAAACAAATGCGGACAGACAAATGACACCAGATTTACAAGAAACAACACAACTAGCTATTAGAGTACCAAAAGTAAGAAAAACAAATCCTCTTTATAAATTACGATCACATCCTAAACAAAAAGAAAACATTGTTACATTTTCTAAACCAAAAGCTCACGTTTCTAACATAAAAAGAGTAAGAAAGACTTTTTCGTTACAGGACAAAACTACTACTACTACAAAAAACGATGACCCTCAACCTGGTCCATCCACTTCAAATAACACCGATAAAAACTAACGGATATTTTAAAGAATATTTAGGTATAGCAAAAATACTCAAACATTATCATAATTTTTATTTTAATATTACCGATATAGAAATTAATTATAACATATTATTAAAAAATTCTAAATTTTTAAACATTGGACAAATGTCTGCAACTAACGAACGATATTTACTAATTTTAGATGACCATTTGTCACGATTAAATAATGAACGACAAAAACTATCAATGCACAAAACTAAACGCGGATTAATAAACGGAGCAGGCTCTTCAATTAAAATGATAACAGGAAGTCTCGACCAAGAAGACTTAAAAGAAATCAATAAAAATTTAGATAACCTTTTCCAAAATCAAGAAGATATAATTACCCAAATTGATAATTTAAATTCATTTGCTAATATAATTACACAAAGGTACGAAAAGGACCAAACAATTATTAATCAAAATCTAAATCATATTTATCAGACCTTTTCCACTTTAGATAGTGAAAGAGAATTGTCGAGTAAAATTCATTTTCAAATTCACGTAGCTGTTAAATTGCTCCATAATATAGAGATAATTCAAAGAACTATTTCCTTAAGTTTTAACGAAATTACTAATATAGAGCTCTTTACCACTAGTGATCTGCTAAATATTATTGATCACTTAAAGTTAAGTTATGACAGAAATGAATTGATCGACTTTGACAAAAATCATGTTTTTAAAGTTGTAGAATTTACCAAATTTCATATATTATCGGTTAAGGATACGATTGTATGCCTTTTAAAAGTTCCTATCCTACATCCCAATCCTGGTTCTTATTTTCGTGTTTATCCCATACCACAAAATTATATTCTCCTGGTACCACCCAGCTCATACTATTTAGAAACACCCTCTTCAAACTTATGGACCAAGAGAGGTGCCCCTCTATAGAAGACGTGGTTATATGCAATAATCGCCCACGAGAAGAACATTGTCAGCTTGACACCTTACAAAATTGCACTTCTGCCAAAGCAATGAACCCCTACGAAATATCAACTCAGCTGCAGAATGGTCAGATCCTAATATCCACTAGCTCAGCAACCACTATTGTCGAAAATTGCGAAACATCGTTAGAACGAAAAATCTTCCAAGGAAACGTTCTAGTAACATCCTTCAATCCCTGCAAAGTCAAGATCAATTAGGAAATGTATGAAGACGTTGATACCAATTTGACCCTACAACCCATAGAAGTCGAAGAATTGCAACCGACACCTCAAAATCATATCCATTATAAGTCAATTCATTTCAAAGAAAACAAAAAGATAAAAGAAGCATTGTCTCAAATACAGCATCCATTTAATCTCCGACCATCCATGCAGTATTCTCACTTAGGCATTACCATTGGTATATCCATCGTTGTTACTATTGTACTTCTGTTTCTTTTAAGAAGAAAAATTCAGAGCATCCTATACAAGTCCAACAGGAAAGCCCAAACAGAAGAAGTGTCCCAACACGAGGACGTGTTAAAGATTTAAGGGTGGAGGAGTTACATCCCTGTATATTCTCAACATCATACAAAATACGACGAACCCGGAACCATGCATCATCAGTTTAGTGACTTGTGGAAGAGTGCTGATTAGGACGTTCGCATTTATGTTAATTCTGTAGAACATTATTTCATTCAATCAATGTAACTCTAGTTGTTTTGAATCACATATTAAATTGTTCGGACAATTCGCTTACGAATATATATATATATATATATATATATATATATATATATATATATATATATTCTATATTTACAAACTCAAAACAGTACATTTGCACTGGTAACAAGTTCTACAATTAATAACAAAATTATATATGACTTGAGGTTAACTTAACTAATCTTAAACTATATCAATGACAAGTAGGTACTTTAGAAACTATATACTCTAAAACTGAAAACTATTTTGTCCATTTAATAAATGTCTTTTTAGGTTCATTGTGAATCTTGGCATCTGATGTATGTTTCTGGGTTCGTCTGGAATAGTCTTAAATGATTTCATGCTCCTCGTAATCACACTGTTGAGTTTTATATTTGTTCTTGATGCTGCTACACGTGGGTCTGCCCGTTGCCTAATGAATACATATGCACTTCATCACTCCTTGCCACTTTACTGTTCGTTTTTATTTTATTATTCCATATCTTATACATTAATTTACCTTCTTCCAGCTTTACAAGGTTATGAATTTGTAAGAAGTTGAATGTTTTAGACAAACATTTAGTGGGATAAACCAGTTTAGACCATATAATACTTTTAGTACCCAGTTTTGTGTTCTCTGCAATTGTTGTAATTTCACCTTTGGCGCTGAAGTCCAAACAACCATCATATATCTCATATGTGGTTCTATTAATGAATTATATATTAGTCTCTTCAATATCTCTGTTAAATAATATTCACACCTTCTAAAGGCTCCTGTCAGACTTGATATTTTTTTCCTTACATTATTTAAATGTTCGCCAAAATGTAACTTATTGTCTATTGTTAATCCAAGGTACTTATAGTTATTTACATGTTTAATGTTTTGAATGTTTATATTAATATTCATGTCTTTTATGTATTTCCCTTTTTGTGCAAACATTGTGTACACTGTTTTATCTAAGTTTCTTTTCAAGTTATTACTTAATAACCACCTGTAATATGTATCCAAGTCATCATTGACTATTTTTTCCAGTGAATTCGGGGAGTCATGTGAATACAACAGCACTGTGTCATCTGCGAAAGTTATGTATGTAGACTTTAATTTTGCTAATGATAGATTCTGTGCATACAACAAATACAAAATTGGTCCAAGTACAGATCCCTGTAGGACACCTGTTTTTACAATTTTTGAGGTGCTTCTTTTACTATTCACAATAGTTGTTTGGCCTCTGCCAAATAGATAACCAGCTATAAGTTCATGTGCAATGCCACGTATTCCAATATTATACAGTTTGTTTAATAGAATGCTATGATTAACTGTGTCTAATGCTTTTTTTAATCTACAAACATTGCCGGCACATATATATTCTGGCCAAGATATGTAGTAATAAACCCCATGACTTCAACAGCTGCCATTTGTGTACTACTACTTTTTTGAAATCCAAACTGATGCTCATCAAATTTAAATGTTTTAGTCACAAAATCAACTATTCTAGACTTCAAGACACTTTCTAATATTTTTGAATAAATCATAATTAGAGATATATGTCTTTTATTTTCAGGGTCGTGGTTATCTCCTGATTTGTAAATCTGTGTTACCAGCATCTGCTTCAATACTTCTGGATAATCACCACTTTCTAACACTTCATTAATTAATTTAGTAATGGTTTGCAATGTAAATTCTAAGGTACATTTTAAATAGCTTGTAGTAATATTATCTACCCCAGGACCTGTATTATCATGTAGGTCATTTATAATTCTAAGGATTTCTTCCTCATCACAAGGTTTAAGATATATAGTTTTTTCTTCGGCCTGATTATCAAACTGTACACTTTTACCAGTTTTTTCCTGTTCAACTTCTTGGCCAATCTTGTATCCCACATCTATAAAATAGTCATTTTACTTATCAGTCATTTCTTGATCATCAGATATTAAGTTACCATCAATTAATAAATATTAGAGTTTCTTATTATTTTCATTAGTAAATTTATTTGTTAAAACATAGTTGATTTGCCAAGTTTTTCGTTCATCTCCAATTGTACTCTCCAATTAATTTAGACAAAAAATTTTCATCAAAGATTTTCTCAAATTATTGCACTTATTCTTAATTTTTAAAAATTTGCTTGCTATATGCTCATTATTTGGATTTTTTTAAAATTTAACATATAACTTCTCTTTCTTTCATTAACAAGATAGGTTCACTATTAATCCAGTTATTATTATTTGTTTTCAAGACTTTTACTTTTGTAGCTAATTCTTTTTGTTTCTGCATAACTTCAATTAATTGTGAAAAATTACATATGATTGTTTTCAACAATGCTTCTTTTACTCCATCCCTGAACTTTTCAATATTTAAATGCTTCAACCCCTTTGCAGTTTTTTTATAATCTAATTGAATGTCATTAAATTTTGCTTCCTGAATTGCACGATCAGTGATACTGGATACAGAGAATTTTATGTTGATCTGTCTATTTTTATTATTTATGATGACATGGTCAATGAGTGTAGCAGTGTTTTCTGTCTCTCTTGTTAGTTTTATTTTATTAATAACCTTATATCCATATGTGTTTAACAATTCCACATACTCGGCTTTTTCATTGTTATTAATTAATAAATTTATGTTTACATCCCCAATCCTGCATACATCCTCATTTTTTACATGCCGTATAGTATTTTCTAGGTCATTTATAAAAATATTAAAATTCACATTTGGTAGTCTATAAACAGCAATTAACTTCATGTCGACATCATGAAATTTTATATTTTAACCAGTTGCACTTATTTAGTACTTTATTTAGTTCAACTGTATATGAAAACTTTTCATCAACATAAACAGATATGCCACCTCCGCGAGTATCTATACAGGAGTGTTCAGCTGTGTACTTATCAAGATTATAGTATTTTGTTTAATTTGCATAAAGCCGTGATTCCGTAAATACAAGTATGTTTGGCTTGTCAGCAATATGATTTACAATTAATTCTATATCATCTATTTTATTTCTTATACTTCTAATATTTGTATAAAGCATAATAAATTTTAACTGTTTGAACATGAATTTTGTTAAAGTATTCTTCGTCTATAATTGGAAATTAATAATTTATAATGAAACTTTAGCTACCTAATTTTTCCAGATCTCTAACAAAAAATTCGAATTCCTCTATTACCATCTCCCTTTTTTAAATAACATTTTCGATTTATACTGTAATGAAGCAGCCATTTTTCCATCGGTTTACTTAATTTTACGTAAGTCACGCTAAAGAAAATAGCATCTAAAGGCTATAAACAGGCGCTTCTAATGTGTTTATTTAATTTATTCAATTCGCCTTAAATGTAACTGCGTCAAAATTAATTTGATACAAAAGTTCACAGCTAGCGAGGACCGAGACACGAGCGAGTCGTTTGCTTGCGCATCGTGTGTCGGATCTCGACGGCACGAGACGAGGGTCGTTGCCCGGCCTCTAAATAGATCGTACAGAGGCAGAGACGGCAGAAAAAACCGGTTGTTTCCTACTGTTATTCTCTCGGTAACGCCGATCCAGCTAGCTAGGCTAGCCGCTTGATCGACAATGGGAAAGGGGCTGCGTGACACTGTCGGCTGGCTAGGTGCGAGTTTGGACGATCGGGTCCTGTGCAGGAACCCTCCGGTCTTGTACCTAAGCTGGTAACAGGACGTCGCGGCTTTTTGCAAGTTTATCTCGCGTATTTTATAGTTCTCGACGTAGTAGTAAATTTGTGTGTATTGTTTGGGAGAGTTGCTGTTGCACTCATTAGGTAGGCCTCTCCTGCGACTGTAGGGTGCAGCTGGGTGTATCCTAGTTTTAGTTTCGTGGTGTCGAATAATATATTGTCGCGTGTTTATATATAGAGTGGTTGCTGCGATGCGATTGTAGAATGGTGCGAAGCATCGTCAGTTAAACACCTTGGGCGTTCGGGGCGAGTTAGGAATTAGGAAATAATATTTCCTGTCGCGTGCGTTATTTTCATTTATATACAGTGGTTGCTGCGATGCGACTGTATAGTGGTGCGAAGCAGCATCAGTTAAACACTGGTCGGTCGCAAATAAACGGAGGTAGGGAAGAAGTCATTCCGCGTGCATTATTTCCGGGAGTAAATATACAGGATGGTTGCTGCGATGCGACTGTAGAATCGTGCGAAGCATCGCCAGCTAAACACTCTGGTGGGTCGCAAATAAACGGAGGTAGGGAAGAAGTCATTCCGCGTGCATTATTTCCGGGAATAAATATACAGGATGGTTGCTGCGATGCGACTGTAGAATGGTGCGAAGCATCGTCAGCTAAACACTCTGGTCGTCAGCTAAGGGGAAAAGGGGTTTGAGTGAACTACATTAGGGTATGGTGCGCCTTGCTGCATCTCCGTGTATTCGCATTGCTTGTGCTTTTGATTTTATGCGCTTGTTTAACCTGTAACCTGAATATGTCGCTCGCTTGCCTCTACATTTATTTTAACATGCTAATATTGGTGAATTGTTATAATGCACCGTCTGCTTCATTGATTTTACCCATTTAATAGCATAACACACCTGTTGATTTGTTTCGATAATTTTACTGCTATATTTTATTCTGCTGTGTTAAATTAGTTGCGCTTGGTATAAATGATTTCGTTTCATAGTTTATTCGTTCCCATTTCTCATACGTGTATATATTTGTAAATAGGTTGTTTATTACACTATTTTAAGTAACGTTTGCCTTATTGGCTGCACCTTAGTAGCGGCTATGCATTTAAGTAGAAATAATAGTACTTGATTAATATGTAACGTTTATATTTATCTGCTCACATCTTGTTAACTAGGAAGGTAACTCTATGAAAGTAAGTAATTAAAGCCTACTTACCTTTCTCACATATGCTGGAGGTACTAAAAACTGAACTCCTGGTGTTTATTTTTTCCACTTAAGCTACCACGGGTCAAGGCTGTTTCTGAACAGTAATTTGTAGCGTGTTACGAAGGCCCTAGCGCATGTCTTCACGGGGATCGTACCCATCCTAAATTTAGGGAACAAAGATGGCGTCTGAGGAAAGCAAGTTAAATGAATAGTAATATCGAAGGTAAAAGGTAACCGCAAAAGGTAAAGCGTAAATAAACTGACAATACAATATGCATACTTATACCTGTGATTCTTCTTGAATTCTCTAATTTTGATAAAAGATCTTGATTAAATTTGATGACTTTGTCATTTAAGTAGAGAGATAATGTCTGTTCTGGAACGACCTTCAGCGGCGGAGGCATTTTCAAGGTCAGATTATTCTCCAAGGTCAAGGTCAGCGATATTTTTCCAATGTCAAGGCCAGTCACATTTTCATGCTCATAGACACGTTCAAGGTTACAAATTTACCCTTGAAATTTGTTTTATATATGTACAGGAGATATCTCAGGGAATTAATATTATTAGAGGTATTTTCCCCAAGGTCAAGGCCAGCCACATTTTCATGGTCATAGACACGTTCAAGGTTACAAATTTACCCTTGAAATTGTTTTATATTATTAGAACCCCTTATATACGAGTTTGAGTTTATTTATAATTCAGTGCAAAGTAGTAGGACTACAATGTCTGATCACAATTTTTTGATTAACTGGGACAGTTTACGCACCACTTCAAATATTCGCCAGCGATATGTGTTAAATTATGAAGGGAGTGTTTTGCAAAATCGCCATATTTAAGCTGTGGCATTAATGGAGGCACACCTTAGGGCTGTCAGTGTGGGTGAAGAAAAATGCCAAAATTTTTATTTTATTGGGGATCCTTGTATGGGTTCTATAGTTTGCGGAGATTGCCTGGTAGGAGCTAGGTATGCAGTGTTTACTTTGCGTGACAAAAGTGTCGTCGTAAAATATGTGCATAGTAGGTATATATCCCATTGCACACATTGTAACAGGTGAATAAAATATGGATCTGCAGAACAGTGTAGGCACCCGGCCGAAGTGATCTTTGTGTGTAGTTGTTTAAGAATGAGTCCAGCTGGGAATATTGGAAACAGTGAGTAGTGTCAGTAGTTAAGAAGCCACAGTGAACGTCGGTGCAGTATAAACAATTTAATATGGGAAATGTGAACAGTGAATGTCAGTGTGAAAAAATGGATAGTGATGAGCTAGAAGAGAAGTTTAGAATAATTGTCTGTAAAATAAGAAACATAGCTGGTGATAAAAAATTTGAGTCTGAAGGAGATGACTGGACCAATTCATATTTGTATGAATTGTGTAACATATATTTAAGTGGTAACTGTACAAAAGAGTTTTTTTGTTCTATCATACAAAGCTTATGTGCAAAATGGAGAAATTTAACACATACTTACGCATTATGTTACATTTTAAATTTGTAGAATAAAAAAATGTAATTAGACATTGTATTATATATATATATATATATATATATATATATATATATATATATATATATATATATATATATATATATTTACTCATTTTATTTTTTACAATACAAAACTTAATTCATAACATGATGGTTAAATAAAAAGTATACATTAGTAATTAGTAAGGGCGCAAACGCAATGATTATTTAAATGATAAATGCAAGAAGGTGTAGATGCTTGAAGTGCGGGTTGTTCATCTAATTCCAAAACGAGTGCTGATGAATATTTTTTTACATAATCAGCTTTCTCCTTTCCTTTCACATAAACGACATTGGCGTTGCTTGTAAGATGTTTGATTATTTTAGCAAAATTGTGTACTGGTGTAAAACCTGACTTCCGATCAATACAATGATGATGGTTTATTAACCATTTCGTCTGACTTCTAAATTTTGAGGTAAATAATCCAAATGGTGCTTTAAAAATATAGTGACAGATCTTGGAACCATGAAACGATGCAAGTTCTTTTGGAAGAAATTTATTATTTTCCAGTTTGAAACCTTGAATGTCAATTATGAGTATCATAGTTTACAATGATAGATTTGAAAAGCGTTTATACATTTTTTTCTTCATGCCGTAAAAGAAAATTACTTTTTTGAGTTCTTTTAGTTTTTTTAAATGAGCACTGAGTTGTTGTTTATACCTCAACGTCATCATCAAATTGAAATAGGCAAAGGAGTGCATTTAGCTTAAATAGTATAATTAAATTTGTTTTACGATTTTCGTCAGGGGATTGTAAGTAAATAGTTTATCATGCAAAATTAAACAGTATGCGGATGTGTTATGTGGTATGTTTGCATTTGTTTCGAATTTAAGTCTCACTACAACCGACCCTGATTGAATGCTATCCTTTTGTCGCGAGCGATCAATATGAACTAAAGGCGCTAATTTTGCAAATTTAGTTGGTGTAAAAAGGGGTTGATTTTCTTTTTGATAATAAGATTGTTGAAATTTTGAAAACATTTTGTAAAGTGAGGCGAATTTATTTTCCAGAATATTTAAGTTGAGGCCCTGGTAAGGATACCTTTCAGTGTTTAGAAAAGCTCTAAAATTTCTTAGGTTACAATTATCAAATTTACTCATATCTTTTAAAAGCTTTCCTTTTCTATCAGCTTGAAATCCTGTAAGAATATGGCGTGGTGATTCG